>JAOTAX010000198.1:5607458-5618466 GCA_025629825.1 Erythroxylum guanchezii | reverse complement strand
CTGTCATTATAATTAGGGTGCATAAATTAAAAATAATCATTTAAAATATATTTAAAATTTGATATAAAACAAATTTTAAACAAATTTTTATTTCTCAACATTTTTAAGAAACCAACTATCATCAATGGTAATGATAATCATTCCTTCATCTTAACTAACCATCATAATTATAATGATTATATCCATTCACATTCCTCACTATATTCATTCTCATTCTTATTCTCATTGTGCTCTGTGAACCAAGCGCCCCCTAAAAAAAAGGCTGTAACCTCGTCTCCTTCCCGGGCTCGATTCCAGTGAGATTCAAATATGGAATCCAGATCACAGACAAGTGAAACATTATTTGACCATGTTCATGCTTATCTGATTTTTGCAAAGAATGTAACCATTATTAAGTATTAACAATCAACATATATGCTTAACACATAGCACTTTATAGTTGCAATAAGTGGTTAGTCGTAATTATGTTTTTTTTTTTCCGTATCGACTGCAATTTTATAATAACACCTAATCGAAATGTAATTCACAGCTCACAATTCAATAGTACCTTGTCCCGGACCCTCCTTTGGATCCCTTTCTTTCCCATTCTCTTCTTGATATATTTTGGTTTCATTGAGCAGATGGGCCATTGGTTTCGATTTTATTTTCACGTTCTGAGGGTTTTCTGCAAAACTAGATTTGGGCCTAATTGTAGCCTTAATGTTTGATGATGCAAACCTGTTAGAATAGCGAGGTGTGAGGGTTCAAATATATAAGAGAAAGAAACGACATTGTGGTCCACATGTCCAACCACTTGATGGGCCTTTCTCATACACTAGGGTTGACTTCCTCGTGCCACCCCAACTTCCGACCAGATTATTGGAGTCAGTCATAAGTCATAAAACCTTCTGCTAATGGGTGTAATAGCCCAGCACCAACTGAAAATAGCTTATGTACAAAATAAGTTCAAAAAATTTATCAAACTCCTGGTTTGAATTTGTCTGATCTTTAAACATACATGAGCAGGTTAAATTAGAAGGTGGGGGTAAAGAGATTGCGTTCACCAATGCCACCAAGCTTTTTCCAACAAGGAAAGGAGGGTACCACAGAAGTCCGCATACGTCACACGTGAAATCAAACCCTCCCAACAAGTACAAGTAAAGTATCTCTAGTTCTGACCCACCTTCTTCATTTAGTAAAGTAAGAGTGGTGTAGGTTTTTTCTCTACTTTCATCAATTGACGCTTGCATTGCAACTGATTATTGCTTGATAAGACACACGACCTTTTCTTTATGATTTGAGGTGAGTAATGGAAGCAAAGTCGCCCATATACATTATTGGAAAGGAAATTGCGTGGTAAGCCCTTCGTCTCTAGCAAATGGGAAAATTTTGATTCTCCTACGTTCGACGCAGCAATTTTTGACGAAGTGTACATGATCATTTATTGTTTTTGTGTGTTCGTGATGTGCCCTTCGTTGAACTCATCTTGGTGTTTATCTTTCAAGTCAACCAGTTTTGTATTATTCTCAAAAGCATAAAAGATAACATTGGACTTTCACATTTATTTGAATACCTCTTATTGGTCGAGGCTTCTATTCTGACCAAGCATTCAATGACTCGAATCGATTTTGACAAGAAAGCACCGATATTTTAAGAATCGGGTGGGATAAAGGATAACGCATAACTCACAAGAACAGGTTACTTATACTATAAATAGAAAGTCTAAATTTTATAATTTTGAAAGTTATAATAAATAGAATATGTAAAGGCATATCCACTTTCTTTCTAGATTTAATGACGAAGGTTGTCTTGGCCATTTGGAAATGCCTTGGTTCATCATTCCAATTGCCCCCACTTTTAATACCTTTCCATAATTAGAAAAGTCTTCACAGCCCAACTCTCAATTTCAAACATCAGTAAATTACCTTCAAAATGTTGTCGAAACAGTGAAATTAAGCTTTAAAGGTTTTATAATTAAAAAATTTCCCAATATTTATACCACCGATACTTACTATAAATATTGAAACTATTACGCTGTTTTTATTATTCAAGTGAATAGTAAATTCGAACATAAGAAACTAAAAATTACAATTTCGGGTCAACAAATAACTTCTTTATAAAAAAATATATAAAAAAGCTGTGTACATTTAATATCCTTCGTTTGATTCGCGTAAAATTGCTGTTGTTGTTGTTGTTATAAAATAGTAAGAAACATTTCAATTATGGAAGTGAATTTTAGACTATGTTTAATTGAAGTTTATTAATAAAATAGAATAGGATGAAAGAAGAAAATTTACAATGAAATGAAATGAAATAAGATGAAAGAGGAAGGTTTCTCGTTATATACTGAACGGTAAAAATAATAAACTTTCTATTTGAAAAGTTTAGGAAGAATGTAAAATAATAATTAACTTTTTATTATATTACATTATAAATATTTTTTTAAAAATAATATTTCACTTTATTATATTATAAATCTTTTCATTTATCTCAAATAATAATTATTTAATATCACATTCAATTTTATTATAAGCCTATTACATTATTTTAAAAATCCAAGAACATTTTGAACGAAAAGTGTGCAATCCAACTTGTTCAAGCAAATTGAAGAAGATACGTCAGGAGTTGACAGTAGCGCATTGAGGAGGGGACCGTGAGCCTACCTTCTACTCCTAGATGCTGTGCTGCTCATTGTGGTCCTTTTGGTTAACCAATGGCCAAAGTGAGCGAGCATGAGGTTTCCTATTTAGGAATGCAATAATGACGCACTTTCAATGGGCATAACACCGATGAATATCGTGTCGTTAGAAGATAGGATATGTAAAATTTGTCCGGTTAGGACAAGACAACATAGGGTTCATCCTCTGGCTTTTCTCTGGAAAACATGTTCACGGACCAAGAACTTTAACCAGGGAAGAAAGTGATTTAAGCTTCCTAGTAACTCTTGTAGCAGCGATTCGTGTCCATTTGACATTTATGCATGCCCTTGTTTGTGAGTTTACAGTTCAGTAGTACCTGTAAACTATATGCTTTTCAGGTGAAGATATGAGATGATTATTTTTGAATAAATGAGTTAGTTGATTTAATAATGTTTCTCATTTATCAAGTGAGCGCTTTGTGCACGCGATAGATGAGTGGAACAACTAACTATATAGAATAAAAACACTTCCATGGTAGGAAAGTGCTTGGGAGTTAAGGCAACAAGAAATGATGATTGAAGCCAAAAGCTTCATCTCTTATTATTGAGTATAAATGAATGATAATAGCACAGGATATTTTTATTTAGTTTTAAATCAAATTTTAGGATAATTTAATATGAATTAAAAATTTTAAGTCTTAAAATTATTTTCTTTAAAAATATTGCTACTGATACATACGCAGTCAAGTCGCCGTCACACTCAGAGCTAGTCGTTGAACCGATTGTCCGGCTTTTCCTCCACTAGAAATCACCAAGCAACTGCGAGTCATCCCATTTTGAGTAACTAATCCGTATGTTTAAAAGCCTGAAAAAGAAAAAGAAAGGATTATTGTTTTGCTTTACAGTTTTCCTCTTGATTCCCACCTTTTTGTTTTCTGAAAAAGAGCTCGTAAACATATTGAACCATGGAAAACTGTATCAGAATTCACATGTCAAGTTCTTGTTTTATCATTTCATCTTTACAAGTTCATGGCTTCCATCTCTCGCTTTGCTTACTTTCAGTGAGACGTCAGAAGCGTCCGAGTATGTGGCAGTGTTTCGTAGATCCAGAGCAAAGGAAAGGGATCTGTAGGGAAGGACTTTAAAGTTGAAACTTGAAACTACTACGAGATAAAGAGTCATTTTGTTCCCTTGGTACGTGGAGCTTCTTTTTTCATCTGGGAGGTTAGGAGTTATTGCATGTAGACTATGCCTGACAAATGTATAATGAAGTGGGGTTACACGAAAACCCATATAGAAAGCAAACAGTGCGAGTCTCTTTCTGCCGTATATGATTTTGCGTATTCTAAATTTCTAATCCCGTTTTGCGCCAAAAATAACATCGTTTTGTCTGTAAACCGATATAAAAATGACGTTTTTGGTGCGAAACAGGTTGATGATCTGATGGCCTCTTGAAGCTTCTTTTATTAATGTTTTTTTAAAGATAATAAGAAGAATAAAAAGAACTGAAATTCACGTGGTGTGAAGATACGATACGTGTCTGCAAAGCATAAAATAAAATAATGAAGTATGTACAAATTGCAAGGCTTAACCGCATAAAATAAAATTTGAGTGCCCTAATAGCATCCTTTTTAGACCATTTAAATAATAGCAGGTGACGACCCAGATGACGAAACTATTTGTAATAATCAAATGGGATTATACTCTATTTGGGGTTGTTTCAGGTTCATAGGATTTGGAGTTTGTTACAGGTTCGAGGACCTTTCCACCAGAGACATTTAAAATCTCAACTCCATTTTCCTCGTACACTGCCGTTCTATCTTTTATTAACTGCCTTTTCCTTTTCCTTTCTCATTTAATGAGGAATTGCTAGGCATTTCATCCTATCACCTGTATTAAAAAAAAAAAACATGTTCTTCCACGCAGCTTTTATGTTCTGTCCATCTCCATCTCTCAGCAGCCCTTTTGTTTTAGTGTGTACATTATCTCTGTTAATGTCTGCATGTATGCATAATACAAGTCTGTGTGTCCTTTGCTTGGGGGTTAATATGATAAGTCCCTCTCACCACAATAGCCATGCCTGACTGCTTTTGGCCCAAAAAACTGATCGAAAGGACATAACAGATAGTGACTATTCCTCGCCGTCCACTCATATTTCCAAGATAAAACAATCCCCATTAAACATTTCATGAACATACCTTTTTCTCGTATCTTACGTGAGGAAAGTAGAACTGGGAAATTATAAAGATTACATCTTTTCTTCGTAATTGTTTTTGGAACAGCAAGCTCTCAAATGGGCAACAATTCATTCCTCCCATAGTTGTTTTACAGGATATAAATTCGTAAATCCAATTGATAAAAATAACCTGTAGTAGCCTAATATTTGGCCAATGTTAGCCGCAGTGACGATAGCTATAATCTGTATAGGACGACCAGAGTTGACACCAACAAGTTTGCTGAAGACTGAAAACACATATCCTGTTGAAGATTTCTTTCCTTCCGTTAGTTAGACTCATGATACAGTCTTCATAGACCAACGACTGCGCAGAGACTTGGATTTCGTGATCTCAAGTGGTGGGATGGAGCTAGAGATAAGAAAAGATGGTGTCTCAAAAGCATTGTTCTTTACAGGCTTAAAAGTAAATGGTAGGAGAGAAATTAGTAGAGCAATTTTTAAGGACAAGAAATGGCTACTTTTTATACATCGGGTTGAGGTCTCAAGAGAAATGGGAACGCATTGTTCTGTGACCAGTTTTGTGGAGTCCTAATCTGCTGGGGGAATCCTGATGATGCTGCAGCATTTGCAAATACTTGAGGACCGGACTGCCATTTTTGCTGCTGCTGGTGATAATCAGCTTGCGCCAGCGTAAGATCGTTGCCGATTCTGCTTCCATTGCTGCTGCTTTGAAAATGAATCTACAGCCATTAAAGCGGTAATTCAGTTTATCAGTTTTTGCTAATTCTGATGCCACCAAAACTGATTAAAATGATGGTTATCAGTACACCTACTTGATAATGTGATGGGTTGATTTGTTGTGGAGGAAAACGGACCATCTGGTTATTATCTACATTTCTTCTTGATTGTCCATATCTATGCATTTCATTGTACTTGATCGAGGCTGGAGATTGAATATGAGTTTGGCTAAGAAGCTGCAGCATTTCGGTGTCGTTGCAACCTTCTCTTCTGTGACCCTCATTATAATTTTTGTTGAGATTAAGCTGTCCCGATAATAAATTAATTCACCAAAACATTAACAAATCGCCAAGCAAGATTATATTCAAATGCATACAAGCTCTGAGGTTATACCTTAGGGACCCAGTTTCTCCAATCAGCCTGAGACGGTAATGAAGCTGGATGCTGATCCATGGCAGCATTTGGACGATCATCCACGAATTCTACATTCTTAATTTGCTTGGCCGAACAACCCAAACTTAAATCCAGATTATGATCTGAGGTGTTACCTGCAGATTCCGAACACATCTCCACATTCTAAATGGATAAAATGCATGATTGAACAATATGATCAGAAACAATTTTCAATGCATCTCGATCACCTACCAATAGAGTTGAGCTCGATTACGTAATTGCTTGGATCGAAATTGGTCACAGCTTCTTTGCCATTGCACTTAATCGCAGCTTTATCATAGGCCCTACAAGAAGTACTAGAACGTTAAAAACTCCATTATCAAACGCCAATTCTCTCAACTCACATTCTAAGTCTGAAACTAGAGTACACCTACCTGGCGGCTTCGATCTCAGTATCAAACAGTCCTAAATACACATATCTGAGAAAGATCAAATTCAACAAGGATCAGAATAGAACAAAGGAAGGAGCTCTAGACAATAAAAATATGCTATAGTGGTTACTTTTTCCCGAGAAATTGGCCCATTCTAGCCTCCCATCTTCCACACTTATGCAAGGTTACGCCTCTATATTTAGAGCTTCCTCTGGGAAAACCAGTGCTTTGCCTGCGAAGTGCCTGAACAAATTCCTCCTTAGCGAGATTTTTCATCTGTAAACAACAAGAATCTTTTCCCATGTTAACCAAGTTTTCGCCATCTCAATTGCAACATATAATCTAAGAAGAAAAGCAGGCGAGAAGTATCATTCAGACCACATGACAGCGAAAAGATAAGGTCCGGGTCCGAATCTTGAGGATAAGATAAAGGCCAAGCAAAACTCTTTCTCTCTCTTGTCTCTCTCTACTTTTACCTGATTCAAGTTTTCCTGATAATCTTCGATGCTAAAATTAATGTCAGCTTCCACTCCTCGGAACTTGATTGCCGCTGTATCGTATGCGCTGCAGGCGAAAATTTATCGGTCAATCTAAAGCTCTGAAACTATAATTTTGTTTCCCTTTCTTTCTTAAAGGATATACAAAACTTGGAGGGCCTGTCAAAGAATGAATAACCAAGAGATGTTACCGAGCAGCTGCAAGTGCAGTGTCAAATCCACCTGCGGAAAACATCCAAGGAAAGAAGAAAACCAATCTAGCCCATGTTAGCTATATGTCTGAACAAATATGTGAGTGAAGTGAATGAAAAGAAAGATCAGACTAATAGTCCCGTACCTAGATAAACTTGCTTCCCACAGTCCCTGCATCAACAGAAAATCATTAAATTCTGATTGCTAAACTTAGAGCCTATTCTAAACGATTTTGGAAAATTGGGTAACTAAAAGGAAATACTATTCTGAGTGCCATTATGCTTAGTGAAAACACCAACCATATATGAGACTCCCAACGGCCAGTTCTCCGGTAGTAGGTGACGCCACGATACTGAGAGCTTCTTGACCGAGGACCTCGTCGACTTTTTTTCAACGGTTGTGGGATTTCAGTGGATTTTTTTGAAGCAATTGTCTCCGATTGACATAAGCTAACTCCGACGCAATGAGTCCTACGAAACCCAGCTTTGCCGCCGGAGTTGGCTCCCATTTCCTGGTCGCCAACGGGAAAGAACTGACGAGTCACCAGTGGGCCACTGTCTATCGTGTCCGGCACCGGGAAACCGAATATTTCGCTGCTACGCTTCTTGATTGTTGATCTTGCTCTCTCTCCACTGCCATCAACTTCTTCTTCTTCGGATCCTTCTTCAAAAAACACAGCAGAAGAGCTTGAATTAGACATGGATCCGACCCGTTTGCCTTTCTCATCTTCACCGTCGACGGAGGTCTTTTGCGAAGAACACACCTCTGACTCATCTTCCCTTCTCTGATCAGGCGAGTCATTTAAGTCCCACATTTGTTTTGGTACGATGGTCGATGTAAAGCAAGAATTTTTATGCTGACCACTACTGTCCTCGCTCAGATTTTTGATAGAAACTCAAGACTTTAACATGAAAGATTAGAATTTGAGAGAGTAGTGGAGGAGATGGCAGAGCTAAAAGGTGATAAACTTCCCTTTGGAATTGGACCTTTTGTCTATAAAATAAGTTATCAAGGGTCGTGAATCATGAACACAAACATATAAAAAAAGAGATAACCAAAGAGAGGGTTTCGAGAATTCAAAGGAAAGAAAAAACCTACGACTGAGAGAGGTATCTTTTGATGTTTCAAGATCTTCTACCCTCTAAGTGTCCAAATACAGCATAGACAAGGCCAAGCTTTGAGGCTTCAAGGATAGGCTAAAGCATCCTCACCCACCCCAACAGTTCTGTCTCTTCCTCTCTTTCTCACACGCGGTGGTCTCTTCAATTTAACAACTAGGTTTTTGGCTTCTCTTTTGTTTTTGAATGCCTTGTTGTGATGTACAGTATCTCTTTCCTTTTCTATTTGTCTTTTGGAAGGCCCTTTTTTTATCAAATGGTTTTGGTAGTGCGAATATACATGTATTAGAATTAATTATAATAACCCTCCATTCATTTAGTTATCATGAACATAAGATGTTTACTGTTTTCTGTTGCCTTCAAACTAAGCAATCTTTTAGTTACCGGTGGGGAAAAGAAAAACATGAGAAAGAAAGAAGCGTCTCTTTCTACCTCCCTACTTTCCCACGTTAACCGAATCGAAAAACACCGTCATCCTTCTTGCTCTTTCCCTTCTTCTTCTGGTGTACGTGGTGTTGTGTGTGTGTCTCGTTCCCCTTTCACTCCCTTTCAGTAGCTAAATACATTTACCTAATTCCGGAAACAGACAAACGGAAATACTCGAAAGATGGCTAATCACTCAATTGCCTTTATTGGCTATTAATCATCACCATTCACACACTCACGTCAGAGGTCACCTTCCATCTCTGACTCACGCGCATGTTATAGTGTGTATATAGAATTGTACCCCCTTGAAGGTTTCAAGTTTTAACTGCATAACGAACATGGAAGTTAAAAATAAGAGGCGATAACTAAAAGTAGGGGGGTATGTGAGTTTTGGTAGAGAATCACGTTATAACAAGAGAAATGAGAAAGAGAGAGAGGGATGATATGATAAGGGTTTGCTTTGTGTTAGGGCATGAATCGATCAGAAAAACGAAAAGAGAATATAGTAAGAAAATGGAAAACGTTTCCAAAAGCAGTCCAATCCAAGAGTACGGGAAGAGGGCCACCTTTGCCTCTTTCGTTCACTCACGGAACTCATTCTCCCCTTTTTAATGTACTTCCTAGTTATGGCCTCCTTCTCATTTCTACTCTCTCTCTTTAGCGCGTTCCCTCCACTCTTATAATACATTTAAATATTCGTAATTCGTTACTTTTTTATTAAAAAAAAAAAGAAGAAATGCATTTGCCCTTCAAAGGTAAAACTGAACAAATAAATGTATACTAATATATTTTGATATTTGGTTGCTAGACTGAGTTTGTATATAAACATTTATGAGCTGCAATTACTAATATGAGAGGATGAACTAATTTTTCTGATATCTATTTGTTTGTGGTACTAGAGCAGAGGTTTTGAAGTGAGCTGGTAGTTTTTGTTCAGTACTTCCTCTAATTTATAATAAGTGTCGTTTTAGAGAAATGCACACTTATTAAGAAAGTTAATGAAAATTTTGATATACCCTTATTAATTACATGTTAAAGTATCTTGAAAATATAATCTGTGTAATTAAGATGTAAGAGAAATTAAAGAATAATTTTGGAAGTAGAATTATAAATATGCATAAAAAGTCGCAAACGATACTTATTTTGAATAATTAAAATCCCTCTAAAACGACACTTATTATGAATCGAAGGGAGTGTTTGTTAATCGTCTTCATCAAGGTATGGAGGAGGAGGATTTCGGTTCGAGAATAAAGGATTTTGTTACTCAAAATATGAACAATTCATTCCAGGATCTGATCATCCTATAATGACATTGGTAACATCTCCTTAATAGGTAATAATTACCTTTCATGAAGTAGTGCTATGAAATTAGCTCTCAATGTAAAAATGATCTTATAATTCATTAATGGTAGACACTGTAACACCTCATACTCTGTTAACATATTTTTACATACCAAACATTTTGAACTACAACATTCTCTATTTAACAGCTCATTATTCTAGTAATTATTAATGCACTTCTTATGCACATTACTCAACTACTCGTATCCATGTCAAACTCCTTAATAAAATAATTTACTCATCCTTTAATATATTTCAACACATGTAAACAAGGTTTCATACATAACTTTCAAGTATTTATATATAATTCGCAATAAAATTCCGTAAGATCCTTCACTTCTTTATGTGTGCGTGTCATAATCAAAAATAAAATAAAAATTTATTGTACATCCACCTCCAAATCTTTGGAGATCCTCTGTGTGACTCTTGTCTTGTTGTAGATTTACCATAGATTTCCTCTAATTCTCTTCAAAACCTACGCAGAAAGAAAATCCACACACTAAACTATAGGCTTACTAGTGTTTAAGCAATTTCATTTCTCATTCAATTCAATTCATTCAACTATAACATGTATAATATATAATTTCTTTCAAATATAATACCTTCATTTATTTATAAGCATAAATAGGCATTTAAAATCAAATTATGAAATACAAACATGTATCTATTTTAATAATTCATATCTAATTACACAATGATGAATAAATTGTACAATTTAATCTACAATCAATTACTATTTTCATTTGAGTTCCTTAATCAGTAATTGCCCCAAAATAAAATCCAACAGAATTGTATTGCCGAGTCAGATAAATGGGATTTTAAAATACAGGACCGAGTTTTCAGAACCATACAGTCTTTTCTTTTTCTTTTTATTTACATATTGAGACTAAGCTCTCAGAGTCATGTAGTTCATAACACAAATCAAATATCTTACACTGAAACTGAGCTCTCAGAGTCATACAGTATTATAACATATATCATGATACAGTACTGTTAACTTCCTAATTGACATGCTAACCTTATCATATTTCTCCAATTCCTATCTATTTTACTAGGAGCAAATCTAATTAAATTCCGTT
>JAOTAX010000198.1:5557409-5599455 GCA_025629825.1 Erythroxylum guanchezii | reverse complement strand
TTAAGTGGTTTAAGCGCTTGAATATCTTTTGAAGATCGCCATTTTCCCATCAATCAATCAATTTCAAGAAGACCAAAGAAAGGGTGGGGATTAATTTAAATGAGGCATGGTTTGTGGATCGTCTTTTTAATTGTTAATTTAATTCCCAAACTTATATTATAAATAAGAAAATATGTATATAAAGGGTGGGGATTAAGCGTAGGAATGTCAATAAGGCGGCTCATGCTTTAGTCAGATAGCCTTATTACATGCAAACTCACTTTACTGGACTGATCGTCCTTCTTGTTTAGTCTTCATTTTAAATTCAGATTGTTCGGTTTCTGTTTTTGTTAAGGGGGAAAGACTATTAGGTTCCGGATGTACGAGGTAGCCTGTTAACTTGGGTTAGTTTTCTTTGCCTTCCCTACCTTTGTCTGTTTTTCACGTTAATATTAATTTTATTCAAAAAAATAAGAAAATATGTCGCTTAAACCTTCAATCTCATATTTTCCTAGTGACTAAAGAAAAGAGATGTTGAAAAAAATGTTATACCAAAAATTGGGATTCAAATTTTATTATATAATAAAAACAATTTAACTTATTGTTGATGACGACAATAAAAAACAAATTTTGTAGTATTGTCGTATTGTATTATATGTGCGAATTATTAAATCTCTTGAGATTTCATAACCCAGTAAGAATTCAACTTAATATTAATAATGAGGGTAGTAAAAATGATTTAACTGAACATGTTTTTAATAAAATAAAATTAATTAAGGAATGAAATGAGAAAGAAATAGATTAATTGTCAATATATCATCTCACAAGAGGCTTAAAATTCAGAATATATTAATTACGATAAATCAAAGATGGTTATATGTTTCTTATCAAGTTTCGGAAGATTTGTTTTAGAAGAAGAAAACTAAAGGATCTCTCCCACAAAATTGCTTCCCACTAGACGCCAAATGGGATTAGAATCTTCGGAGCAACTACGCATACGGTATTCATTAACAAGGTGGACGGGATTGGTTGAGCATTCAATACAGTATAGTCTGAGCAAACAACCTGTCGAAGTGATTCAGAAAATCTGCACAAAGAAACAGTAACACTGCAGGTTTCAATCTTTTGAGTATCCATCTTTGAGACGCTGCACATAATTAAAAATAAAATAAGAACAAACATGTTTTGTGGTTTAGTGCGGATAATTAAAACTCTCGACCTCTGTCAGAGTTTTATCCCAATCAATTAGCAATCTACCTCGAGACGTTGCTTTAATATATATATACTGTATGAAGCGTTTTTTCTGATGAAAGGAAAAGCAAAAAGTTCATGGACAGTGTTTTGCTGACCAGGGGATTGGTAGGTGAGTTGAGATGGTTAGTTTCGTTTGGTGCAACTTGCACAGTTCAGACCAACTCATATGTTATAATAATGTTGTGTGTGTTTCTCCGAGTATGCAGTTCCAGGTATCTGACTTGCATGGACCTCGATCTTCACAAGTGCTGGAGACCATATGATATGATCATTTCATTCCGATCAATACTATCATAACAAATTCGCGTCAATCACAAGCCATCTATAAAGAGGATTATTCTTCTTATTCTTTCATTTGGTTGCAAGTATCTGTGGAAAGCCTTGTTTTGGAATGAGAATAAGATATGAGCAGAAGATTTTGTCATGAGAATTATGTGTTTACGTTAAATATTGATTCAATCAAGCAAAAGCTACACAGCAATAGGAAGTTGAATGAAATTGGAAAGTTTCTGAAGCAAATTGTACGCCGATTGATGGAGAATCTTACTACAAAAACATATCCATCTCCCAAAAATGGAACTCACTTGCATTATATTATATTTTAACACTTCTTTCAGACACTTTCGTCCAATGTTAACGAATCTTTGCTATTAACTTGAACTCTTTCTACCTTTCAACTGGTCTCGTGTTAGTGGTCCTGTACTTGCCATTTTTATCAAACCCCGTTCCATTGTCCCCTTAACAAAACCGACGACCCTTGCTTTATTTTTTACAGCCTCAAGGCAACTCTTGTCACCAATCAACTAACATATGCATCCCTGTCTGAGTTTATCGTTTATGTCCAAGGGGGACCCTCTTAGCCCCAACAATGATATAGAATGTGGCCCACATCTACGTTAATTCGACATGTGATGACACACTATACCAGTGGTTCCCAGACAATTTGGAACAGTACAGTCATTGTTCTGAGCACCCATCCGGCATGTGCTTTTATTTCAGTGGGTGTTTTGATGGGTGAGTGGGTGACCCAAATAGTTTTTTAAAAAATCTTTAAATATCAGAGGTCGTTTAAATTTTGATTGAGGGTACGCCATTGTTAGTGAACCTGGGCTAAAGAGTAAGATGCTAAACTTTGAGGAAACTTTCCCTTACTGGCAGATATTGTTTGGTTCCTAGAAAGATCATGGGAACTACACCGCATTCAGATCTAGAATATGCTAATCAATGCAATGAATGTGGACTCCCCCACCCTACTGTTTCTCTTCGAGTTGGATCAGAAGAAGCAGTGTTTACAGATATTTCAAACTTTTGACACAAGTTGGATTTCTTCTTTTCCCGTCATTTTGTCATCTGGTTGTTCATACCATCATGAACATCAGGTGACTAAACTGTTATGGCTTGTGAGTTGTTGACTTCTAAAGCAGTAACTGACCTCGGTGACGAGTAATATCTAACAAGGATTCTTTTAAAGTACATGAAAGGGGGCAGTGGTTGTCCCTGACATATTTATTAGGCCACAGTGATGGGGGCAATTAACTTTTGTATCAATGGTTTTAGGATTCGATTCAACCAACAACTAATTGATAAAAGGAAAACATTCAGTATACCATTTGTATGAATTATTGAACGAGGTAATGATTAAGTGTAGTGAGTGGTAACGAACGGAACATAAAAGACTGCCTTGTCATGAACCAAACTTTTTTACGGCTTTTAAGGTAAAGCAGAGGTGGTCTAATGGGTGCCCAAAAACATGCCTCGCCGTGTCCAGATCCAGACATATCTTCTGGCTTCTACTTTACCAATGCAGTGCATCGCAAAGTAGGGGTCTTGCCCTATATGATGAAGTATTGACACTAAGGACATGATACGAGTTAATTGACCCCCCAACCCCAAAATCTCTCAAATCATATCAGTGGCTTCGAGAACTGATTTGACTGAAGTGTCTATAATTGATTCAGCAAAAAGTAAATGAAAAGATAGCATTTGATGTTCGTCAGCCAGAGACTCATTAGACTATAGATTCTCTGCACCATTCTCCAAAGAAAAACATCTACTTGCAGGCTCAACTTGGGAAATCTCAATTTTGGGTCAGGGTCAAACTTCAAGTTTCAGGTCAGATTTTACCCATTAAAAAATTTAAGCTTGGCCCATCACATAACAAAAACACAGTTGCGCCTCACCTTAAAGGTTGGAAATTGTCATTCCTACTTCATTCAACTAACCAGACAGCTGCATTAAGTGCAACTTGGAATCAGTCGATTCCTAGTTTATGCCACTTCTAGGGGATCTACTAACACATGGCCCTTAAGAGTTGGCCTAGTTAGACCATGGTTATTTGGTCTAGACTCAGCTGTGATAATTAGAATACTATCTGCTCTGAGTGTTTATGCTTTTATAGCAACTGATGTAACCAAAACCCACCGAAAGATGCATGCAGCACATGGATAATCTAAAACATATCATAACAGCAAATAGTAAGACCAAATCTAAACTAGCATTTCAGAATAACTAACTAATGACGAATAGGTCAAAGTTTCCGCTAATTTATTTTAGAGCCATAAAGAGGACTTAGCAAGTACAAAATTGAAGAATGGCCAGCAACGCCACTGCCAGTAATAAAGCCATGACAGTCAGAAAATGAAGAACGAATGTCAACCTAACAACTTACCATAACAAATCAACTTCAACCAAAATGGTTGTTTGGAGTTGCACCAAAATCTTATTACTATTTCACTCACTCTAGAATGTTTGCTCAAAAGGGCCAACGCTCAAGCTTAAGAAACATGGTTGTCATTTAGAGACAGTGAACCCATCCGATCGGTTGGACTATTAACCTGCTGCTTCTGCTGTTGCACATTTCTCAAGACCTCCATAGCCTCGGCAACTTTAGCTTTCAAGGCTTCTGGAGATTCCAGCAAGTGCAGCACCTCAGTCTGGTCCATCTCTAGGAGCATGCCAGTCACCTTAGCAGCATTTTCATGCTCCAGCTGATCTACGAGTGGATACAAATTTTCCCCAAGTAACTGCAGCCGTTGAAATATCCACAGGTCAATGCAAGACAGTGTAATATTGAGTATGGTACGCAAAAACAGATGAGAACTAGACGAGCATTACGATCAATAAAGTAATAATGTATAGTCGTCCAAATAGAAGTCACTTATACTCTACTAGACTTTAGCATAAACTTACTGTTCTCTGCTGTTCAGGTGTTGCATTAGCCAGGGCAGTGGCTAAAGCCCCAGTTTGCACTGGTTGTGAATATGCAGCATCTCTAAATGGCAATCCACTCATATCATAAGGAAGAGGAACTATGCCTCCAGGAACACCACCCATCGGAGCTTCTGGAATGTTGCGACTGGGAGGATAGCGATAACCACGTCCCCTAGGAAACATCTGTAGTACAGAGGTACACGAAAACAGAAAGAAATATATTACAAGACTGAAGTGGTGTAACATTTGAAGGTGAAAAAGCATTGAATTCAGGAAACCACTCACCTGTTGGTGAACCGCTTGGAGGGGTTGCTGAGTTTGCTGCACTGGCCCTCCAGTAGATCGTCTGCCTCCTGGACGCTGAGTGTGCTGACCTGGTTGCACCATTGGAACAAAAAAGCTTGGTCTCATTCCAGGAACTAGCTGCTGCTGATATCCAAACCCAGGCTGCCATGTTTCAAGAAAGGACCATAGCTATCAGACCATTGCAAAACTTGAAAACTAATGTCTTGCTAAAAGTTCAAAATCATTGTTATCTACAGAAGTCGAATAGCAGTATTGTATAGGCATCAAACTGCAGCTTAGATGAACTCCCATGTATAAAAGAACAACTTGTGTGAAAATAACATCGATGGAATTAATTCTACAAGCTTAAAAATGAGTAAATAAACAATATTTGAGACATTGGTACTGGCACAATCAGGACAATAGAACTGCCAAATAATCTGAAAACAATGTAACAACCATGGGAAATTATGGCATTTAGAAGTAGTTCTCACTTGGGGAGGAATCATAGCAGGAGGGCCTTGGCCATAGAAGAGTTGCTGTCCCAGGCCTGGAGCACCCGGGGGGTATATAGGCAATCGAGGGCCAACTGCAGGTGTTATTGCAGGACGATATTGTGAAAATTGTGCCTGCAAATAAGAGGCAAAAAAATAATCTCTGCATAAGTTGCAGCTTTAAACTTTTCATCCCCCTCTCTTTTTCTCTCCCACTTTATGTTGTTGAAGTTTGGCAAAGCTGTTAAGAGGTATACGTCTATATAAGAACGTACAAAATGATAGAAAAGAAGAATCTTTCTCCATTGGTTCTTTAAGGGCTCTTGCTCTTGATTAAAAACTTTTGATATTCCAAATACACAAATAAAAACATGCTGAAAAAGATAAAAAGAAATCACCTGCAACCTTGCTCTTCTTTCTTCCTTCTTTTGTGCATGAGCAACGTAAAGTGGTTTGCTAACTATCATTTTACCAGACATCTCAGAAAGCTTCAAGGAAAAGGTAACATTTAATGTTATGAAGGTCAAATCATAGAAAGGAACAAACTAAACAACTATTAACATTTCATAGCTTGGTTTAACATCAACTTACTGCTCGTGATGCTTCTTCGGCAGATGAGAAGGCAACAAAGCCGGATCCTCTACTTAAACCATTTGGGTCCCGCATCACCTTTAAAGTTTCAAATGAAAATCAAAATTCAGGGCTAAAAGACACGCAGATAGATCACAATCTTTTTAGTTATTTCATTGGTAATATGATTTCTTGCACAGAAATGTCACTGTACCTTGCACGAAGTGATTGTACCAAATTCCGAGAATAATTCCTTCAGCTTGTCATCACTGATGCTATCGTCTAAGTTTTTAACATATAGATTCAGACCTTCATTTTTTTCTGCTGTCTCCTTCAGGGTTTGTTCAAAACGCCCTTTGAGCTCAACCTCTCTCTCAGATTTTTTCTGTGCTTTACCAACATACCACTCTTTATCATCAAATGTCTTTCCATTAAGTGCCTCAACAGATCGAGCTGCATCATCGGAGTTCTCAAAATTGACAAATCCAAAGCATTTGGATTTTCCATCTCCATCTCTCATAACTACAGCACTTGTAATAGTTCCATATTCACCAAAAATCTTCTTTAAATCTTCCTCAGTTGTTGTATCTGACAGATTCTTTACGAAAACATTGTTGAATTTAGTCTTATCTAAAGCAGAATCTCTTTCTTGTTTACGTAGGAAAGGACCAACAAAAACTTGCTTGTCATTCAATAACATGCCATTGAGTTTCTCAATTGCATTTTTAGCAGACTCTTCATTATCAAATTGTACAAAACCATATCCCTTAGATTGACCAGAAGAATCGGCTGCTATCTTGCAAGATAAGATATTGCCAAATGTCGAAAAGGTGTCATGTAGTGCTTTGTTGTCGATTGCTTTGTCCAAATTCTAGAAAAGAATGAACAACAAATGGAAAAGTTAACAAAAAAAGATACAAACATCCTTGTAAACAACATGATCTACCATATTCGAAAAAACTGCACCTTGATAAATATATTTCCTGCACCACTCTTGCGAACAGTTGGGTCACGATGAGAGTACATAACCCTAATTGGCTTCCCATTAAGAGGGGTGAAATTCAGCAATTCTAGAGCCCGAGCAGCTGCCATTCCCAAAAATGCCAGGAAAAAAAAAGAGATTATATGGAGCAAAACATGAGCAGTGCGCAAGACATCAACAAGTGAAGGCATAAAACTACACAAGATTACAACATAAGGCTCTCAAGGCACGACATCAATCTGAAAAGCGCTGCACTTTTTGAATCACCTGGAGATTCTCCAAATTCATGCTAATCAACGCCAACACTATTCAATTTGCATACAATCAAACATGTCAAAATAATAAGAACAAGTATCACATACGGAAGTGAGCTATCAAGGGTGGACAGTAATCCATAATGTCACCGAGACCGAAGCAAACTGAACAACCCAAAATCACCCGTCGTTTAATGCACTTGAAGATTAAAACTTAGCAATTAAACAACACTAGAACTACCCACTCTTCACATCCCGCAAATTCATTTTCTTCAACAACTACGAGTTTCATCTAGAAAAGGAATAAGAGAAACTAACCATCGTGAGTACTGCTATAGTTAACATAGCCATAACCAAGAGACCGCCTTGTGCTCAAGTCCCTACAGACCCGAACCGAAACAACCTGACCCAGCTGGTTAAACAAATCATAAATCTGAGTGTCGGTAACATTGGCCTCAAGATCTCCGACATACAACGCAGTCGAAGATAGCGGAATCACCCCATTGGCCGCCACCCCATTCTGGGGAGGAACCGGTGTCTGCGGCTGAATCTGAACCTGAGCCATCTCCAAGCAACTTCTAAAAGAACAGACAAATGCGAATCGATAAAAAGAAACTAAAAAGAGAGAACTTTTTTGTTTTCAAAGTGGTTTAATGGGATAAAGAGTGGTGGGACAAAAGGGCACAATGGGGGTGGTCGGAAAAGGATAGAATCGCCGTCGGAGAGTGTAATGTGAATAGGCAGAAGCAAAAATTCTAGCTGACAGAGGATGGGCAGACCAGTGGCGGCACCGCAACTGACATGATAGAGAAGACTTTGTTTATATAGGAGCACACAATCGTACACGCCCTAGAATTCTTATTCCTTTTCCGTGTTAAACTGAAATGGGCTTTTCTTCGTCTCTTCCGGGCCATCTTTATTATTATCCATGTCATATTTTCAATTTTTTAATTTTAGTCGGAATAAAATTACTCTTAGGTTTCGTTTTTCTATTTTTTTATAATTTATAATTTTCGTTTTTTTAAGTTTAGTAAGAAAGATTTATAAAATTTTAAAAAAATTAATTTTCTATTTCGTTATTATGTCATAATTTAGTTTTTAGTCAATTAAATATATATTATTTAATTATTTAGTACTAATTATTAATATCAATTATAATTAATATTATTTTAATTTATTTTAAATTTTATAATTACTTAAATTTTCATTTTTAGAAAATAAGAATATATTTAAATTTAATAATTTTATTTACATTGATATAACAATCAAAATATTGATTTGTTTGACTTTGGTTTATCAAATTCCTGTCGATTTGTTCCAAATTCAAAATTTTTAATTAAATTATAATTTAATCTAGTCAAATTGAATTTTATTTATTAAATTTATATTTAATTTGCTGTTCGAGAACATTAATATTCTTAACAGGTATTTAATTTTAATTTAATTAAGGGATAATAATAATAAGAGCCAGCGAGCAGGTCGGTGCACGGCACTTTTATATCCTACCGAAGCCATATTAATTTTCCTCTAAGTTTCCTCTTTTGCCCTTCTCCGTCTCCGAAAGAGGAAAGTTCCCCCGCCATGGATTCGATCCTCTTTCAGGACTCCATCGCTCTAACGCGCCCTCGCGTTCCCGTCCCTGTCTCTACCGTTTCCATCTCTCACCATCTCCCTTGCCTTCTTTTTTCCCGTTCCGACATCCGACTCGTTTCCTTGTCGACTTACTCACCTCCGTCTCGCCGGTCCTCTGCCATCTCCGCCGCGGGGTCCTTGATGACCAATTCCGTACCGGTTTGCTATATTGTGCACTTATTGCTTACTTTCTTCACGTAGATCTTGCGGCTGTAGATGTGAATCGTTATATAAGTTTTCGCAAATTGGGTTTTATACAGCTTATTAAGATCTTTTGTCTGCTTCGTTTAGTTTATTGTTTAGTAGTTCAGTTTTTTTGAAGTTTCGCCTATAATTACGTGATTAGAAAGATGCTCGCTTACACTTTATTAACAAATGACTATCTTAAGGCTCAACAGTCAAACAAGTGAATCATTACCTATTCAATTTGAATAATGATGATAAGAAGTTTCTTATTCTTTGGACTGTTAACACATCTTTTTTCTGGGAGCTTTGGCTGGTTTGTGGATGTGATTGGTTTGATTGCTGATATGCAGCCCAGAAGTGGAATATATACAGTTGGTGATTTTATGACTAAGAAAGAGGCTTTGCATGTGGTAAAACCAACAACTACTGTAGAGGAAGGTATTTCTTTGGATCTTGGCAATGCTGTTTATTTTTGGACTTGCTGTAGTAGTATGTGACATGATATACTTTGTGCCAACAGCTTTAGAAACTCTTGTCGAACACAGAATCACTGGTTTTCCTGTGATTGATGATAACTGGAAACTGGTAAGTGTTAAATTGCTTCTTTGTGGTTTGCTCTGATTATGCTGGTTGACCCAGTCCACTTTGTTTATTTCTTTGGGTAGACATACGATAAGTAATTTTGACTATCTAGTCTAGAGTCTAAGTTGCTGTTCAACAATGGTCATA
This sequence comes from Erythroxylum guanchezii, assembly GCA_025629825.1. Lineage (NCBI taxonomy): Eukaryota > Viridiplantae > Streptophyta > Magnoliopsida > Malpighiales > Erythroxylaceae > Erythroxylum > Erythroxylum guanchezii. The sequence continues at coordinate 5,589,880 of JAOTAX010000198.1, read as the reverse complement.
TCAGCTAGCATGATCTACAATATACAAGTATTTATGTCTTACTCTAGAGTCTAAGTTGCTGTTCAACAATGGTCATATCAGCTAGCATGATCTACAATATACAAGTATTTACGTCTTCTTCCATGGCAGGTTGGTCTTGTGTCAGATTATGACTTGCTAGCTTTGGACTCCATTTCAGGTACCCTAAAATCATCACCTTGTAATCACCCAGCCACATATTTGGTTTGACTGTTTCATTGCCTTTTCTTGTTTGTTTGCATTCTTTGACATGAAATCTGATGGTGATTTAGTTACCAAAAAAAAAAAATCTGATGGTGATTTAAATTGTTAGTATGTTGCATAAGGCATTCATATATGTTTCCACAGATATTTCGTGGTGACTAGAATATGATAATATTGTGTTAATGACTTAAAAAGTATTATCTTCCATGTTTAGGCGATTTATGTTGTTTTACGTACACTACAGTTGTACACTTTCTATATTCAACTTATAGATGTTTGATACTTCTTTGCCCCATTCCTTCCAAAGAAGTAAACAAACAAGGTAAAGTTTACTGACCTTCCTCTGGCAACTTTGTGTTTATTAACACAGGGAGCTGTAATTAATTGATCTACTGCTAGTTTGTGTTGAAATCCTTATTTTCAGCTCTAAAATGGAAGTTGGGAGATGCAATTATGACACTGAATTTCTTACATGTATAAACTCTTCCAATTTTCCAACTAGGTGGCGGAAGATCTGATAACAGCATGTTCCCTGAAGTCGATAGCTCTTGGAAAGTACGTGAGGACTATCTCTTTTAAGATAAATATAAAACCATGAAAAAATGGACATTCATTCTTGAAATTTTGTATAATGCCTTTATCCTATTAGACTAATTGCTTCTCAAGATAACCTTCTGTTTATCTTATCTAAAAACGTCTTTTGGGAGTCTAATTTTCTCTGGGCTGTATTTGCAGAAATACTGCGAGTCATAGTTGTAGTAAGTAAAATCCAGTAGTGAAGTGTAGGTGATTGGCATCAATGTTTTTTTTCGAAAGTATCTATTCTAACGTAAATTTGACATTCTGGAAACACTGAAACATATACTATTTTATGAGGACCATCCTCAGGTATAAGTTGCTTGGTATCTGTGTACATTTTGATTGTTCTCACATTCTTGGTAAAACTCGCATGAAGCTATTTCCGAGATATATCATGATTCTATATTTGTTCATCTTCTTACATGTTCCCCTTATATACATCCTTTTTAGTTGCTTCCGCCTTCTTAATTTTTAATACCATGCACAAGTAACTTTGCTTGTCTTTATTCCTTTATGTTTTACATCATCTCTTAATGATAAGGGTGTTTTCCTTGAGATATAATTGCCTTGTAATTGATGTGATCCATTCCTTTTTTTTTTTTTGAAAACATTTTTGGGTAGTTTGATACCAAATGATTATTAGCGCCTGCAGACTTTTAACGAGGTGCAAAAATTGCTCAGTAAAACCAACGGGAAGCTTGTTGGTGATTTGATGACGCCTGCCCCACTTGTGGTTCGTGAAACCACAAATCTTGAGGATGCTGCAAGGTCTTCTTATACTTGACATTTTTCACCATTTTACAGTTTGCTTTGATTATTCGATGTTTCTTAACAGCCGAAGCTTGGAAATTAAACTTATTAATTGATTAATCTGGTGTCAGATTACTGCTTGAGACAAAGTATCGTAGGCTTCCAGTTGTAGATGCTGAGGGAAAGCTGGTAAGAGAGGCCTATCTGTTATATAACGATTCCGACTAAATCTCAAATGGTGATTTTAATGAGCCGATGTTCTTAATCTTTGATTTGAAGGTCGGAATTATTACAAGAGGAAATGTTGTAAGAGCTGCTCTTCAAATAAAACGTACTTTGGAATCAGAAGCATAATGTCTAATGGAATTTTCGAGGATTGAAGCCCCTGGTGCTCGATTGGATTACTCTATTGATCAACAACAGATTTCCAAGTTGATCAAGAAGAGATAGGAGGAGCTTAGCTGCGTTATACGTACAATTTTGGCTTGTCTTAGTGCAACTTGTATCATTTATACTGTTCCAACTAATCAGCAGTTGGTTGTCGCATTGCATATGGTGTTTATTTCAATGTTTACCAGGATTAACCAATTCTACCACTTACAATATTAATGATACATATCAATTTCTAAATTTATATTAGTAATTTTTTTAATGGATATTTTAGAGATTAAAATTGGTTATTTTAATTAAAGGTTAAAATAACCAATTTTAATTAATAAAGGCCTCAACTTTTTGCTGCTAAAATTAGAAAAGAAGTCTTATGTTCTGACGCACAATTTTTACACCTTGGTTCTTTAACTTACATTTTACGAAATTACTTTCAAAATTGTTTACTGTCCAGTCCTACTTTGCTTTATAATTCATACGTTGACTTACACAACTGTATAGATTAACATGACCGTGTGTGTGTGAAGACTGATGCTATGAAAAGGAGAGATCGGCTACTCTCTCTCTTTTTCACTCGCAAGAGAAAAAGCAAAAGCAAAAGCCAAAAGTACCATAAGCAACACCTGCAAAAACAGAATTAAGACAAAGCACTGACTGGCACTGCCAAGTCGGCAATCTCCTGGCAAGTGCCACCTCCACCGCCCTTCTCTCATTTTTATTTTCACTTTCGTGTCCATCAACTGATTCTTAGATTAAGCGGACATGAAATTTGTAGAGAGCTTGAAGACACATAAAACATTCTTATAGTGACTGACAAATATACAATTCAACCATTTCTACAAGGCCAAAATTTCATTATCCAAATAAGAAAAAAAAAAAACAAAGCAAAAAATTAAATTGCTAATAATCCACATAATTTTAAGGTCATGACATACCTACTTCGTGCATCATAACAACCGCCGCCGCCACCGGAAAGACAATTCTTCATCTCAATTCCTCTCCCACTCTTCACCCCAATCCTCCGGGTCGGGTAGTTTATTCAAGTCAACCCGCTCCACGAACGACTTTAGCTCTGCACTATCTGCTGCCGATTCATTGCTATCGTTGTTACTGCTTTGGATGAGGTGCTGGCGGAGGTGGTGGTGGTGGTGGTTCACGGCGTTCTCAAGAGCGTCAACGCTGGCGCCGACCTCCGTCGCTCGCTTCCTTATGGAAGCTGCAGACATGTCCTCGCAACCACTCCCTACACTAATCTCTCCTGCCAAGAATTCGGGGAAATTCAGCCTCGCTGACGGGCCTCTGAGATAGAACACCGCCGTGTCATAGGCTCTCGCCGCCGCCACCGGCGACGAGTACGAACCAAGCCAAATCCTCGACCGCTTGTTGGGCTCTCGTATCTCAGCTACCCATTTGCCCCACTTTCTCATCCTTATCCCTTTGTACGTTCTCGCGGTTTCTACACCTCCTCGCTTTCTCTTCTCTACTCCACTTTCCATAGAAACAAACAGAAAACAACCCCAGAAAAAGTTATCACCTCTTTTGAAATCTTGCCTCAAAAGGATGTCTAAAGATTGAATCTTTTTTTCAAATTTGCGGCTTCATGGTAGAGAAGATTGGAGCTTAGTAATGGCTTTGAGGGGTTGCGCTGCCATAGTTGAGAAATAATAGGGTGTCATCTGTGTGTACTCACACGTCAATGATAATTTTTGTTGGTGGTCTTTACTTTCTCTCTCTTTTCATATTTTGCTTGCCGATTTAAAAAGGAGAGGATCGAAAATTAAAAAGGAAAAAAAAATCCAAATTCACCGACACAATCTTTGTGAATTTGTATAAAGAGAAAGGAAATAAAAAAGCTTGAGTTGGTTGGTTGCCTACTTCCCTCTTTAAGGTATTGTAGGCCTAATTATTTGCTAATAATAATGAAAAAGCCAATTGGGTAATATTATAATTGGTGAAATAATAATACTGACTTCATTTCTTTTTATTTTAAAAACGGACGAATCGTAGTTGTTATTTTCTAAATATGTATTAGATAAATTTTTGAATTGACACAATAATTTATAAATTACATCAATCAAATACTTCCTACTAGACAAGCTTTAAATAGTGACTTTATCTTAATTCAATAATGCTAAGACATCTAATTAAAAATTATAAGTTCGACTCAAAAAATAATTTTTTTATAAAATATAAAAAATGCGTAAAATTAATAATTAGTAAATTGTGGACAGGATTTGAGAGGGAAAGGGAATAAAAAAAATAGAAAATTTGTGTTCTTGTCACGGTGAGACAAGATTAGGGTTACCTATTAAATGGTCTTTTCAATAGAAAATGATACGAGGGCACAATTTTCTCATCTCCTAGTATTTAATTAAATTGTCACTTGTAACAATTTTCTCGAGGAAAATTTTGAAGGGTCACTTCATAAAATTTGTTGGCTGTCCTTTGTGTTGTGTTGGTACAAATAACAAGGGCATTATTGTTAATTCCTTTTTGGAGGGATTGGTACTTTCTTTGTTTTGTAGTTTTTGGTTTCTGGCTGTTGTCATCATGTTTCTCTATATATCCGAAGCAGGCTCAGGCACAGGTTAGGTCGGTGGTCGATGGTCGGTGGTCGGTGGATGGATACCGTTAGGAATTGACTTTCCTCCCTCCACGCAATAACGATTTGAGCGGATGTCCGATGGTATCCTATCGATGTCTTGTTTCCTCAGTCACGCACTAGAGGATAACAACGGCATATCAGTTTTCATATACAGTAACGCTATTTTTAGTTGGGAGTAAAATGGAATACGAGATTTTTATATTACATTTATTTATATTTTATTTTATTATAAATTTTACTTCTAATTAAACATAAGTTACGTAAAAATGGGTCATACCTTGTCTTTTTTTTAGAATATTTAATTTTAAATTGTTTAATTTTTTAAAAATTTTAAATTAAATACTCAAAATTTTAAATTTATTTCAACTTTTTTAATATTGCAAAATATTAACTTTTGCGAATAGAAATAATGGACAAGTCCAACCTTGAACAAGGGCAAGAAGGACACTTGTCTAAGACTCACTCTTGTCTTGCTCCTATTTTGCTTAATTTTATTTTTTACGAGGACTCACTCTTAACACTCATAAAGAATAAAAAGAGACAAAATAGGATAATTTTTTACTTTACCTAGGGTCTATAAAGCATTATGAACGAGCCTGCTAATAGATAGATATTCATGTAGGGATAACAATAAACCGAGCACGATCGAGTCTGAGATGATCGATCCCAAATTATTAATTTTTTTAAAAAATAAAAATGATGTAATTTTAACAAAACGATATCGTTTATAGAAAACTAGGCCCAAGGTTGAGCCGGCCAAAAGTGTCACCTATATTCACGTGATATTTAATAAAAATGTTGGATTATCAAAAATAATATTTTTAACTAAATCGTTAAGGTTTTAAAAAATTGGTTATTCGATTAAAAAAATTAAAAATTTAAATACTGAATTAAAAAAATTTTAACATAAAGTTTCTTGATATATTCTCTTTTTTATATTAAAATGAACGAAATGCAAAATTTTGCTTATTTGCTAGGATGATAAATATAAACTTTATTATTTATATAATTATCTTGTTTCCAAATGATGGTGATTTTCTATTTTCCTGTGAATTTAAAGATTTGATAGGTAGTGAAAATTCTCTCGTTGAACCAAATTGTAATGCTATTATCTCAAGAAATTAAGCCCTCGCAAATCTAATCTAGTCGTGTATTAAAAAGAGACACCGTAATAGACTCTATTGTATTATTGCCTCTAACCTTAATGAATATTTTGTATAAGATTTTTAAAAAAATATTTTTATAACTTTAAAGGTTAATTAATTTTTGTGTCTCAAGAAAAAGGAATATGTGATCATATTGTAAATGAGCATCTTAAAGTTTGGAATGCTATATAATTTTTATGATGTCAATTATAATAACATAAAACAATATTTATTACTTTAAATTATTTAAATAATATCAGCTTATTTTTTTAATATATATAACGACTTAATATAATTTAATTTTATACTAGAAAAATATTGTAAATTTCATAATTAAATTTGTGATTGTTATGATGGATAATTTTGATTTTTCTCATAAAGTTGGACAATATTAAATTGCATTTTTTGGTTTTTTAATAACTTATCGTTAAGTTAAATAATTTGATTCAGATAAAAATAATAAAGTAACCCAATAAATGATCTAAATCATTGGGTTGAAGTCTGGGTAGAAAATAGATCCCGATCAATGTAGATTGAATCTATATCAGGCCTGTTATAGGAAAACCCGATATCAAAGTTATATATAAAGGTTAAAGTCTCTTGCAGTTACTCATATCATTCGTAAGTATAATGATTCTCTGAGCCATTAAGAGAGCTTACATTTTGAGAAAACTGTAGAAAAATGTTGATTGCGTCTTGGTCAGTAGCTTCCGTAAAGACAACAGTAGATTCGCACTCTTTTCAGCTTCAAAAAGTTCGCATGAAGTTATAGAACCGAAATAAGATATTTTCGGTATTTTTTCGTTTACTATTTTTTCACGTTTGATCCGGTATACATAACTAAGATATCGTTACAAGTTACGAGTTAGTAACCAACAACAATAATTCACGTGAGCTTCCAAGCTATTAGTTTAGTTTAAAGTTGTAAAGACATACTTATCGAAATCGGTGGAGGGACAGGTTTTGTTGACCATTTTCCTCTTAAACTGTTTGCTTTTGTCCCCATTACATTACCACGCCGAGAATGCCATTTTCGTTTATTTTGACATTATGTTAAATAAAAATGCCATGTAAAGTATGACTTCATTGTTGCATGTTTTAATTAATATATTTGAATGCTTAAGTTGAAGATTATTTATGTTTCAATGGGCATGTTTAGCTGTAAACAAGTTGGCATACCAAATTAATGTGCATCCCATATGAAAAGGAGACATCAACACTAAATTAAACCTTAGGATAGAGTTAGGGTTTTGTTTAATCACACCAACCGGTCATAGTTTAGGACAATGCATAGCAAAAAGGACTTATGGTTATGGTCTGTGCATGCAAGCTTAGACTATTAAGAAATTGATGAATACATCAAATAACAGAAAGTCACCTTCAGAAAAGCAAATAAATTAATTAAAATGTCCAGCAATATTAGTTTTATTTTATTCTATTGGAAATAAACAAAATTTTAATTCTCCTATTGATAATTCATATTAATTAAACCTAACCCAATTTGATAATTCAAGATAATTATAATAAATTATTATTTTGAGATAAGTTTAATTAATTTGAGTTGGATTTTAAAATTAAGTTGCGTCATCGTTTCGATTGATTTATACGTAATATTCATATCATATTTATTTTATTGTTATTTTAGTGAAATTGTAAGAGAAAGAAATTTTTTATATAATTAAAATTTATAAATAAAATTTACAAAATTTTAAATATTAAGAGAATTTTTAAAAGTGACTTAAATGACAAAGAACTATGTTTTGATATCAAGAACTAGAAACAAATTAATTCTATATGTTCAAAAATATAATTCAACATATGATAATTACATCCAATTTGGAGTAACATTCTAAATTTGATGTTCACTTTCAAGGCTTATCTCATTATTAGTCTTAATATGTAATAATTTATTTATACCAAATTGAGCCATTTTCTCGGTATTAAAATCATGACCTTAGCCAACCTCATAAAGCAAGAACTGTATCATTGGAGACTCCTCCGGCTCTCCAATAACAGTCCCTGAACCAGACGTGTCAACAATGAAGCATTTACGTGTTGTGTCATGTGGGGCTCTTGTGTTAGTCAAGAGTGTTGACTATAGCTCAAAAATAAAAGGTCCTTGAGCCAGACTTTTTAATTCTCCAGTACTGAGGGCCAACTTTGTTAAAGATCGCTAATTACTAAGAAACCACTCAATTATGAACAAGACAGACAAAATTAGACGCTTAGACTTCAGACTTTCAAAGCAGGATTTTCCAAGGTATGGGTGATATTGGGATGGACAATATTAGCTCATTCTGTGAGAAAAACGATTAAATTCCATTATTATATGCTTATAGCGCATAGCTACTTGAGGAAATTTAGACACTGTTAAATTACTGAAACAAGGTCCGCGATTTTGACATTTTCGCACTTAGCAGTCCAGGAGTCAAAAAGGGGTTATTTGAAAAGTGTCATGTCGCTAATGGACCTTATTGGCAGATTTCACCATCTAGTTAAATGAATCAGGTCGTGTGGTGTGTGAGGAGAAGAAGTCAATCGGGGTTGCGTTTGTTTCCTGAGAAATTTCTTGCAGAATATAGATTTTTGGACTTATTTGTGGTCCATGACAGAGCTGTAAAGTCTCTTGCCGGCCAATTAATGAAGCTAGAAGTCAAAATATAGGTGACGATTGCTAAGACTCCCCACAACAATTGCCACTTATAAATATTGTTGGTTAGTGGTCATAATCTGTATTACGATATCAAGTGCAAAGGTTTGCTCAGTTTTGACTGTTAAGTTATTAGCAGCAGAACATTTACTATTACAAGTTGATCGGCCCGTAAGAAGTTAATTATCCATCTTCTTTTCACCTTCAACAAATAGCCACGACATTCATTGAAAAATGCTCAGAAACACACTTAAAGAAACGGTCTAATGCTATTTCCTTTCGAGAAAAGGTAACGAACTAACGGTAATTACATTTGCGATAAACTAATCTTGTACGGGGAGTAACTCACACAGAACGAGTCAAGAAACAAGTTGGATCGAGAAGTGTCTAGTGGGAATTTTACGCTTGAAAAAGCAGTCAAACCATTTGAATGCTTGAAAAACTGTTCGAGTGAGCTGACATTGGTTGGTGAACGAAACAACCTCCTTTGGCCAATTCCTGCAAAGAGTTGAACATAATAATGGTCGTAACAACCAGGAACATCTTGTCCTGGTAGTTGGTAGGAGCCTCATACAAAATCCAACATTCTTCGTCGTTCTAAAACAAATAAGTCAGCAAGGAAACAAACAAGACAGAAACAACTTAAATTGAATCGTCGGAAAATGCTAGGACGTTGCTCTTTGATTGTGTATGATGTTGCAACTAGTTCCAATTACAGTTGAATACATCTGGGAACTAATAAATACATTCATGTGTGAACCTTAACCATACAAGCAAATGCAAAACATCCTTCCAGCTTTGTCCCATTACTTTTGCTTCCGCCGCATTCCCATTCGTGACTTTGCATACCTAATATTTCCCATTAAGTAATAAACATAGTAACAGAAGGGTAAATAAATGATGCATTAGAAAACTTTTCGGAAGGATACTCCAATCGCATGCCGCCACCAAGTGGCGAGGAGTAGAGAAGCGTGCCCTGAAGATGATTTAGTGCCTCAGTCGAACAGGCAGTATCCTGAACACATTGTCCACTTTTGTCAAAGTAAATTAATTGACAGAAAGAATGTGCACACCATCCCATCATTATGAACCATAGACATGGGTTGAATTTAATGACGGTATTCCTAAACAATGTTCCTTATCATTTCGTATGGTTTCCCTTTCATGACTAGCACCATCAGGCCTGTTTCCTGCTTTTCACGTTCTCAGTGTTTTTCTCCAAGCGATTTTGGTTTACGAGTCCTTCTACAACCTCCAACCGTTACTTTTTACATAAAACATGAAGTTTAATGTAATCTCATCAGACCAATCCGTCAGACTGGTGCATGCCAGTACACTCAACCCAAAATACAAAGTAGCATTCGGGCAATGCACTAGCACTACTTTTTACATAAAGCATAAAGTTTAATGTAATATCATCAGACCAATCCGTCAGCCTGGTGCATGCTAGTACACTCAGCCCAAAATACAAAGTAGCATTCGGGCAATGCACTAGCACCATTAGCACAAGGAAAGAAAACACCACAACAACAACGAAAAACAGCAAAATCCCATGCTAAAGGCCAAATACACATTATCTCCATTCATCAAACTTAAGATGTAGAAAACACTTAGGTATTGCATTCACTTCCGAAGGGAGTCAGTTCACCACCATCCATTCAACCAATCATAACTCCAAAATCAACTGAATTCAGAAAACCTATTTCCTCTCCACCCTCTAAGGTAGGAAAAATGAAGAAATAAAAGGGGCATTGCAGCATATCAAGTCAAGTACCTGAAAATCTACAAATGCAACTGGGGCGCCATATGTGCTCTGTATCTTCAATTTCAAGAATCCACGGCATCTGACAGAAAAAAATGTCAACAAGAAAATCAAAATACTAAAAAAGTTAACTTGTCTAATTCAAAGCTCTTACCTCGAAAATACTTGATTTAACTCTTGCTCTGTACAACTTAGCCCCAAATTTGCTATAAAAAGTGTTGGACAAGGAGGCGCTGAAGAATTATTCTGCACATGAATAATATTTATTGATTTATCAGAACTAACGAATAGATGTTCACATACAAATCATGCACTTGTTCCCATGAATCCAATTAATCATGAGGTAAATGGATTATGGATACCTCCATATGATAAAACATGGCCAAAATCATAAAATATCTCCTAATTGGGAATAAGATCAGAAATACTCCACGTCTCCATAATCAAATTGCCAATATGAAAAAAACGAAGACAAGATCATTTAAAAGAAACAAGGTATGATAAGTTCTGCTGATATACGATGTTGAAATTGTTCTTGATAACAATTCTCTTTTCATACTCCAAGTGCTTGCAAAAGCAATGCAACAGTGTTAAAAGCTATAGAGCCCATGAGCCCTCTGTTTTATGTAAGAATAGAACAATTTTAGCATATAAGTTATTTACTATTCCAGTTCCACATTATGTTTCACATCACATGCTATTACATTATGTTGAATATAGAATTTCTGAATTGATGTATTTGTCTTATAAGTATTAACAAAATGAGTGGAACTACAGGTACTCTTTAGTTAAGAGTAATCAAAGTCCATTAGTATCACCAGTAAGATAATTAGTGATGGAGAAACTTGTCCATGAGATAAGAAGAAGCAAAGGTGACTTGGACCCTAGTTGAGTTGAGAAATGAAACCAATGAAATGCGGACTTACTGATGGTGTAGATGCTGACTCATTTGAGGCTCTGCCGAAGTTGCAATTACTGAAAATTTGAAAAAGGAATTGCAATTAGGACTCGGAATCTTAATTGAATAAAAGTTAAAAACTTAATTCTTTTACTCTAACTTTAGAAACGGGGCGTGCAAGTAATTGCTTTTACTAAGCCCCAGACCTCTTAGCCATAAGGATTCACTTCAAGTCAAAAGATGTGCGAATTGAGCTAAAGGCGGTCACTTTCTAGTAACAAAAATGTGCTCAAGTAGTGCAGATGACCTTTGTGCAGGTGGATAACCAATTGTGTTGTGAGCGGAATTAGCCATTCCAGGCAAGTGAATGCTGCCAAAACCTGCTAGTGCCCAAGCGTGCAAAACATGTGCAAAGTGAGCTTCTAAAAGACTGTGTCCTCCATGTGAGAAAATAATTGATGTCTTTTAATTAATGCGCAAGTATCACAGAACCAGTAAGATTGGACAAAGAAAGATGAGCTTCCATTGAAATAAAAATAAAGAAATATGTCCAAACAAGGAGTTTCCACAGGGCATACTTCATATTAACTTTGAGATTTGACCAATTGTATTACCTGAATCAAGAGTTTCCATTGAATATGGTGTAGATACTTTAGCTTTCTTATCTGAGCCAGACCATTCGTCATCTGATTCAGAAAATCAACACGAGAATTTTCAAACACTCAAAATTTCAGAATAGGATTGCAAACAAGAAAGTACTCTAAAAGACATGATAAACTTCAGGTAAAAGACCTGTTCTTGTACGCTTTGTTCTTGAATTAGATTTTGCAAGATCAATGTACAAGGTTGATCCCTTCTCAAGGTCAAAAACCATTCCCTACAAACAATATTAAGAGATAAGAGTTAATTTTATTTCATAATGCCATCAAGAATGTTGTCCCACGGAACTTCTCCAATACAAACTCCTTACAAAATAACCTAGCAAATCCTAAACAAAATAATAATTCAACGCCACTAAATGACTTGTAGGAGACTGGGATGCATTCAAGTAGCCTCTATTTTAAACAACTTGCAAAATCTTTCCTTTCCCAAGTAAATTACGAGTACAACTTATAACAGAAGAATTGATAATATCTAAGTGCATAGTGACAACGTGCACAAAGAACCAACTAAAGCCGAGCCTGTTCGTATCATCGAAAAAAACCAAACAAGATCGATCAAATCATTAAAGAGACAAAATAAAATGATCTTACATTCAGAGCATGCATTGCTGCAACTGCAGACGGTTGATCCACAAATGTAGCAAAAGCAAAAGGCTGCCACCATCATAACTTCCGTGTTAGGAGCACAGAAGTAATCCAAAAAATTGTGGAAACAAACTCAAAAGAGGAGAGGACCTGAGAAGTTTGGGTGGCGTTACGCAGATGAGAAGACTCATAACCAGAAAACTCCCGGAAGAGATTGTAAATTTCGCGAGGCTTCACGTCCTCTGGTAGACCCGCAACAAAAAGCGTACGCACTTGATCGTAACCGCCGGTAACCACAAAAAGAGGCGCATAGACCGAAAAGGGTGGCTGATGTTGTTGAGGGAAGTAGGAGCGGTGACCTGGCGGAGGAGGTTGGTAGTAAGTAGAGAAACACTCCTGCGGCAGCTGTGGCGGAGGCGGCGGAGGAGGTGGTGGCGGAGGAGGAGGGTAGTAGGCGGCAAAGTTGTCGTCCATTAGATGAGAGGCGCAGAAAGCTTACAGGTGTTTTAACGTTGCGAATGTTTGTTAGACTTGGGCCTGGGCTTCTCGGCCCAGTTTATTATTTTCTATAAATATACGTTTATGTATTTTATTGTAACGAAAGAATTTAACATTATTTAAATAGATTTCACAATATTTTGATTTCTATTGTAATTTCTTATATATATATATATATTCGAAGATTTCAACAATAGTAAAAAACATTTTTCAAATTTTTACTGAATTTTAAATATTTACTTCTAAATAATTTTTAAATAGATACACCTATTTTGCTTGTAGTTTAGAATATTTGTAATTACTTTACCCTAAAGTAATTAATTGCATTGTTATTTCTGCAACTTGAAATCACGAAGACGAAGAATTGAACTATGACCTCGAGTCCTGAAGACTAGCTAAAGAATCTTCAGAACTAGTCAAGGTCCGAGCAATGTCCAAGGTACTCAGAGCGGCGTCCAATTTTTTACCCCTGTCCAATGGCACGAGCAAATATCAAAATGATCACACCATCTTGTCTGGTTTTAAACAAACTTGTTAGCATTTCAATGGACATGCTACTCTGTAAGGTCATGAGGATACGGTTTTACACAATGGACTAGAGTGCACGCCGAGGCTTCTCAACTGCAAAAGATGGTGGATCGTCCTGAGATTTACATAAGTAAGGGCATGGGCCTATTAATGCTGCAGTTAAATCCAAATTTTGAGTTCTCATCATGGATCAGGATGCATAATCACATCACAGAAATTGCAATGTTCAAAATAAGTGTTAAAACATTTCACTGATAATAATAACAATCAGTTGCTTTGACTGACTGGTATCTGTTTCTTAAGATTAAAGATTACTTAAAACTCTATAAAGAGACAAAATGCCAATTCAACCACATCATCATTCATACCAGCCATTGAATAATATCAAGTGCTGAACAATTCCATCACAAACGCAATTCTAAGATACACAATTGCAGACATTCACAGTTACCCAGAACCAGTAGTTCCTAGATCCATCAGGCTTCGCGCTAAACAAGAGGAGGATATTGCTTAGCTTGCTGTCGCACTCTTTTCTTATATTCTGTAGCATCCTGCACCAAATCATAACAACCAACATGTAGGACATTATGAGAATAACAAGGTGAACAATCCTATTTAAGTCACCACTAACTTCCATATGATGCTGAGAGATAGAAACGCCAAGAAGTTCTAAGGGTGAAAAGCCAAAACCTATGGGTAGACATCAAGTAACTTCCTTTATCATCACTTTTCCCTCACACAAACATGAAGTGATATTGTTACATAACACATACCACATATTAGTTTCAAGGTGACATTTACCATTGATAACAGGACATCAGAAATACAGATCTCTGATGCTAAGTGTGAGGAAAACAAGATTTTGTGGAGAAGCCTCCATCAATAATGATGATAGATCATCCAATCTGAACGAAATTCAGCAAGGAGCTCTCTGTCATTCATTTGGCTTTAGAAACAGCAGCACTTTAGAAATATGTCTTAATCAATTTAATTATGGATCAGCCCCTTCCATACTGAATAGCTCACGCAATAATAAAAAATCATAGATAAGTGGGCCGTGAAGGTTTCGGATGGACAGGCAAATGGAAAGCCTAAACCAAATTACAGCTAAAACAAAGAGGCTGGTCTCGGAGAAAATGAACATAGTGTCAAAAGAGTCATGCAAACAAATTTCATCAAACACACCATACCTGTATAAAGAGATGATAGCCTTCAGTTTGTGCAGGGTCAGCAGGATTTGGCTGGTCCAGTAAATCCTGTATTCCCACCAAAATTTGTTTCACTGTGATGGCTGGCCTCCACCCCTACATAACCAATACACTCAATACAACTGTAGCCAAAACAGAAACTATAATTAATCATCAAAAGAACATATGATACTTACATTGTCCTCGTTAAGTATAGAAAGACAAACAGTCCCGGATGGGTAGACATTTGGATGAAAAAATCCCTGAGGAAATTTACACTTTGGTGGCTTGCTAGGATAATCTTCACTAAAATGAAGTGTGAGCGGAAAGTAACCACCCTCCCAGTCAGTCTACAACATTGTAGAACAATGAATGAAATGAGAATATGGTAAATTCTAACAGGCATGATGGAGGGAATATTAATGCAATGAGCACATGTAACATCCAAAGAAGGTAAGAGCAAGCAAGTATCTCCTCAAATTTCAAACAAATATATTACATATCCCAGAATAACAAGAAAAATAAAGACCAGAGTCAGGGATCAACATTTGAATTACACATGCATTCTGCTATGTCCACATGACCACCATCTTCAAAGCCAAATAATCATTCTGAAGATTACAACTGCCTCCCACACAAAAAAGACTCAACAAAATAGACTTACACCTTCCCATTTACTGTCTTAATCACTAGTCCAAACATGAAGAAACCCTTCAAAGGACATTAAGAGAATAAACAAGAATAAAGATCACAGTCGCAAAGTACAAATAATCAGTGGGGCAGTAGAAATCAGGAGAGCAGGAAGGAAACAAGTTCATATGCTGACAGATTAGAGAAAGCGAGCGAGAAATTTCCTATATATAGGTTGGTTTGTGCTTATTTCCTTGGAATGGAAAATGGGAAGGTTTTCTTTACTGGGTTTTTACCATGTCTCCCCTCAGTTCACAAAGGTTTACTTAATACAAGCATTATATAAAATATTATTGAAAGCATCAATAAAACATATGTGCTCCTGACATTTTCAAGAACAAATTGGAAGGTTACAAGCATGTGAACACAGCCACGACACAAGTTCCCTCTGTCAATACGTTTCATACTATACCAATCAGCAGAAATGTACGAAGAAACTGAAAAGTAGAATTCACGTCTGTTTAGATCTGAAAAGCAAGCAACCAAGACAATAATGAACCAAATGACCATCACAAAACAAAACTTGACCATTTTACATCCTGTGTCTCTTAGCTTATCATCATCAATTTCAAACAGATCCAGGTACAAGCAATCATAAACTATAGCCTACTGTGGGGCACCAGTCAACTGGCTGATGAAAACCTCCCACGGTGTTTATCTTTCCAGCCTTAATTATGCGAATAGATCACGAAGATACTACTTGAACAAGCAACAGCAAGCACTCCAAATTACAGACAACTAAACACAATCAACCCATACCCAGAACATCAGAACCATTCAATTTATCCTTAGCAAGACGAATATTAAACTATAAGTAACCAAATAAATCTAGAAAAATACTTACACCAGCTTTTCCAGGAATAGTGCAATGCCACACCATCAAATTCACTGTTCCATCTGGTGAAGTCTCTGGCTTGGCCACAAAACCCTAGAATTTCGAAACGAAAATAAAAATAACTCAACTCCAAACTTCCCAAACCAAAACACAAAAAGAAAAACTTTGCAAAATCACAAAAAAAAAAGAAAACAAACAATTAAAAAAACAGTAATCTAAAACATGTTAAAAGAAAATCCACAGCCAGTTTATTCAAGTAATCGTGTTGGGAGAGAAATATATTACAGACATGGGGATGGTTCTTGCGCCAAGCCTTTCGCTCCTCTGCCAGACGACCACGTGCGATGCCTCCCGACATTCTTAACCTCCGCCTTTCTTAACTCTCTCCAATACCCAATTTCAACTCAAACTGTATTCAACCAAAGCAAGTGTTTCTAATACGGGAAGTCTATACCTGAAATGGAAGTGAATAATACATTCCTTTTTATATATAAAAAGAAAAATCGATTAAAAATAAATCATTATTCGAAAACGTACAAACAAAAAGATTATAGTGGCGTAAGATCCACGCTTAACTGGAACAACAGATCTAGACCGTCCGATAACGGAAAGGAGAATCATCGTATTATAATTTATATGCACAAGGCCCATCCCAATAGGCAATATTAATAGCCCACGCCAACTCTCATTTCATTTTCCTCTAATCGGAATAAAAAAAAGAAGAATAAGAATAGAAATCACAAAGTATAATTAAAATGAAACTATTAATTATGTGTATTTACTAATAATTATGTTAATATTTAGTATTAAATATTAATGAAAATTTTGTTTAATCATATTTTGTTATATATGATTAATTTTAATATTTTATAAGTAATTATTCAAAAATTTAATAATTTATAAAATTGTTACATTATGGAACAAATTATGATAAGGACAAAATTAAAGAACTGAAAAATGCTTTACTTAATATATCTACTTAGTTACTTAAAACTCAATCTCTATCAACTCAATTCACGTTTAAACATGTCAAGCCTTTTCATTCATTTCAGTAAAAGAATTGGATAATCTAGTCATTTCTTCCTTTCTTACAATCCTTCAATTTTTTTTTAAACTTTTAGCTGATCCCACGTATAAATAAGATTCAAACTTGTCTCCTCCTAATATTAAATATGTTCATAAAGCATTTAATGCTTCTTAAAAGCAGATAAAACGATATCATTTCTTTCTCTTTTTTATTGTCTAAGAGGTACACCTAACCATGACCACCCTTAGCCCTATGCATAGTTATTTAACTAAGTTCTCTCTCACAACTCGGTTCTATTCTATCTCACCCATCTATTCTTAACTATTCATGACTTTTCTCACTATGCATCTTTCGATTGAGATAGAAAGGGAAATACAAAAATAGGAAGATAGTTATTGTTGCTGAGCACGTTATTTTCATGCCGGAGGAAGGGATTTCAAGTATGGATGTTGCTGGTGGTGTAGAAAGATGGGAAATGGCTAAATTCGGGCGCAAATCTTGTGTTGGTTGTTGTATGAGTAACTCTACTTCCAGGATTCCATTGCAAAGTGCATTCTTTCCAGCAATGCTCCAATTATATTTAGGTATAGATATTTATTCTTTTAAGTATGAGAAGAAAATTTTTGAATTGAAAATTGTAGTTATATACATCAATTATATGAAGCATAAAAATTGGTTTGCACAAGCATGCATATATATGAAGCTTAAAATTTTAAAAATTTCCACTTGTATTTTACCCAAAAATGTGAGGTCAATAGGTTACAACAATTTCTTTCACAAGTTGTTGTGCAAAACTGCAGGCATAAGGGAATGTAATATAGGTCCCCTTTTGCCCTATAATCTATCTACTGTAGGTGTAATTATGTTGATTGCAAATAAGTTTACTTATTTAAGAAGACGATGAATTATCTATTATATCTTTTCTTTTGATTTATTTTATTTTATTTCTATCATCTCATTTTGGTCAACCTTTTAATCGAGGTTTTAATTTTAACTCATATAATCATGCTTATTAAATTTTCTTATTATAACTATTAAATATTTTCAGCAAAAGGGGACTTGTTACATTTTCAATTGCCTTGTCATATCAATAGTTTCAGATAAGAGAAGGTTTTTAGTATTAGAATTTGGCACCTTTTATTTGCGGCCTATATATCCTACTATATAAGGGATCATAATCCTTTACAAAAAGGCTTTTTCTTTATAAACACATCAAAGTTCTCGATTAGAAGGAAAGAAGAGGTGTTGTTAGAGTGTGTTTTTGGTGGTAGGGGAATGAATTTTATTTTGCAAAAGATTCATTGGATCAGAATTTCATTTCTTGTTATGTTCTACCTTTTTTGAAAAACATATTTATGTTCTTTTTTCTGTTTTTGATTTTTATCTAACTGCTAGAACTATTACTTTCTATTTAGTTTTTCATCTTGCTTCTAGGACTATTAGTATAATAATGCTTTATAAAAGGTTCCCTCTTTGCAAAAAAATCAGAAGTTCTGGTTTAGAACAAAGGAATAGGTGCTCTTTGTGGTAGAGTGAATTTCATGTGATAGAAGCTTCATTTTCTCTATGGCCTATATATCCTATTGTATAAGGGATCATTATACTTTACAAAAAGGCTTTTTCTTTACAAACACATCAAAGGTTCTCGATTAGAAGGAAAGAAGAGGTGTTGTTAGACTGTGTTTTTTGTGGTGGGGGAATGAATTTCATTTTGCAAAAGATTCATTGGATCATAATTTCACTTCTATCTCCATTTTTGTTATGCTATGCCTTTTTTTGTAAAACATGTTTATGTTACTTTTTCTGTTTTTTTTTCATTTAACTGCTAGAACTGTTACTTTCTATTTAGTTTTTCATTTTGCTTCTGCGACTGTTAGTATAATAATGTTTATAAAAGGTTCCTTCTTTGCAAAAAAGATCAGAAGTTCTGGTTTAGAACAAAGGAATATGTGCTCTTGTGGTAGAGTAAATTTCATTTGGTAGAAGATTCATTCTAAGTGATGATGTTAGAAATATAGTTTGTATATCTATTGTGAAGATATCAGGTCGTTATATATGTTCTTACTTTGGTATAACTACTGAAACTGCCTCAGAAGACAATGGATCATGTGCAATCAACATAGAATTCTGCCTGTGGTTTCAAGAAGAAACTACTGTGGTATGAAGAGTGAAGTTATGAAGTCTAATGACAAAAATTCTTTTCATCGTAAAGAAAATCAGACTCCACTATTGAAGAAAAATACATCAGGTAGTCAAATAGAAAGTACAGCTGCTGCTGGTGTTTTAGGAAGTACAATGACAATCTTTATGCAAATTTAATAAATCCATATATGATGTGCTCTTTGCATTAGTTTTGTTTTACTTAAAGCACGTCCATTTTTGCTCACATTCAACTATTGTGTTATTTTGTTAGGAGGTCATAGAAATGTTTTCAGAAACTGTTGTTTACCACCTTCCTATTCAATTTTTACAAATCAGTACCTTTTGGAAAGAAGAATATCAGCTGTTCAAACTTATTTACAATATAATGGTGTTACACCAATCTAGTTCAGCCAAGAGCAGTTTAACAAATTCTGGATTCAAGCAGAGGTGTCCATTTACAGATCTTCTAAATTGTGCTAAGAACCTTTTTAAATATTTTGACTCATTAGTTATTCTAGGTTTGTCAATGTTAGATTGTATATAAAAAACATCATATTTTATTGTAAATTATTCAATTTCATATACTTTCTTTTATGTTTAGAGGAAGTTGGTTGCTCAAACAAACGGCCCAAATCAAAGGAAAATTTGGAAGTAAATAGCCTTCCTCAAATTCAATCTGTTGCAAGTTCACCATGTTTAATCTCCAAGAGAACTCAAAATGCAAATCCATTAGCAATGAAGCCAGGAAGACATGTTATTAGAAGTATGGGCAAATGTAGTGCTATAACTTGCAATTGCAAAATTCATGACAAAATTGAGGCTTCAAACATTGTATGTGAAGTTGGATTGCCAGATCTAAATTTTCCATTGGAAGATTATAAAAATAATGAAGTCGATGACATTACTGATCTTGTGTCAGAAGATTCACAATCTGAATTATCAGATGAAATTGGCAACACAATAGATAATAATGTGAATGGTATGGATATAACTATAATGAAGATGATAGTATTGAAGAAAGCACTTACTTTGCACATAAAGGTTTAATATCTCAGAGGTTGTTTAACGTCTTTTGCATAACTTGTGTTTGCCTTAGTTAATATTAGATTTATTTTTCTTTTACATAATATATTGATCTTGGTGATCCTCATTGTGTCTACACTTACTGTAGAGCTAAAATGTGGTACTGTGAGAGGATTCAGAAATCTACGCACACTGCCAACCCTAGATTTAGTCTTTGCTGTGTTCAATGAAAGATTCAACTACCACATTTCAAGCAACCTCCAGAGTATATAAGTAAATTAGTATTCAGTAAACAGCTGGCAACATCCAAACATTTTATGAAATATATCAGGATTTATAACTTGATGTTCAGTTTCACTTCTATGAGAAGAAAGGTTGACAAGTTACTTAATGATGGAAATAGTCCTTATTCTTTTGTAATGTCTGGCTAGAATTATCATCATATTGGCAGCTTACTTCTAGTTGAAGGCGAACCACCAAAATTTTCCCAAATGTATATATTTGGTATAGAACATGAAATTGATAATCGAATGATTGTTATAAGGTACATCTAAAATTCATGTCATGTCTTGCATATAATTTTTATCTCATTATTAATTTTTTATGATGAAACTATATGTTCCATATTCAGATCAAAAGATGATGAGAGTTTTCTTGATCGTATTATTGTGATGAATTTGAAGGAGATGCTTGATAGTTATAATATATTGACTCAGGCTTTTAGAATGGCAAGAGATAGATTTCAGACATCCAATAGCAAGGATTTGAAGCTAAGATTAATCCACAAAAGAGAAAGTGATGGCAGAACTTATAACTTGCCTACAACATCACAGGTAGCAGTATTAGTGGTTGGTGATGTTGATATTGCAGATATTGGGAAGGATAATATTGTTCAAACACAATGCTGGCTATTACAAAGAGTACATGATTTGCATCCAGCCTATCTTCCTATGCAATACCTTTTGTTATTTCCTTATGGTTTAGAAGGATATAGAGAAGATATCTTTCATAGTGATGCATCACTGTCAAGTACTAAAAAGAGGACTAAAGTCACATTACGGGAGTATTTAGCCTTTAGAATGCAAGATAGAGACGATGAAAAATCTCTTCTATTGCATGCTGGGAGACTGTTCCAACAATTTGTTGTTGATGGATACACAATGATGGAAAATCAAAGAATCAGTTATGTTAAAACTCATCAAGAGGATCTTAGAGTTGATCTTTATAGCACTGTTTCAAAAGCAGTATCATAAGGGCATACATCAAGTGCGTTTGTTGGTAAACATATAATTTTACCGTCAACTTTTATTGGAGGGCCGAGACATATGATACAAAATTATCAAGATGCAATGGTCGTCTGTAAATGGGCTAGCTATCCTGACATCTTTATTACTTTCACTTGTAATCTGACATGGCCTGAATTGACACGTCACAAGATAGACCAGATTTAATAGTTCGTGTTTTTAAGATGAAGTTAAATTGTTTAATGAAAGAGCTAATGCGAGGCAAAATTTTTGGGACAGTTAAAGCTAGCAATTTTTCTGTCCATTATTCTTTAATTTGTATCATGAGTTTCTGTTGCTTTGACCTGTTAAAGTAGTTTTTCTCCCTTTTAACTTCATATTACGAAGCATTTGTAATTGTTTGACTTGCAATTGTTGCTTCATTGAATTGTTCTATTCTATTAATGACTATTTTAGTACATATTTCATGGTTCATATATTCCTTATGTATTTCTTACAACCATATTTTACTATTCATTTAAGGTTCATCCTTTATTAAACATCCCCTTAAATGTTAATTGATAAACACAATATCAGTCATTTACAATACTAAATGTCATTATTTTAAAGTTGCTTCATAAAAATCTCTTTTCAAGTAGATCCTGATAGTTAACGTATTTTTTTATATACTGTATAATATATTATTTGATAGTTTTTTTCATCCTTGCGTCAGTTGTTTACATAATTGAGTTCCAAAAACGTGGCTTACCTTATGCTCACATCCTTCTGTTATTAAATGATAAAGAGAAGTACCATAATCCTGAAGAGCTTCACAAGATTATTTGTGCTGAGATTCTAGATCCTGTAACTGACACAACTTTATTTAATACTGTTTTTAAACATATGATGCATGGACCTTGTGGAAGTCTATATCCTAAATCTCCATGCATGAATGAAGGTAAATGTGGAAAGTATTATCCTAAATCTTTTGTAGGAATCACTTCTTTTGATGATGAAGGATTTTCCATTTATAGGAGAAGAGATGATGGTAAGTTGATACACACAAAAAGGGATTGACCTTGATAATCAATTTGTTGTTCCTTACAACCAGGAATTACTTTTGAAATATGCATCCTATATAAATGTTGAGTATTGCAATCAAAGTTCATTAATTAAATATCTTTTCAAGTATTTGAGTAAGGGAAATGATCGAGTTACTGCTACCTTATATGATCAGATTCAAACTTTAAGCAATAATGAAATTGATGAACCTAAAATGTTCTTAGATTGTCGATTTATTTCTTCTTATGAAACATGTTCTAGAATATTGGGTTTTGAAATTCATTATAGACAACCATCTGTTGAGAGACTTTATTTTCACCTTCTTAATCAACAGCAAGTATACTTTACTGAAGGGCAAACACTTAAATCAGTTGCTAAGAAGCCAAGGAACAAAGAAAGCATGTTTATTGCTTAGATTACTAAGTGATGATAGAGAATACATTGATGCTATTAATGAAGCATCTTTGTAGGGTACTGCTCATTATTTGAGATCTCTATTCATTACAATGCTTTTGTCCAATTCTATTTCATGGCCGAAATATGTATGGGACAAGACATGGAGACTTCTAGCAGAAGATATTGTTTATTCTTAACAAAAAAAATATGGATGCAATGGTGAGCAACACAATCTTAGACATCTTTCCAAACTACTATATTTTTATTTGTTCAAGCATTGGATTATATTTCTCTTTATACTCTTTCAGTTTGTGTCATTCATACCATGAATTATTTTATGTCAAATATTTATTTTCCTTCCAATATTCCCCATTTTTTATGTTTATACATTAGATTATACTTACTATACTTTTTGTCAAATAATGTTTAGTATCGTTATATATTTATGGTTGCTTGAAACATTTAGTGTTTCTTTTTTGTGAAAACCATTTCAATATTAATAGTTGTAATTTTTTGTTACAGATTTAAGACTTACAGATTCTCAATTGCAAATTTTGCTCTAGCTGAGATTGACAATCTCTTAAAAGCAAATGATAAAAGCATGCAAGATTTTCCTCCAATGCCTATTCCTCAAGGCCATGTTGATCTTGATTTACAAAATAGACTTATTGCAGATCAGTTAAACTTTAATAGGCAACTACTTTTAGAACAACTAAGTACTCTCTTGAGCACAATGACTGCAAAACAAAGAGTTGTCTATGATATAATTATGGAATCTGTAATTCAAAACAAGGGAGGTACTTATTTTTTGTATGGCTATGGTGGAACAGGAAAACTTTCATATGGAATGCTCTCACTTGTGTGTTAAGATCAGAAGGTCATATTGTGCTCACTGTAGCATCCAGCGGTATCACATCAACCTTGCTTCCTGTTGGACGCACTGCTCATTCTAGGATTGCT
Source organism: Erythroxylum guanchezii (assembly GCA_025629825.1). Taxonomy (NCBI): domain Eukaryota; kingdom Viridiplantae; phylum Streptophyta; class Magnoliopsida; order Malpighiales; family Erythroxylaceae; genus Erythroxylum; species Erythroxylum guanchezii. The sequence continues at coordinate 5,566,064 of JAOTAX010000198.1, read as the reverse complement.
ATTCCTATTCAATTGGCTGATGAATCATCATGTAACATAAAACAAGGAAGTTTCAAAGTAGAGTTGTTGCAAAAAACTAAATTGATAATTTGTGATGAAGCTCCTATGGTTAAGAGGCAATGCTTTGAGTCTCTAGACCGTGCACTTCGTTATATTCTCATATTTAACGTTCTTGATAGTCTTCTCAAACCCTTTGGTGGAAAGTCTATTGTATTTAGTGGTGATTTCAGACAAATACTACCTGTAATTTGTGGTGATTCTAGATATGACATTGTTCATTCAGCTATAAAGTCTTCTTACTTATGGCCTTTTTGTCAAGTCCTAACTTAGACAAAAAAACATGCGATTGCATGTAAATTCTCAAAATACTTATGTTGATGAATTGAAAAAAATTTTAATGATCCAAGCTACTTGAAGGGCGCTATTTGAACTCCAACTTTGGATGTTGTTGATAAAGTTAATGATTATATTCTATCTCTTATTCCTAATGAAGCTAAGGAATAACTTAGCTCTGATTCTATATTTGCAGCAAATGAGTAATGTGAATTCTTCCAAGAATTGCATCCGGTTGAGTATTTAAACACATTGCAGTGCTCAGGCTTGCCTAATCACAAATTGATATTGAAAGTTGGAACTCCTATTATGCTTATTCGAAATATTAATCATTCTGTAGGACTTTGTAATGGCACATGACTTATTATCACACAACTTGGTATTAATGTTGTAGAAGCTAGACATATATTTAGGACTCACTTTGGTGAAAGAGTATACATCTCTAGAATAATATTGACACCTACAGAGTCAATTTGGCCCTTCCAACTTCAAAGGAAGTTTCCATTCAATATCTCATATTGTATGACAATAAACAAAAGTCAAGGCCAGTCTCTTGATTATGTTGGATTGTATCTACCAAGGCCCATTTTCATATATGGACAATTATATGTGGCAGTTTCAAGGGTGAAATCAAAGCATGGACTCAAAATCTTGATTTATAATATAGAAAATGAAGCATTATCTAAGACACTTGATGTTGTTTATAAAGAAATATTTCAAGATCTTTAGCATTATGGTCCATTTATTCTAAAACATTTATAAACTGTTTAATATTATTTTTTTGGAACATTAACCACATGCTAATATAATTAGTTATTTTTATATTAAAGCTTTGATTTGATTCATTTGTGTGTAGTTTCTTTGCTTATTTATGTTATTTACAATTTATAGATTGAAGCTTTAGTTTTGAATGATTTAAGTGATTTTTGTCTCCATATTTTCTTTCATTCATATTTTCTTTGCTGACTTATTTGCCTTGTATAAATAAAGCTCATTTGGAATGACTTCACTAATTTATCTTTTCAGATTTCTATTTATTAAGATTTCCTAACACATGTTCCTTGAATTAAAAAGCTTTTTAGGTAATGTGAAAATGTCTTCCATAAAAGTCAACTACATTGGTCAGTTGCATACTGAGAAGAAGTCTTGAAAAATAGCTGTAAGAATTATTAGGCTGTGGAATGTTTCTTATCGAAATTCCCCTAATGTTTTCTCTAATATGCAAATGTCGTTGTTTGATCAGAAAGTATATTCATTTTCTATTTCTTATTAATGATATTGATAGTTGACTATGTTAAAATGATTATAGTTTATAAATAAATCTATTAATTTTTCGCAGGGAGATAAAATCTATGCTACAATTGAAATAGAGAAGTTAGTGACCAAGCATCGTGATTCAGTTGGGGAAGGCAAATGTGTCATAATACATAAATTTGTTGTAGTTGACAATTCTGGAGATTATAGAGCAAGTCAACACAAATATAAGATTAATTTCCACTTTGGCACTATAGTCAATGTTGTTGATTTGGATATTCCTCTATACTCTTTCAATTTTGTGCCATTCAGATATTCTGGAAGATAAGATTCCTAAGGGTTATTTGATTGGTAATCATATATATATATATATATATATATATATATATTCAGTGGTTTCCATTTCTATTTTAACATAATAAGTCATTTATGATATGATTTATTTATTTAGTCTTTATTGACAAATTGTTTGTCCTGTCAAATAGATGCCCTTGGAGAAATGACTGTATATGAAACTTGTAAAAAATTCCAAAGGAATAATCTCAAATCAAAATTTATGAATCTATATCTGACAGATAAGAGGTTATCTTTACTTTCAATAACTATTGTATTATACTCTTTGTATGCAAAATAATATTTATACGTTAATATTATTTTTCAGTAACAACAAGATCAAGTGCACATTGTTTGGTGAATATGCTGACTTTTTACTGAATACAATGAGGGATACACAAGAAATTTCAATCATTATTGTTTTTCAGCTTGCTATGATATCGAACTCTGCTGGTACATTATTATTTTCAAAGCATTTTATGCAGTTTACATTGTTCATTTTTGTGAAAAAACAGAACATATCATCCTTTTTCGTGCAGGAGAAATCAAGATTTCTAATGTTTGGAATGCTTCAAAACTACTGATTAATCTCGACATCCCTGCTGTTTAAGATTTTAAATTGAGGTAATTATATTTTTATGATGGCTTATTATCGTCTTATTCTAAATTTGTATCATTGCATATATATGCACTACCTATTTATTCAATTCTTTTTAACTTTAGCCTTAGTTTGATAATGGTTAGGGAAACATCTTCCCAAAGATACTCTCAGTTTGATCATCCTTTCTTAAGTCAATCTCCTTTGAATTATTTCTTATCTTTTGAAACAAGAAAAAAGGTTGCTGAACTGAGACGATGTGTGGTAAATTGGAAATGCATAATTCTTTTCTTCGTTCTGAATTTATGCACCTATATCTTACAAGCTGACCTATATTTTCATAACATTACAACAGAATGGTATTTATACTGTTCTTGCAACCATTAGAAAGATCCAAACTGAGCAGAGTTGGTACATTGATGCATGCTCCATTCATGGATGTAAAGTCAAAATTGAGAATGACCTACTCATGTGCTCTAAATGTCGGAACACTCCAAATAGAATTGTAACGAGGTATACCATCATTTTAAATTTTATTTAAACTTAATGTTCTGTAACGATAAACACTAATCTTTGATATATTTATATATTCTAGATATAAAGTACATGTTCAAGTAAAAGATGCTTATGATGGTATGGAGTCATTTGTGTTATTTGATGATCAAACCTTCCCATTGATTCAAGTTAGTGCAAATGATCTCAAAAACCGTCTAATTAAGGTTTGTAAAAGATTATAATCTTTATTTTTTATTTTTGATAATAGATTGTCTACTCTTTCGTGTGTTTGCTTAGAATTAATTTGTTAATTAGGAAGGAGATGAAGATGGTTTTCCTGATGAGTTAGAATGCTTGGTTAAGAAAACTTATCTTTCCAAGGTACATGTCACTGAATTTAATAAAATCAACAAATCTTCAAATTTCACTGTCAAGAAAGTAAGTTGTAATGGGGAACTGATCAATAAATACATGGATTCTCTACCTCAGTCTCAGGTATTACTCTACTTCCCACTACAAAGAAAAATAGCAATTGTTCATCAGTAGATGAAACTTCATTGATATACACAGATATGTATATATTGTAGCAATATTGATTTCGTGAAATACAATATTTTTCTAGAAATGTTATCTAAGTGGTTCTGCTACTGATCTTTCAGTAGGACCACTGGTCTTGATAAATCCTAACAAAGTTGTGAGTAATAATACCACTTTTACATATTCCAATTTTTTTCTATCGAGAAAATTTCGGTATTTTTTTTTTATAATCGTATTATTATAGCAAATTACTTCTGTTGGAGCCTTTGCTACAATTAATACTTAGCAAACTATATGATTGATTTCCTACTAAGTTCAATTATTAAAATTTTCTTCTTTTCAATGACACTATATTAAAAATTAAGATATATATTATCTCATTGTAAAACCATTCATTGTTAAATTAATTAGATCTAAATAGGCATTCAGTAATCAATTATTGAGTTTTGCTTTGCAGGATTCAATTCTAGGTGAATCACTAAGTAACATTCCTATTGATATTGCACCTCTGTCATTATTACCTAATGTGAACAAACAAGTATGTACATACCATTAATATTGTGTATAATATGGATCACACATGAATGATTATTCTTATTCATTTAAATTTATGCTAGGATTTTATTCAATCAAAAGCACCATAACCAATTTCTGCATTTGAAATTGTAAGACAATCTTTGCTTTACAAAGTTGAATTCCTTGTTTGCTGAAAAAACAATAACATACTAACCTACAAAAAGTGCCAACATATCTGCTTCTCTTATAAGATACTTTTCATTTTGCAGGATTCAAATCAAATTGAATCACTCAGCTACTTTTCAGAAAACATTCTTGATGGGTGTATTTCTCTATCTGCAGTTGATAACAAAGTATGTACATCTATTTCTTCAATATATTCATCTATTGTGTATTTCACTTATTAAGTTTATTTAATCACAGGATGATAGAGCTGTAATTTGTGACATTGAAATAGACATTACTTCCTTAGCTCAAATCACACCCCATATTTTCAAAATAAAGAGACTAATATCAGAAACTTCTAAGGATGATATGCCTTTATGTGATTTAATATCACCACAAATGTCTTCAACTAAGTTGATCACCAAAATCAAAAGAGAAAAGTTAACTTAACTATGAAATGTTCAAGAATAAAGTTAACTTAGCTATGAAATGTTCAAGAATGACCAATTTTTTGTCAGCTACTTTTTTTTTAGTAAACTATCTATCTGTTTTGGGGCCTGCAAGTATTTTGTACTTGAATAATAAAACTATCTATCTATCTTTTGTACTTGTATAAATATAGCTCTCATGTTTTGGAACTCATTTTGTTTGTAAGATTCCTATTTTATCATAATCTTATTTTATGGCATGCAATTTGTAGATATATTGTCTCTAATTTTTCCTTCTTTGCAACAGATATATTCGTCTTCCTTATTACATAATTAAACTTCAAAAGAAATGTTCAATAAATAAACATAATATTCATAAACATCTTTCATTCTATTAATAAACCATTTGTGCATTCAAGCATAAAATATTTTGCTAAACAAATTGAAACTTTGCTTCATATTGAAGTTAAAGCACATAATAATGAAAAGATTCATATGAATTGTACTTAATATAACACTTTAATCATATGTAAATCAAGTAATATTTATACAAGTTAGTTTCATAAGATGGTAAATTATTTGTATCAATAAATATTTTTTTATAAAAATTAGTTACTTTAAATAATATATTCCTTTCAATTCTGTAGTTAAAATTCATTATTTACTTTGTAATAACCCGTGCAAAGCATGGGGTTGAGAACTAGTTATCAATAAAATAAGATAAGATAATTATTTAAAATCAAATATAAAAAACTAATTGATAATAATATTTTGATGAGAATCAATATTTAATAATTTCTTGATAATATTATAATAATATCTTATTATTTTTATCTTTTATTCGTTACTATAAATATCCTATTCTAGCTTAACCCACGCTTCAATAAAAGTCTTGACAACATTTAAAATTCATCCTAATTTTTTTATCCCCTATTTTGTTAATTGTTAGTAACTAAACAAGTAGAAGTTAAAGAATAAAAACTATATTTTTATACCCATTTCTTTATTATTGATTGCCAAACAAGACTTAAGCTTTGTAATACACACACATATATATTAAGTTTAGTATAATATATTGAACTTTTAAGTTCTATTAGCAAATTATATTCTAATGTTCTATAAAAGATCTAAATAATTCTTTATCATTATCAATAAAATCACATTACATAACAGTCCTAGTAACACTTTAAAATCTAGCAAATTTATATTTTTCTCAACTCTTAAAAATTGATTCATTAACTTAACATATGTGACGTCATATTTAAATAATTTAAACTACTAGATGTTATAGTTTTAAAACAATTTCTTTACATTTTGTAACTCAATATTACAAAAACTTTAAGTAAATTCATATTATTAACTTTGGTAACACTTTTTCACCAATGCAATGAATATCGTAATTATGCAAAATAGTTCTAAAGATAACAGTATGAACTTAAACTATATATGGAAGAAAATGAAATACCTTTAATCATTGTTGTTTATGCTTGAAGAGTCTACATTTTAGAATTCTTCCAAGCTCTCATTTTCCAATTTAATGATGTATATTTTTCAAGAGAGAAAACAAATAAAGTCTGCAAGAAAAGCTTATATAAATGTGCTCCCATCAAGAACTTTATGAGTTACCACAAAACTAAGGCATTCATACCCACTAAATTCATAACGTTGGACCACAATTAATGAGTATTAAACCAGAATATGAACGTTTCTCAATAATGTGCACCATAATGAGAAAATATTATAAGAGTTTCACGAAAACAACATTGTCCATACAATGAAAACTATATAAGAGAACTTAATCTCATTCTAACAACATGATCCTTGAATTTCATTGGTGGCATGCCTTTTGTTAAAAGATCAGCTATCATCAATTTAATACTAACTTGTTCAATGACCACTTTCTTATCCTTAACGCATTCCCTTATAGATAAAAACTTGATGTCGATCTGTTTACTCTAATTACCACTCTTATTTTTTTTAGCTAGAAAAACAACAATTGGATTGTCACAATATATTCTCAATGGCCTAGAAATGGAATCCACGATTCTAAGCTCATACATGAAACTCTTTAGCCATACATCATATGATGTAGCCTCAAAACAAGAAACAAACTCAGCCTCCAAGGTGGAAGTAGCAGTTAAAGATTGCTTGGCACTCCTCCAAGATATGGCTTTATGGGTAAACATGAAGATATAACTTGAAGTCAATTTTCACGAATCAACACATCCATCAAATATGAATCTAAGTACCCGATTACCTCCAAATTGTCCATTCGTCTATACATAGACATGTAATCCTTGGTCCCTTGAAGGTACCTCAATACTTTCTTTGCAACTCTCCAGTGATCTAATCCTGGACCACTCTGATATCTGCCTAACATTCCAATAGCAAATGCAATATCAGGTCTTGTACAAACCTAAGCATACATTAGACTTCCGATTATATAAACATATGAAATATTTTTCATTTGTTCCCTTTCAAATTCATCTTTCGGGCATTGGTCTAAATTGATCATATCTCCTTTCACAATGGGAGCTACACTAGGTGAACAATATTTCATCCCAAATCTCTCTAAAACTTTATAATATAGGTTTTTTGAGACAAACCCAAAGTACTACAGAATCTATCTCGATGAATCTTAATTGCAATCATATAAAACGCATCACCTATATCTTTCATTTCAAAATTCTTAAAGACATTGTTTCACGTCATGTAACAAACCCTATCATTGGTTTTAAGTAATATGTAATCCACACTAACCTTCTGGTATATACTTTGACCTATGATATTTTCTTCAAAACCAAATGATGAGATAATATCATGGAATTTCAAATACCACTGGCGAGATATTTGTTTCAATCCATATATGGATCTTTTAAGCTGCAAACCAAATGCTCACCATTATTAAAAGGAGAATCCCTCTAGTTGTTTCATGTGAACCTCTTCCTATAGGTCACCATTTAAGAAAGTGTTTTTCACATCCATTTGATGTAATTCTATGTCAAAATAAATAATCGATGCCAAAATTATACGAAGTGAATCATTTTAAACATAAGAGAAAATGTATCTATGTAATCAATTCCTTCTTTTTGAGTGAAACCTTTAGTAATGAGTCTTGCCTTTTATCTCTTAATGTTGCCTAATGAGTCTTTCTTTGTCTTAAATACCCATTTGCAGTTTATGGGTTTTGCTCCTTTAGGTAACTTAACAAGATCCTAAACATTGTTATTCTTCATAGAATTCATTTCTTCCTTTATGAGATTGTACCATAAATTTGATTCTTTGCAACTCATAGCTTATGAAAAGATTTTAGGATCATTCTCGACTCCTATATTGTAGTCAGATTCTTATATATATATACAACATAATCACTAGTAATAGCTGACTTTCTTATTATAGTAGATCTCTTTAATGTTGCACCAACATTCTCCTGTAGACAGTGACGGAGCCAAGGACGGAGATATGGAGGGCTCAAATAAAATATAATTTTCATAAAAATTTTCATATCAAAACTAAATAAAAAATAAAGTTTTATTAAGAATATAAAATAGCTAAAATTACAATGATGCTCGCCTACTTTTCATAGATTGAAATCTTTTCATAACAACATCATTGTCAATATTTGCAAATACATCTCTTTCAATATAACACACTAAACAATCATTCAATAGGTCATCTCTCATTTTACTACGAAGTGAACTCTTGATAATTTTCATTGAGGAGAAAGCCCTTTCCACTATGGCTGTAGCAACTGGTAAAAGTAATGACAATTTGACTAACAAATAAACCAAAGGGAATACATTATGCTTTCTTGTAGCCACCATTCTCTTAGCAAGGTCTCCAATTCTACTCAATTCAAAGAAATTCTTATCCATACGTACACCAATGATAAAATTCCCAAGCTGATATTCAAGTTCAATTTTCAACACTATATTCCAACCAATCCTTGAAATCATCAAACCATGATACAATAAATCTCCGCTTACGATCTCCATC
>JAOTAX010000198.1:5534070-5548513 GCA_025629825.1 Erythroxylum guanchezii | reverse complement strand
ATGCGTCACATAACCGGTTTTGCTTGATTGAAATTGGAGGTCTTGTCTATTTTGGTACACCAGAATCTCTTGTTTGTACATATGGTACCATCAACGTTTTATAATACAAGAAATGCTAAAGATGTTCTTTTAGTACTTGGAATTTTTTAAGGCAAATATAGGTAAGTTAGTTTTACTGGCTAGTTTTCTCAAATGCATCCAGAGAATTATTTCTGATAAGTTAGTATGGGACTTGTACTTTGGGTAGTTACTCTTCCAAGAATCTTGGTAGATAGATCAGTTCACTGTAGGTATTACTGTAATACTGTTATATGGTTCTTATACTTTGTTATTTTTCCTGAGAAGACAGGTGTTGGAGTGGAAAACTGAGAGGGGCAATTTGGGTAGTCAAGACCACCAAAGCTGTGGACTTTTGAATGATAGGGAGCATATCTGACAGCATTAAGTCTAAGGTATCCACCAAACACCTCAGCTTTTGACCCTTTCCACCCAGTCAGTAGTAAGTACTCCAACAAGAGCAAGAGCATTGAGGAACAAGGAAAGTGACAGTGGTGATTGATTAAGGTTGTTGTCTCTTTTGCTTCTCTTTTCTGTTACTTGCAACTTCTTTTGCCGCCTCCACTTATCCTCCTACCTTCTGTTACACAAACCCAACTTCCAACTCCATTCTTCAACCACCAAGCTCCTACCTTTTTCTCTAAAAGCACCCATCTTCATCATGATCCTAACCCCATTTGATTAGACAATGAGATTGTTAGTCTTCCTACACTATTAGTCCTCACATTTTTCCGTCTTCTTTCATTTTTTTTGGTTCTCAAAAGAAGTTGAAAAAGAAAGGGAAGTAGTGTTCATGGATGCAACAGAGAATTGCAGTGTTAAAGTTGCAGTTCATATACGCCCACTTGTGGGTGACGAACGCGTCCAAGGTTGTAGAGAATGTGTTACAGTGACTCCTGGAAAGCCTCAGGTTAATCCCACAATTTCTCCTAGTTCACGGTTACTGAAGTGGAAAGTGATTTGGAATGTTTGACTTGGGTGAGATTGGAAAGGATTCTATGTTTTTCTGTAATATGAGAGATTAGTTTGCAATTTTCGTGGACTGGGTTTGTTTCTCTGGTCTTTACGAGTTTAATGGTTTGAATCTATTATGTTTTGCGTATTTGCTGTCTTTCAATGTGCATTTGTTCTTTGGTCACTCAAGTTGGCTATTTCTAGGAAATTTACCTAACAACTGTTGGATTTGAAACTTTAAGTGTGATGGAATGCATATCTCCTTCACAAGTTTGGCTAGGAAGGCTAATTTGAACTTGCATTAAAACAATGCTAATTCAAGGAATAAGTTCAACACCATATCCTGCACATTCCTCTCATAGGTAGAGAACATCTTTTGCAATTCTGGCTTTCGAGGGTTAAAACTTGGTTGTGTTTTGATTTTTGCGTAGGTACAAATTGGTACACATTCTTTCACATTTGATCATGTGTATGGGAATGGTGGCTCTTCACCAAATGTTATATTTGAACAATGTGTTGCTCCGCTCGTTGATGGTTTGTTCCAAGGATACAATGCCACTGTGCTGGCATATGGTCAGGTAACATAACATTCGTGCTCTCTAGAAAATTGGTTCATTTTACAAACTTTTTACATTTTGATTGTAACGTACCCTTTTTGATAAACATTTCATGTATAAAAATGTCGCAGACTGGATCTGGTAAAACTTATACCATGGGGACTGGCTTGAAGCAGGGTAGTCAGCCAGGAGTAATTCCTCAGGTTATGAATGCATTGTTCAAGAAGATTGGAAAACTGAAACATCAAGCAGAGTTTCAATTGCACGTTTCCTTTATAGAGGTATTTGTTAATGGTTTAATTTCCAAATAGTAAAATCATCTTTTGGTAGGAGTGGTAAGAGATTGGCCATGGACTTTAGATCTACTTATTTAGATGTCAGGTTTAACTCGAGGATGTTCAAAAGATGCATAGGTTCACATTTAAGAATCTGATATTTTGCATAAATGGCAACATCTTATGACTGGGAACTTATTGGTTTTGTCTTCATCATGCACCATACATAGTATTGGTGCTTAATGTCTTTACGATATGCTTTCCTGGAAGAGACATTAATACTTGACATTACTGGCTTTTTCATATATTAAATCACAAAACACATAAAGGAGAAAAAAGTTGCAAACCGTTTTATTCAGAATCGATTCAGCAGTATGCATTGTATGTCATCATCTATTGGCTCTAATAACATGGAAAATTGGGAGGAAGAGAATCACATTAAAGTATTTCTTCTATCAAGTTTGAAAAAATAGCCACTTAGCTTCTCTTTTCTAAAATTGCTCTTTAGCTTATTTACCCCTGCTTCTGAACTAATAAGTTGGTTTCACAACGAAGATTCTGAAGGAAGAAGTGAAAGACTTGCTGGATTCTGTGTCTGAGGGCAAGACAGTGACTAATAATGGACATGCTGGCAAATTGGCGATTCCTGGGAAGCCTCCAATACAAATTCGTGAATCCTCAAATGGAGTTATAACGTTAACAGGTTCAACAGAAGTAGCTGTTAGCACATTACAAGAAATGGCTTCTTGCCTAGAGCAAGGATCAATAAGCAGGGCAACCGGAAGTACAAATATGAACAATCAATCCAGGTGATCATCAAAAACCAAGATTGCCTTCCCTCTAATTAGAAATGTCTTGCTAATGGGACTTTATAGTTGTCTCAGATGAATGAAACATACATATACATTATATGGCCTCTTTGCCTGATACAAATCCAGTTTCTAACTGATCGTCTCCATTATTCCTATTGTGAGGTTGTCAATCTAATTGATGTGGGATTTCAAGTCAATCAGAACTTTCTCTCAAGTGTATAGTTTAAACTGATGCGGGGTTAGAAACAAAACAACTTTGCTAAAAACTGTTATCTTGATTTCCAAAGTACCCAAAAAGAAATTGTTATTTCACCTTCCTGGTTCATCACAAAGTATGAATCTTCTTTGTTGGCATATACTATTTTTTATTGAATTATGCATTCTTATTGGTATCAGAATGTACACTTTATTGAAAGGAGTAGGTACAAGGAAGATTTATTATTGTGGTTGCAACTTAACATTTTTCATAATCTAATGGATGTCATCTTCTCCTACATGTTAAAGTCGGTCACATGCGATATTCACAATCACATTGGAACAGATGCGCAAACTCCATTCAGTTTCTCCTGTTGATGACACTCCAGATGAGGATATGGTTGAGGAGTATGTATGTGCAAAACTCCATTTGGTAGATCTAGCTGGATCAGAACGAGCAAAAAGGACTGGCTCCTATGGACTCCGTTTGAAAGAAGGTAAATAATAGCATGTTGCTTGATGTATTGATTCTGCACTTTATTGTTCTCTCATCATCATGGTATTACAAGGGTAAGCAGTGGAACTTTTACTTTTTGAGCAGGTATTCACATTAATAAGGGGCTTCTGGCACTTGGTAATGTCATCAGTGCTCTAGGGGATGAGAAAAAGCGAAAAGAGGGTGTGCATGTTCCCTATAGAGATAGTAAACTGACAAGACTCCTGCAGGTGATTTACGTTTAGTCAAACTATTTGTTAACTCTTCTATTGAAGAGATACATTGATGTTTCTGAACTTGTTGAGCGTTAACAATTTGGTCTAGTCCCTAGATTAGATGGTGAGTTTGTGATTTGAAGCTTTGGGATAGTTTCATGGAGGACCTTAAACAGGTCACAGATTTTGGATGTCGCTAGAACATAGGAAGAATAGGGTAATCTGATTGAGAATATTATGTGTTTTCTCATTCTTCACTTCATATTTCTCTTGGAAGTTCTCTAATTTCTGCTTGTCTGCACCCTTTTGCAGGATTCACTTGGTGGAAATAGCAAAACTGTGATGATTGGTACTTCTGATCGTGTTATTACTTTCTTAAGTGTTGTATAATGCTGTTTATAGAATAGTAATATGGACTTTATTTTATTTCTCGTGAATCCCTTCTTTCTTCCAGCTTGCATCAGTCCTGCTGACATCAATGGGGAGGAAACTCTCAATACCCTCAAATATGCAAATCGTGCTAGAAATATTCAAAATAAGCCTGTTGTAAGTGGTTTACAACCATTTTACACTATTTTATATGCCCTGTAAAATATAATATTGATCTGACCTGGATGAAACCAATGCTCTTTTGTTGTTGTGAAGGTAAATAGAGATTTAATATCCAATGAGATTCAAATGATGCGCCAGCAGCTGAAATACTTACAAGCAGAACTGTGTGCTCGTGCAGGAGGATCTCCCTCGGAGGAACTGCAAGTCTGTGATCGATGCAAGAACTGTAGTTCTAACCTAATTGAGTTCATTTATATTTTGATGGGGTATGTATTAGTTGATGATATACTTGGTATGACAGATTCTTAAGGGTAGAATTGCTTGGCTTGAGGCAACCAATGAGGACCTCACACAAGAACTACATGAATACCGGAGCCGATGTGGTACTGTACAACCACTTGAAACTGAAGTATGTCAGTGGAAAATCAAGATGTTTTTCTTTTATCTACCATTTGGTTGTTTATTTTTCTGTGGGTAGGGCTGCAAATTGTTTCCTTTAGTTTCAGTACAGTGTCTTCAATTACATTCATCTGACTAATACAGTTGACATGATAAACTTCAATTTCTGGAATCATTGACATGCCTTTTGGTTTTCTCCTTCAGGAGGGCTACTCTTCTTCTGCAAAATCTGATGGCCATAAGAGGGATTTTCAGTGTATGGATTCATCCAATTATCAAATGGATGAACCCACATCAGGTAAATCATGCATGTGGCTACAATATCGCAATCTGAGCATATAACATAGATAAACTGCATGCCCTTTTCTTTTTCTTGACACAATTAGTATCTGCTTTCGTATATATATACTTTTCACATACAAGCTCCTACAATATATATCCCTGGGGTATGGGGAAGGGTGGTCATGAATGCACAAGTCTGCATCCTTCTCCACCAGTTCATTGCAAATATTTCATCAAACAATTTGCTTTTTTCCTTTGGACGTTTGTCTGATAATATGCTCTATATTTTTTGCAGGGGAAAGTTCTGGAGAAATTTATGATGCAGAAAAAGAGTGGGAACATGCTCTTATGCAGAATGCTATGGATAAACAATTAAATGAGCTAAACAAACGTTTGGTGCAAAAAGAGGTTAATTCATGGCCTTATTTTCTGTGATGCATTTATTGATTGGTTCAGTAAACAAGTTAGTCAGTCAAAAGATTGAGAATCAATGCAGCGATGTACTATGCTCATCCTACTTGGTCACTGACGAATAAGGTGTACTTGGTCATAAGTAGATTAAGATTTTTGTAAGAAATATCAAAACATAATTACAAATTGCTTAGAGAATTTCTCAGTTTGCATGCTATCTTTTGGAAATAGCCCTTGATGACATGAATACTACTGGTATTTGTTGCATGCCAGTTGAAAGTTATCAGTGCTGCTATTCCAGCTCTGAATGTCAATCTCAAATTTCCCTCAAATAGGTAGGCTGTTAAGTCCAATATTTTTATTACAATTTCTGAATGGTGGTACTCTTAACCATTGCTGAAGATGCACGTAAACTAGTTTTTGGAATGTGAAAAAGTTTTAGTGCAATTCACCTGGCTTATTTGGCTCTAAGTGGCTCTTAGAATCATCCTTAATTCCTAAGTAGCAAAAACATAAACAATTCACCATTGAAAAACGAAGTCACTGATCATTTTAAACATTCTCTTGTCTGAAGTTATGGATTTATTATTACGTTTGTCCAGGGTGCTAAGTTTTAGATCTCTCTCTTGCTCTCTATTATCTTATATTTTTGTTATTTCCAATTCATTTTATGATATTTATTGAGCAGTGTGAGATGAAACTTTTTGGACGGGTTGAGAGTGAAGCTTTGGAGAAGCACTTTAGGAAGAAAATTGTGGAACTTGAGGAAGAGAAAAGAATTGTGCAGGTAAAATTAAAGATAAGTGGGAGTTCGTTAGTTTCCAATGAATTCAGTATCATGGTTGATATAAAGTGAATTATCTTCAGCAAGAGAGGGACCATCTGTTGGCTGAAATTGAAAGCCTTGCTGCTAATTCTGATGGACACACACAGAAACCACGAGATACTCATGAACATAAACTAAAAGCACTTGAAACACAGGTCACATTTTGCACTACTATTATCTCATTATTACCATTTAGTTGGAACAGAGTTTGAACTTGATTTTATCATCATGTAATTCAGATTTTAGATCTTAAGAAGAAACAAGAGAATCAGTTTGAGCTTTTGAAGCAAAAACAACGAAGTGAAGAAGCAGCAAAGAAGTTGCAAGTTGAAATACAGTATATTAAGTCTCAAAAGGTTGATTTTTCTTTTATAATCTTTTCTTTAGGAATAGTCCAAATCCCACACCTTCTAAATTGTTGCTCTTGTCACATGCATATTTCAGGTCCAGCTGCAGAATAAGATGAAACAAGAGGCAGAACAATTTCGACAATGGAAGGCCTCACAAGAGAAAGAATTGCTACAGGTGCTTTGCTTTCCACATAAGACACCAACTGACTTTCTTTGATACATCATGTTGAATGATGCATTGTGTCCATTCACTATGATTGTAAACTGGCTTCTCAAGGGACTTCAACTGTAAGGAATTTAAGAATTGACTACTTTGAAGAAACTTCTTTGCATTTGGTACTTGTAAACCTGCGTTACTAGAAAATCTGAATGAGAAACTTACCTGCTTATCAATAGTTTAAACAACAATACTACCTGCTTAATATATGTAGCCCATCTCCTGGTTGCTGTGATTGTATTATTATGGGTTTTGCTCTCAACATGTTTTACTGTTGTTACTATACAGCATTGCCATTTGGTTATGAATTTCAACCTTGGTCCAGATCATTTGCTTCTTTTTTCTAACAGCTTAGGAACGAGGGTAGAAGAAATGAGTATGAACGACATAAACTAGAGGTCCTGCATCAATGCCAGAAAATGGTGAGAAAATTATTGGCCATCGCAATGTACCATCACTTTGCATATCCATTGATCTTTTCTTTCTTCTGTTTGTCGTCTAGCTTTCTACTGTCATTTTATTTGGTCTGCTTCTACTGCAAACTTGTTGTAGGCCTTGGAGGGTTTTAGAAATTAATGGAACTGATTGAATAGGTTTATAACTATGCACAGCTCTAAGTTAGATCTGAAGAAAATGATGTATGGTCTATCCTGTAACTTGACTTATTGTGCTAGAAGTAACTAGTTGAACTTAATCACGATAGTATACGTATCCTGAATATATATCCACAATAATAACCGTTATTAGTATTCCATCTATGTGCGGAATTCATGCAGCTACAACATTAGTTAGTACTGTTAAGGTATCAGCAGCTGATTTGGATATGTGCAGACTCATTCAACGTTACCTTGATTTCCTTGATGCTGTGTATATTTGATTCCTTGATTTTTGGTGTATATTTGATTTGTTGAGATCACATTTTCCCTTAATTTTAGCTTAGCATATCTGTTGTATTTGGCTATAAAAGCCACAGTATTGTAACTAAAAGTGAATACAATTTTCTTCTCCTTCTCTGCTGCTCGTACATGATATCAGAGACTTTGTGACCAAGTGGTCGTGAGTTCAAATCTTACTACCCACCTATTATTCAGCATAAGGTAGAGTGAGTCTGTGCAAGTTTCAAATCCAAAGAGCTTTCACTTGAGGGGGTGTGTTAGTGAATATATAAAACCAATTAAGTTGGCTTCACACAATAGTTTAAGCTATTGTGGTGAAACGGTTACTTAACAAGTACAGTCTAGTCCTAAGTTGATAGCTGTTGCAGAAAAACAAAGTGATTGAAAGAAGCTCAAGAAGCAGCCTGAAAAATGCAAAATGAAATAAAATAAAATAAATATTTAAAACCATTGATGAAAAGGTTTATTCATGGAATTGCATTACAGGGAAGATCCAGCACTATAACAAATGCCATCTTAACACATAAACGTTATGAATCTCCTGCCAGCATGTTAGAAACTCAACATAGAAGGTACCTGAGACTAATGCATCATTAACCATATTCACGCTATCTTTCAAAGGACCAAAACCTGCCCCATCATATGCTTTAACTATCTTGGATTTGTCTCTTCGTTTCTCACATTTTATGGTTTCAAGAGGCTGTCTCTATTGTAATCCAGGTTCTTCAAAGAAAGACAGAAGAGGCAGCTCTGGTTACTAAAAGACTAAAGGAGTTGTTGGAAGCTCGCAAGACTCCTGCACGGGAGAACATGGGTAAAACAGTTTTTCCCTTATATTGGAAGTCTCTAGTGATTGATTCTGAGAACTTAACAGACTTGTTTTATCTTGCAGTTAATCACAGTGGACCTGTATTGACTGGCCAGGTAATGAGTTATTCCTAGTAGGGTAATGAGTTTGTCCAGAGTTGGTAGAAACTTAGAACAGTAGTTGGGTTGTTCAAGTTCCTATTCCATTATTTCGGCTTTTAACACTTCACTGAAATTTAACACGATGAATTTGTTAACATTGAAGGTTTTTTGTATCCTTCTTAACGACATTATAGTCTCCACTGAGATGAAATCAAGTCTTGAATAAGGGTGACTGACTTCTAAAAGAAATAGTTAGTGGTATAAAATTCTATGAAGTAAATTTCAGGAGAGTTTTAACTTTGAGTTTTGTTTCAGGGAAATGAAAAATCTTTTCAAAGGTGGCTTGACCATGAGCTGGAAATAAGGGTGAATGTGCACAGGGTGCGTTGTCAACATGAGAAGCATAAGCAAGAGTACAGAATCTGAACCTTTTCTTTTTTTGTACGTTTCACATGCTTGTGCTTTTCTATTAACTGCAGTCATTGTACAGGCAAGCTGCACTAGTGGAGGAGTTAAACTTGTTAAAACAAGAGGATCAAAGTTCTCCAGATGTATACTGTACTATGATGGGCAAGAATGGGGAATCAAGGTATAAGATTGTTATAATTCCTTCTGACTGCATGTCTTCACCTATACAACCATTACATGATCTAAGGGTTCAAATGCCTTACATTTAGTAATTTAAGTTTAAGGTTTCAAATGGAGTTCATCTAACATTAACAAATAAATTTGTTCTTTATTTTTTTGGGTTATTAAAAGTTCTTTCTTTCAACCCATTTTAGACTTTCCCTGATGTCACCAACAACAAGGAAGGCAAGAATTGCTTCACTGGAGAGCATGCTGACCACATGTTCAAATGTAATCTTGACAATGGCTTCACAACTATCAGAGGCAGAAGAAAGAGATCGTTCATTCATCAGTCGTGGACAGTGGAGTCAGTTGCGCTCAATGGGAGAAGCTAAGAACCTGCTTCAACATATGTTTACTGCTACTGCAGAAGCAAAGTAACCCAACGAATTCTAAAATATTATCATTCATTTATTGACATTTGGTAGTTCTTTTGGAAGCAGCCAAATGTAGAAGTTTAATCTGCATGCCAGAGTAGAACACTAAAAATTGAAGTTGCCATTTCCTTTTTGTTGCAAGGATAACTCCCTTCACATTAATTGGGATTTAGTTTATACATCTATGGGTACTTCTCTGAAATCTAAAGCATATTCTGATTTCTTTTGGAAGTGTCTGATAGCAGTTTTTATGCGTCAACAGGTGCCAGTTGTTGGAAAAAGAAATGGAAATTAAGGATCTGAAAGATCAACTAAACGAGCTTGTAAGTCTGCTACAACAAAGTGAAGTCCAAAGGAAAGAACTTGTAAAGGAGCAAAAGATGAGGGAACAAGCTGTTGCTATTGCTTTAGCTACATCATATTCGGTGAGAATAAGGATATCTAAGTCTGAAATTATATAAGGGTATCTAAGTCTGAAATTATCATTCTGTCACACTTTTGCTTCATATCTGCATTTTTTGCTTCTAAAATGGCGCATAGTAGTTGGGTATCCAATCCTATGATAGAAATTGGATGCTTTGATCCATTAGGGTTGAGATATTAGGGAAGGCTATTGGAGGACCTAGAAATATTTTAGCCCAGTAACTTGAAAACAGGAAACAAGAAATTCTAGTAGGACCCATTAGGAAAATTAGGAGATAGAAATATATTGTTCTTAGTTCTTACATCTCTGAATCAAAATCATCAGGGTAACTCGCATGCTTCCTCTAGACACTATGTGGATGATATGAGCGGTCCTCTGTCTCCAATTTCTCTTCCAGCACCAAAACAGCTGAAATTTACTCCTGGGATTGTTAATGGATCTGTCAGAGAATCTGTGGCATTTCTAGACGGGACAAGAAAGGTACTTCTTGTTCTTCTGACAGTCTATAAAGCTCTGTTTTTTCCATAATGAACACTGGTGAAATTGCATGAGTGCAGAGGATACCAGTTGGACAGTTATCATCCACAAAGCTGTTGGCTGTTGGGCAAACTGGAAAACTTTGGAGATGGAAGAGGAGTCATCATCAGTGGCTGCTTCAGTTCAAATGGAAGTGGCAGAAGCCTTGGAAGCTCTCAGAATGGATCAAACATAGTGACGAGACAATCATTCGGACTAGGCCTCGTTTGCAGGCTCTTGAAGATTTGGTCTGACGACGTCATGTGTACTTGCATTCTCTTACTGACACTCAATTGATTTATCTTTTGTCATCTGGGGCATAGCTGAGTGCAAACAAGCCCTGATCGAGGTAATACATTGTTTTTTACTTTGGTCCATGGTTCCCTAAGACATAGGAACTTTTACTTTTTGGCTAAATTAGGAACCTGGGGCAGTTTTATGGCCACTCAAAATCTCATCCTTTGGCATTCATTGTTTGATGAAAATTTGTTAAGTGCAAATGCTATGCAACAAGAGTAGCTTTGAACTACTAAAGACTTCATAGAATGGCATCTACCATTTTCAGTTGTATTTCAGCAGCTTAAGTAATGACCTTAAAACATCTGTTTACGCATCTTATTTCATTGATGTTGATTCAAGCCCCTTTCTTTGAATTAATTTCTTACGCTTGTTTCAGAGATACTCATGATACTGGCACATCTTTTCTTAACAAGCTTGTAAAATTTGCTGGAAACTTTTGTCATCTTTTGTAATTGCTCAACTCTGTCTTTCAACTAGGCCTTTTCTAAATGCACTATTATGAGCTCAACATGTTTCTTTTCACGAACGCAGGCGTGTAAGCCACAGTTTGTTTTCTGCGGTCTTGCTATGATGGAGGAGGATAATCTCTCTGGGTAATGGTGCGGAGTTGTAATGGCTTTGCTGATACTGAGTGGCTCCCAGAATTACTGAGGAATGGACGAAGAATTGAACGATTGAGCAAATACGTTAATTTGGATCGCAATGGAACCACATATTGGAGGTTATCTACCTGTTGATTTATTGATTTATTGCTATAAGAGATGTCAGAGAAGAAAATATTCAGCAAAATTCAAGCTTGTGTAATTATATTTCCAATCTGTTTGTTCATATTCATTTCTCTTTTTAGACTTCAATAAACCAGAAAGCACTGGTGGCTTACTCTATATCATATAAAATTCATACTCAACCGAAAACCGGAAGCTGATCTCGATACAAAGATCACTGGTGTAAGGACAGCTCTACAAAATCCTGATACATGTCATAAAAATGGTGGCGTCCGGAATTTCAATTAGCCTCTGAAGCGCATTCCTCTGCACCTAAGTCTTGATCATCCGTTCTAAACTTTTGTCTTGCACAACGTGAATCTGTCCATTCATCCAGAATTTGCCACATTCTTGGCCTCTGCTCTGGTGATTTCAGCTGCTGAGACTGGCAACGTGAGTGAACATGTCAAGTTGGTTATCTTCTGCAACATAACCTTCTCTCACTGCTCTAACCTAGTTCAACCTATTAGTAAGCGGTCACAAGTTGCGAGTTTCAGGAGGTTTATAAGCTGGAGAATCAGGACCTTCACCTGAAGAATGCAATAATCCTACTGCTGTCTTCAAAACAGTTTCAAGGAGAACATCGGAAGGTTTCAAGTTGCCACGAGTGGATGCTGTTAAACATAACACGAAACTTAATTATTGGCCTAAGATTAACCATGAATTTGTATAAACAGAAGAAATGAAAAAATTACCTGTTTTGTCATCTATTTCACGATGAACAAATTGCTCGATGTATGAACAAGATGCTAAAATTTTTCGATCTAACCTTTGCGAAAGTTGTATAACTTTACGCTGTAAATATCTTTCTATATCTTTAACAATCAGTGTGGGTCTCTTAACGATTCGTAAAAACTGTACGCCAACGAACAAACTTAAGTAGGCAATAGGAGATCTCCGCAGTTATTTATAATAATTTTATTGAGTCTCCTCGTTACATGCCCAATATATAATCGGTCTACATTGATTATGTTCTATTTTTCACTAGATTTTAGCTCATTTAATTAGATGTTTTATTGAGTTTTTTTTATTATCTTTAATTCGAATCAAATTCAATTTCTTATCCTTAATTTTATAAAACTCATAATTAATAATTTTTTGGTAAATAATAATTGTCCAATAGAAATTTTAAAAATTATAACATTCTCCCCCTTGGAAAAATATTAATTAATGAAAATAAGAAACAATAAAGTGGCTAAGAAAATCAATGTAATGTCAACCAAGTTAAAACATTTGATCCAAAGATAACGAAAATTCATCATTTAGTCTTGTATTGCTTTTGATATTGAAAAACATCCAATGCATGTGTCGTATGCGACACAAATTCAGTACAATTACACATGATTTGAAATGTATCATTGCTTCATTTATTGGTCTCAATTTTTCAGAACTTTATGCTAGATTGCAATAGAAAATTTTGTTTTCTCTAACTAGATGATAAACGGCATAAGAAAAAACTTTTATGGTCATATGCCTTATAAATCTATAGATTTATCAAAGTATCTACAAGTATCATTAAGACATAGGATCAAGATCAATCTTTATATATGCCGAGGGACAATTAAAATGCTTAATATCGACACAAATCTTTGAACTTTCATTTATATCATGACAATATACAACAAGTTGTATGAAAAAAAAAACAAAATGATGATCATCAATATATGTGTGTGTGTGTGCGCGCGCGAGCACACGCTCATAATACATGTAATCTATACAAATGTATTAAGATAGAATGATCCTTAACTAATAATGTCTAATGACCTCAATAAACCTATAATATATACATGTCTCTTAAAAATAACTAGGTGAAGTGCTTTAGTTAATGGATCAACCAACATGTCCTCCGTCTTGATATGCTCTACCTTAATGTCACCCTTGTGCGCTATTTCTTTTGTGGACAAATACTCGACCTCTAAATGCTTAGACCTTGTAATATTCTTATTGTTGTTATTAAACAATACAACAGAAAGATTATCACAGTACAACCGAACGAGTCCAGCAACTAAGTCAACTACAGACAACTCAAAAATCAAGTTCATGAGTCAAATTGCCTATGAAGCAATCCTATAACATGCTACAAACTCTACATGCATAGTAGAGGAAGTTAGCAGTGTATACTTTACACTCTTACACAAAACAACACCATCTACTAACATAAAAATTTACTTTGATATGGAACTCTTATCATCCGGACACATAATAAAATTTGGATCTATTAGCCAATAAGTGTTGGATCCTGATTTTTTCTAAATTTCTTATTAATTGTTTAATTATTTATTTATGTTTTGTTTGTTTGTTTAATTATTTATTTTTAGAATAGGGTCATTAATTAAAATTTGAGGGAAGGATTAGAAATTGAAATTAGAAGGAAGTGTTAGAAATTAAGATAACTTAAGGAGTTAAGTGAATTAAAGGAGTAGAGCCATAAAAGACAAAAGAAGGGCAAAATTGGGAGAACAAGACTAAGGAGGGGCATAATTGGAAGAAAAGGAGTAAAAACTAGTCTTGAATTAATGAAGAGAAGAAGAGAGTGTCGTGAGCAGCCAAGAGGAGAAGAAAAAAAAAGTGAGGGAGAAGAGAAGAGAAGAAAAATGGAAGAAGCTAGGGAAGAAGGAAGGAAAATTCATGAGAAGAAGAAGAAATCAAGCTTTTCAAGGTAAGTTCATCATCATCTTCTTGCTTTAGTAGAAAGAAATAATTGTTGTGTTGTGAATGAAGAAGTTTAGAGAGAGAAAGGAGTTTTGTGTTGGGAATGCTTGGAGAAAGAAGATGATTGAGAGACCCATTTGGTTTTTGGGTTTCTAAGCTAGGTTTTGGGTTTTCTAACCTAGATAGCCTATGGGTAGGTTAAGTTTGAACTTGATTTGTGTTAATTCCATTTTGTTGTGATTATGAAAATTTGGGAAGTTTCCATTTGAATTGGAATTGAATGAGAATTTTGATTGTGTTAGAAAATCAAGAACAACCTATCCAAGAGCAAGAGGAAGGGCACAAATTGAGTTTGGATTTTCAAGAATTATAAGGTGGGT
>JAOTAX010000198.1:5515765-5533970 GCA_025629825.1 Erythroxylum guanchezii | reverse complement strand
AACTTCATTTTGATCTAGAAATGAATTGAGGACTGAAGAAGTTTCCTTGTGTATGTGCTTATTTTATCTTGTAGTTGCTCAATTCATATTTCAAGTTTCCATAGGGGTAAAAATTGTGTATTGACTTCCGGGAGAAAACTGGGTTAATTTAAGGCAATATTAGATGAAGTCGTCTTCTTGAAAGTTGTAGTTTATCCTCTTAGCTTTCTAACGGTATAAAGTATGTAAAATTTGGGTATCGGAGTTGAGAGATATGAGCATTATAAATGATGATCTTGCACAGGAGGTATGGACATGATAGCTATGGTGAATGATAAGAGTTTGTGTATGTTATGAGTTATTTGAGTTGAGATTTGGGAGTTTAATGCATTCAAATTGGTAATTGAATGTTTGAGGAGTGTTATTACACTAGAAGGGATGAATTTGGGAAGATTATGAGTGATTATGATGTTAGATTGGATGTAGGAAGCATTGGAGAGGCTTTGCCGTTAGACGGACTTTAGGTCCATTTAATAGACCTTCTCAAGTGAAAAAGGACCCCTGCCTCGCTAGTATCCATTTAACGGGCATTAGGTTCGTTAAACATACCTTCTCAGGTGAAAAATGGCTCCCAAGCCAGTCTATGTCCGTTAAACAGACATTCACGGGACAGCTATAGTAAATCACGATTATGACCCTTTTAAAGGCAGAATATCACTTTGTGTTCTCATGAAAGTTGTAGATCTAGAAGTCTCCTTTCAAACCGTCCAAAAACAACATCAATACGACATATGTAGAAAAAGTTATGGCAATTGCGCCAAGGCATGTACAATATGAGTAAGGACATAAACATGTTGGATTCTTTTAGCCATAACTTCTTCGTCCGACCTCTAAATTAAGTGATTCTTGAAGCATTGGATTCCTAACACGTTTTTCTACGTTTTCACAAAAATTGATAGCTTTTGGTGTTGAATTAAAAAATATTGATTCAAAGTAAGTTTTGAAATAACCATACAAGGAAACTGCTCACGCTTTTTGACTTCGGATAGTTGGGCTCGGGAAACAAGGTCCAACATCTTGGGCTTCGAGAACGGGGCCCAACAATAAAGTCCAAATTGTCGAATTTCTTGAATGTCAACATATAATCCTCAGTTTCTTTAGGATATCTCAAAACTTGTTTAACTGCATTCCATTAGTCTATTCCTGAGCTAGTCAAATACCTACCTAACAGTCCAACAATATGCAATGTTTGGTCTAGTGCACACTTGGGTATACATTAGGCTACTAACTACACTATAATAAGGAACATTCTTTGTAGCCTCCTCTCTCTATATCTTTCTTTGGACATTAGGCAAAAGATAATCTCTTACCATTAGAGATAGGTGTTGTAACAAGTCTACAATCAGTCATATTAAATCTTTGTAGCACTCGCTCAATATATTCTTTTTGTAAGAAATCTAACAAGTTTTAAGATTTGTCCCGATAAATTTGAATACCTAGGACAAAAGATGTTTCACCAAGGTCCTTTATGTCAGAAAACTTGGCCAAAAGCTGCTTAATCTCACGCAACATAATCAACTTATTTGATGCGAGCAAGATATCATCTATATATAAAAGTAGAAAAATAACTTTGCTCCCTCTTACCTTGTAATACAACCATCTTTCAACTTTATTTTTCATAAAGCCAAATAAGACAACAACCTCATCAAACTTTAGGTACCATTGTTTGGAAGCTTATTTTAAACCATATATAGTTTTTCTCAATTTGCAAATTGTACTGACCTATTCTTGATCCTGAATTTCTTCAGGTTTTTCTATATAAACCTCCTCATAAAAGTCTCCATTCAAGAGAGTGCCCTTAATGTCCATCTAATGTAGCTCTATATCATAATAAGTTATAATTTCTATAACCACTTTAATTGCTTCTTTAGAGGATACCGAAGAAAAGGTGATATTATTAAAGTCAATCTCTTCTCTCTTATTGAACTCTATGGCAACTAACTAAGCTTTAAACCACTCAACTTTACCTTGGGAGTGTTTTTTGGTTTTTTGAATCCATTTACAAATTAACATGATTATAGTTAGGAGGTAAATCTACAAGCTCCTATATCTGATTATGCTTCATGGATTGTATCTCATCCCTATGACATCCCACCATAAATCTACACAAGATCTAAAAGTAATTTCTATAAAAGTAACTAGATTAACCCTATGTCCAATATCATAATCTTGCTCACGCAAATAGATTATGTAGTCAGATGATGTTGTAGGTCTCCTCACTCGAGTGGATCTTCTTAATTAAACTGGTTGAGTTTGTTCAAGTACTTTAGGAACCTTAGTATGTACGTGTATGTGTTCATCTCCCTATATTGGTATAGTATTTAGACTTAGATCCCCTTGCTCTAACTAAATGATTGATGGGTAGGATATAATTATAGTATCCATTCTTCCATCATCTAATAGGTGGGAAGGATCACCCTCATCAAGAAGACACGAACTACCCTAATCATAAACATTATGTTCTAGAAATTTAGCTATATGTGGCTCCACTATTCTGAATCCTCCATCTATGTGATAAAATATGTATCCTTTAGAGTAGTCGAAATATCTTATAAAGTAATAATGATAGGAGCGAGAATGTAGTTTATCTTTATAAGAATTATATAAGCTCACTTCAGTAGGACATCCCCATACATGAAGATGAGTAAGGATAGGCTTCTACTCTTTCTATATTTTAAAAGGCATTTTTAATATTGAGTTACTTGAGACCCTATTAAGTATGTATAAGGTAATATTTATAGTTTCTCCCCAAAAGTAATCAGGTAGGTTAGTTATGTCATACATTGATCTTATCAAATCCTTTAAGGTGTGGTTTCCCCTTTTGGCTATGCTATTTTATTCAGGAATGCTTAGCATAATGAATTGAGTCATTATTCTATATAATTCCAAATTTTTGACAAATGGAACTTTTTCTTATTTAAAAATCCCATTGCTGACATAATACTTTGTTTCAACCAGATATGACAATTTTGATTGATTTTTTCAATTAGTTCTTAACCTCAATCTTAAATATCTTAAATTTATTAAGAACTTTAACTTTTCTTTAAACAAGGGCAAATAACTATGATGAGAATATCATCAATAAATGTCAGAAAGTATCTTAAATTACATATTGTAGTTGTATAGAAGCCATATTTGTCATTATGTATGAGTTTTAATAGGTCAGAAGCACAAGTTGACCCTTTTTTTATTTTAGTCAACTTTTCCTACAATAATCAACATATGTTTCCTATTCATTATAATCTAAATTTGGAATAAAGTTATCCTTTATAAATCTCTCAAATATATCTATGGAAATATAGCCTAATCTCTTATGTTATGACATGTATGACTTTTCCTTTATCACGAGTTTCTTTTTAGTAACATGTTCAGCAATATACGAAGAATCATATATCTCATTATGGATAAGGCACATTCTAGACAAACCATATGACAAGAAGACAATACGAATAAGTTGTTCATTGAAATGCAACTTTACAACTGAGTTTTCAATTACCAAACTATAAGCTTCTTTATCCAAAATAGATACAGAAATCAAAGTTCGTCTAAAAGACAATATCTAAAATGTGTTATATAATTCAAGTTTGAACTTTGTATCAAGGTTCAAACAAACATCCCCTACAAAGACTACATCAAATTCTTCGTAATTCCCCACTATTAATTTTTCTTCCTTGCTATTCGGCTTTCTCTTTTGTATGAATTCTTGCATCGTGGAAACAATATAATTATAGGTTTCACTATCTAGCTACTAAGAATTTGATGTGGCTATAACAATATTAGACTCATATATCATACAAGCGAAGCAACTACTTGATAACTTTTGCCTTTCTTTCTAAGTTTTATATTTTTGGCATTCCATCTTATTATGTCTATTTTTCTTGCAGAAGGAACACCTTATACTCATAATCTTTACCACATCTATAAGATAGCACTGGACTAGCTAACATTTATATGTGGAGGAAATTTAGGTTTCTTTCCTTTAAATTTATGGGGCTTTACCTTTGCCTTCCCTTTGGTCACTATTAAAGTTGCTTGAATGGTGTTTTTGACTTTTCTTCCTTAACAACACAATGATTGATTAGTGAATTTATGCTCCAAGCTTTATCCTAAGAATTGTAAGTTGTAACTAAAATACCAAAATCTAACGAGGATGCATTCGGAGCTTAGTGAACAATACAAGCATAAGGAATGTAATTATTTAACACCTTTAAGTTTCTTTGAAGGTGGACCATCCTAATTATATATTCCTTCACTCTCACTACTCTTGTATATCTCATAGAGTATAATTCCTTTAATAAGGTACAAATTTCAACGTTAAAAGATGTCAAACCCCTACCTTAATAAGGCTTAGGATGAACCATATAGTGTTAACCTGACATTGGGGTGCCAAGATAACCCGACGAGAGCACATGGCTTAGCTTGTTTGTACATTTTATCCATTTAGTTACCATTAAATTAATGAGATATTTTAAGTCTAAATAGGCACAAATTATTCATTCATCGTAATAGTTTAAGTGTAATCCCATCATCATTCACTACATAAATTCAAATCCTACTTGATAATAACATAATAATAATTTCAATTTTCAAGTTCACTATCACACTAATACACCTACCCCACCCCTAATCTAATTTCTAAAGACATAATATTCCAAATACATGAGAAAAACGATATCAATTAGACAACTTTGGTCAACCTAGTCCAGACCTTACTCACATTTACTGCTATTACTGCTAGCTAGTCGACTCAATAACCTCTTTTCCTTGGGGGAGGGAAAAAAAATAATGAAAACGTGAATATTACACTTACTGAGGGAATATAATTTTTATCTATGAGTGGTCATGCATCAGAAAATTTATTTTAATTTGAAAACCATTTTGGTTTATAAAAACAAATAGTAAGTTCACTACCTACATTCACACAAAACCATTATGTATTAACAACACTCCAACACAAATATCACCCACATCAAGGAATGAGTTTAATTGTCACATATCACATTAAGGTTTAAGCAAGACATCTATTCTTGAATCAACCATCATCATAGTCATTAAAGCAGAAGTTCAACAATTACCACAATCATTAACCACTTAATAAGATATATTTTCCTTAAACAAGCAACATTATATCAAACATGAAGCACCCATGTAGTTCAATTTTATTACACATGGCCTTCATTAAGTTTTAATTCATTTCCATTTACTCTCGTTAACTTAGAAATCCTTATTTTGTTGCCTAAGTCACTTCACGTAGGTCCTTTGCCTAAGCTACCTCACTTAGGTCTTTGTTTAAGAAAATTTTGCCTAAGTCACCTCACTTAATTCTTTTGCTTAAGCCACCTCACTCAGGTATTTATTTAAGAAAATTTGCTTAATTCATCCCACATAAATCTTTTACGTAAGCCACCTCATTCAGGTCATTATTTAAGAAAATTTGCCTAAGTCACCTAATTTAAGTCTTTTTGCCTAAGTCACCTCACTCAGGTCATTGTTAAGAAAATTTGCCTATGTCGCTTCACTTAAATCTTTTATCTAAGTCACCTCACTTAGGTCTTTTCTTCAGCAACCTCACTTAGGTCTTTTGTCTAAGTCACTTCAATTAGGTCTTTATTTAAGAAATTTTACCTAAGTTTTCATTCATTTTAGTGTTATTTACTAAAAGCATTCTCAAACTTTACAAAATTTTACAATTATAGCTTGAAGTTTAAAAAATGAGGAAAAAATACCTAAACTTTCAATTTTTTGCAAAAATAATCCGATGTTAGTCTCCTTATTAACGAAGCTGATGTAACATCTGTTAACAAAGTTAACGTAGCAAGTCATGTCAATTATCTTGAATTACTTGTGGGATGCCAAGTTTCAAGGGAAGTCCACGTCAAATATTACTAAAATTAAATCAAATAGTACTGTAGATAATCAAACTTTAAACAAAATCCTAAACTAAGTTTCGCCCCTCATCTGCCCCCATTTTCCCTAACGTTTGCCACAATCCAAGTACCCTCCCATCTGGCCACCATTTCTTTGTTCTGCCATAAATAGAACACCTTCTTGTTTGCTCATAGTCTACCCACCATAGTTTTGTTCTGCCAATTACTCAAACTAAAACATTGAGATTAGAACTTTGTTGGAGTGAAAATTCAAACTCCAAAATAATTTGTATAAACTAGTGAATCCAAATACTAGTTCAACACTTTTTCATCCTCTGACCAATTATTAATTGAAATTTTAAGTGATAAATACAAGCCATATTATTTTTTGGGTATACCATTTAACATAAGGGATGGAAATAATTTTTTATCTGTGTAATTGTAAAATCTCACGTCTTAATCAACCAGTCAATCATCATTTACTTCATATAAAATAAATGATTAGACCAAACCCTACATGGAGGGCAATTCCTTTCACTATACATTTCCAAACAAACAACCAATTTCCACTCTAACAAAAAGTTTGAGTCACATTTTATAAAATCTCAACAAAATTTAATAATCAAGACAATATTCATACATAACATTATTGACAACTTAAAAAAATTCTCATAAGTATTCACATATTTCCTACTCTTTGAATTCACATAAACAACCTTTTCATGGGACGTTCACAATGACTCACCACAATCACAAAATTTACTCATAGAGCAACGAATTCTCAACAAGCATTTATCTAAAATATTCTACAAATAATTACTCAACATCTAAACTAACAACTTTTATCTTTTAACTAACTTCTAGATCAATTCTCTAGGCACTCAAATTATGAGGATAATCTCGAGCTCAATATGAGTATAATCTCGGGCTCAACTTCAATCTTATAAGATATAATATTTTTTAAAATTCAACTATTTCTCTTAACTTGTAAAATCCGAGCAATTTCCCTTTTATGGAAATAAACTAGATGTGTATATCGATAACTTTTTTTGTTTTACACTTTGTCAAATTTGCAATTCATAACCCCGAAATAATTAGAGCAAAACAACTCAGTCGTTCACGTCCAAAATGGAACAACTAAACTTATTAACCTATATCTCTTAAACTAAACTATTTTTTCTCAAACACTTTTATAACCAGTTAGAACATATATAAATAGCCATGAAAGGTCAAACTTCTCTTCAAATTTTTTCTTTAAAATATCAAATAAAAGTTTGTTTCAAGAAGGATTTAGGAAGGGATTCAATCCCAACCTCTCTCTCTCTCTTTTTTTTTTCCTTTGCTCTCTCTTCCCCTTCTCCTCTAGGAGTGTCATCCCCTTCTGTCCCAACTCCCTCTTTTTTTGCAGTTCTTAAACCCTAAATAACTTATTTATAAAAAATCATCTATGTCCTATAGTGTAAAATTTTCAATTATGCCCTTAATGAGACTTCTACTTATTTCACTTCATGTCCTCATTTGTCTATACACCTTTTATTTTTATTTTTCTAATATATATTCACTTATTTTGATACCTAATTAGCACACTAATGACCTCAAAATATTTTTCTCTAATAATTGTAATTTATTTCATCTCTAACGCAATTTTCTCCAATTTATTCAATAACATCAATTATTCTTGATTATTTCTCTAAAATTTTTCAATAACCAAATTTATTCCCAATTTCCATCAATTATTCTCAAAATCTCTCCTTATTAAACTAATTCTTTAAAAAATCAAATTTCTAAGCACCAAAATACAAACTACTTAAAAATTCAAGTTTAAGAATAAAAATAATTGTAAAAAATACACCATGTAAGAAAAATACAAATTAATAGGACTAAATAATAATTGAGAAAACTAAATGAAAATTCAGTGCATGATAGATGATACCTTATATCCCTATTAGATATTATTCAAAACATCTCTTGTTATGTTTGTCCCTTAAAGTCCACCCAACAGATAGTCTAATATGGATCTTTTTATAGTCAAATAACACATTCTACTTGACCTTTATCAGGTTGCATATATTGTTCTCTCAATCGCTGAATTGATGGATATAGGTGTTGGTTGTCTATCTTCAAATATGGCCATGTTGAAATCCGTCATCTCTAGAGCAAACTCTACATCTTGTTTCCATTTCTTAAAATTGAAACCAATGAGGGTTTAAATCAAAACATTGTCATTGTTTACAAAAAAAAGTGATTGCAAAATTGATAATGTAAATGATCAACACAAATGTAAGATAATAACGATACTTAAAGTCATAAAAATATCTATAATGAGTATCTTATCATATATAACATGGAACACCTATGAGTTGAATTTATAATATATATAGATATATAGATAGATAGATAGATAGATAGATAGATAGATAAAACACACCATTAATTCTTATGCTACGGACAAATAGATCTCTCAAACAATGGCTATCCACTATCAAATAACTTTATGCATATCTTAAAATCTTATATAAGGCCAACACTTAAGGGCAAATTAACCAGATACAAGATCAAAAATATCCCCCAGTATGTAAGCAAATCACTCCAAATGCTAACTTCAAAAGTCACTATATTGACTACATTCTAATTAATACCCAAACTAATCCACAAGCATAAGAGATAATTTGTATGTTATCCCCATATTCATCTATATAGGCATAAATATGTGACAACTTACTAGTGATTAATGCAAAATCTTCATATACATTCTCATTAACACATATCAAAACATTATCAATAAATTTTATTTGAGAATTTATTACAAAGAAAATCTCAAAAAAGTGATAATCATGCAATACAAAATAACAAATGCGTCTTATGAGATACTAAAACCACATGTATCTCTTTTATTTCAAGTCAATTGCATGAAAAATCCACTTAATTATGGCCTTGTTAACCTTATTTAAATCTTTTCTAAAGTTAAACCTTATTTATTACTATGTAATTAATCTAGAAAAATGAAAAAACTTATTTTATGAATTTGCAAGACCTTGAAATTGACCCAAAATAACTTAAAAGATTATTTTGTAAATTCTAAAAATTTTGAGTTTTTTGTCATGTAGTGTGTTGACGTTAACACAACTACATAAGCCAGCTTACGTGAAAATTGAATGCATGAGGTGCGTGGGGTTAAACGCTACAAGTGCACAAACGAACGCACACCTTATGGTTTATATGTGCCTAACGCTCTCCAAACATGTAGAACCTTTTATGGCGTATGCAGCACACGTGCCTTAT
Organism: Erythroxylum guanchezii; assembly: GCA_025629825.1. Taxonomy (NCBI): domain Eukaryota; kingdom Viridiplantae; phylum Streptophyta; class Magnoliopsida; order Malpighiales; family Erythroxylaceae; genus Erythroxylum; species Erythroxylum guanchezii. The sequence continues at coordinate 5,524,782 of JAOTAX010000198.1, read as the reverse complement.
GCATAATAATGCACTTGTAGCCATATGGCACATGTGCAACATGCACCAAACACGTAAATGCACCCACCGCCCTAGGCATATGCCCTACATGCGTCGGACGTGCATCAAACATTTAGTGCTTGCATGAGCTAGCTGTCTAGTGTGCGTGTGACAGATGTTGCTCACATCTCATACTTCACTCGGTTACATCTTCATGTTGCATTCTTCTTGCTGCTGGAAAAAGGATTTTTTTGTGACTTTTCTCATGATTTTCACTAAAAAATTACCGAAGTCTATTTTCCATGCAATACTTGTTCAAAATCAATTCAAATAACAAATATGCAGTTTATATAAGAAAAAATATATTAATTTCTTTGATTCCATTATGGAGGAACTTAAAAGTCTCCGTTCAAATTCATACAATCATAGAACTGCTCCAATACCACATGTTAATCATAACATGACCTTAATTATTAGTCCATGATCAACCATAAACTTAGATAACGGAGAAAATGAAAAAAAAATATCTGTTTTGTTATCCATTTTTAGATGAACAAGCTAGTCAATATATGAACAACCTACTGAAATTTTCGATCAACCTTTACGAATGTTGTATAACTTTGTACCGTTAGTGTCTTTTTGTACCTTTGTTAATTAATGTGTGAGCCTTTTAAATGGTCAAAGAACTATATATCTACAAATTTATTTAAGCAAATAGCAAAACACCTCGATACGTACTTATAGTAACCTTATTAAGTTCTGTTTGGTTAGGTTTATGTCAGTAAAGCTTTTGTAAATAGATCTTTTTTCTATAGATCTTTTCTGAGAAGAACTTTTCTAAGAAGCTAGTTAACTGTTTGGTTGTCATTTAAAAAAGAGCTTCATACAGTAGATTGTTTGGCAACATAAAAATAAAAATCACTTTTAATTTTAACTATATTTTATTTTGTAATAAAAATTATTTATGCATATAAATATTATTTAAAGTATATTAAACAATATGCAAAGCACAATATATTAATTATTATATAATTTTAAACCATATGAAACATAAATGAAAATATATCTAACTAAATATTTTATATGGATTATAACATAAGTAAAAGTAATATGAAAAATAAATATTAAAACATATAAAAAAGTCAAATAATATTATATAAATCTCAAAATAAATATTCTAAGTTAAGTAAATAGTTAAATACATAATAAATTGTGCATTTTATTGTAAGTTCCCTCGCATATTGTAGTACAAGAAGATTTGCAATAAATTAGAGAAGATGAGTTTGCAAGATAAATGTGAAGATGAGTTTGTGAGTATTGTGAGAATTATGTGTAAAACATAAAGGCAAAAAGGACTCAAAAATAGTTTCATTAATTAATCTGAAAAATCTACCTGAAAAAGTCATTTGAGAGACTTTTTTGAGAAGCTCCAAATTTAAGCTTCTTAAAAAGCTATATTTTGGCTGCCAAAAAAGTCATATCTATTAAAGAAGTACTTTTTATTTTATAGTCAAACACCTATTTTTAAAAAAAAATAGCTTTTGTGGTGAAAAAAATACTTATTGACCTCCCAAAAGTCCATCCAAACAGACACTAAATTGGCTTACAGTGATTAAAGCTTATTTTCTTCATTGGACCTTAGCTTATTTAAGTAGATTCTTTATTTAACTTTTTATTATCTGTAATCCGGATCAAATTAAAATTTGTTAACCTTAATTTTATAAAAATTCGTAATTAATTATTGTTCAATAAGAATTTTAAAATTTCCAACAGATACGAGGTAGATAGATACTCAAACCTGTTAATAGTTTTGTGGATTATCAGCGGCAAGGAATGAACAGGATCGATACTATTTATTTCAGTCTTAAGAAAAAGAATAGTGCCAAAGAATACAACTCAATTCAGGAAGTCTATGACATTGCGTCCGTTTATCATTTCATCGTCAATCACAACCACGGAGGAAATTTTTATCAGCTTATTTCCTCTGAAACCAGAGCTTTTGTCATAATATCAAGGATTGGACCAGACTTTCAAGGAGTGCATTCTCAAGACCGGGATGCTCTATATAGATTACATTTGCCTCCAGCTTCTACCAAACCTGCGGACATATGATCTTAGGTTGATCAAGTCTAATATATATATCCAGTGAAAGTCCCAAATCATTACAGCAAATATAACCACCGATATTGACTTGTAAACTCCCTAATCTTCTTTCATTGGTATACATAATAATTTGCTTTAGAATCATAATCCATGGCAGGTAATTTGTCCCTCTCATACTTAACTACTTATTTAAGAAATGGCATGTTTTTCCATATTAAAAGAGGTTCCTTGAGAACTAAAACAACAATGAACAAGGAAAAAGGACCTCTGGCTTGTAATTAGTTATTGGGTCGCTAGATTGTACCAGTTACCAATCCTTCCACCAGCTCCGAGACAACCAAGACTATCTAATAGGATTAGTTTACTCTATTCGTTGAAATTTAAATAAAAACAATCTAAGCATGCGAACCAAACCAACTAATGCGAAAAAATAAGATAATGCTTCTAGAAATTTTTATTAGGTCGATTGTGAAATGACCAATGTCACATTCAGGTTTGATATTATCCCTGTTGCTTCACACATGAATTTTCTTTGAGCAATCCTAATCTTTAAATCCATCCCTCTTTCTCAGTTCCATCAAGAGATTCAGAATCTTGACCTGAAAGAGGTAGATTATTTTCAGTTTCCTGTAACTCTCTCCCTCTCTGTTGCAGAAAACAAAATGAAGAACACTAACAGCAACACCAAGCTCATACTTCTCCACCCATATATCCAAAAACAAGGTGGCTCCAATCGCCTATGGCTTCTAGCCTTCATTTCATTCTTCACTATTGCTTTCCTTCTCACGTTAATCTACACCAGAGAGTCTTTCTCCACCAAAAACTCCACCGCAGCAACCACCCTGAGCGGCACAGTTGGCTCCGCTTCCATCAGTACCCCACCGTTGCCAACAACAGTTATCAACACCCTCCTCCACTATGCTTCTCAATCAAACAACAGCTTTCACATGTCTTATGCCGAACTCAAACCAATATCTGATGTCCTTAGAAAATGCTCATCCCCGTGCAACTTCCTTGTTTTCGGGCTGACGCACGAAACCCTTCTCTGGAAAGCATTGAACCACAATGGGCGCACAGTTTTCGTCGAAGAGAATCGCTACTACGCCGCATATTTCGAGCAGATGCATCCAGAGTTCGATGTTTTCGACGTTCAATACACGACCAAAACGAGTGAAATGCGAGACCTTTTAAAGTCAGCGAAGGATCAAGTACGTAACGAATGCAAACCTGTGCAGAATTTACTCTTCTCCGAGTGTAAACTTGGGATAAACGATTTGCCTAACCACGTCTATGAAGTGGACTGGGATGTGATTCTCATCGACGGGCCTCGCGGCGACGGACCAGAAGGGCCTGGAAGGATGACACCGATCTTCACCGCCGGCGTGTTGGCGAGGAGCAAAAAGGGTGGCAATGCCAAGACTCATGTATTCGTGCATGATTACTACAGAGACGTGGAGAAGATTTATGGGGATGAGTTCTTGTGCCGAGAAAACATGGTGGAATCCAACGACATGCTCGCTCATTTTGTAGTGGAGAAAATGGACGAGAACAGCTTCCAGTTCTGTCGCAACCAAGCCTCAAAATCGACCTCGTGATCTTAATTCCTAGTTGTTTTGGTCCTATTTTATGTTCTCGATGGAAATGGTTCAAAAACAGGTACAGCCATGATTATTTATGCTTATTCTGAAAAGTTTTAGGCCTGGAAACGCAGGTTCTTTGATCTCCCTCCATGGTTTGTATAATAATTTTGGAACATTCATAAAAACATTATACAGAAATTCACTTTTCTCAACAACAATCTAATGAATCATGACTTACTTTCTTCGGATATAAATCCTTTTGAAATGATGATTGATAAAAGGATAGATAATTATGATATTTTTAGTTCTAATTCTTGAAAGATATTTGCTTTGTTAGGTAAATTTTAATTTTAATGTTTAAATATTTAAAATTGAAAGTTAACGTATTATTCCAAATTATTATTCCTTACCTTTCTCTCACAGAATTTATAAAATTAAAAAACGATCTCGATACTTTATATTATATAACTTTTTAAATTATTGTTATACTATAAATTTGAAGATTCCCATTTCTTAAATACAATTAACTTGTAAAATAATATTAAGCAAACGCACAAACATATGACGCGTAATATACACTAACCGGTACTTTTGGTACAAACGAAATATTGGGTATGTTCCGTAAATATGAAACTTTTGAGGACTAAAAAAAAAAAGTCAACACTAACCCAGAAGGAATCATATGTACCTCGCTTTCCTCTCTCTCATCTCTTGTCGTAGTCTGCCTTGTTAGGAATCAAAGTCTCCTTTTCTTTTTACATGTGTAGTGTTAAATGTACGGCTTCAAATGGTTGCTTAATAGCTAAGAATTGTAGGAAGTAGCACACCCGTGCTTTTATATAAAGACTAGTCCACATTTTGTAGTTTACGTAAAGTGAATAAAGAGAGTGCTAACACTATATTACATTAAAGTGAGTGAAGAGTGAGAAGAAAAAAAATGTTGCAGCTCTTGCAAAAAAGAAAAAAAAATTGCAAAATTTATTTGAAATTTATCAAGCTTCCAATAAGTAGTATCAGAACAAGATTTGTTTATTAGTAAATTAGTGAAGCAGTGATCAACTTGATCCAATCTCAAGTTTCAAAATTAACAGCTCGCACGGGTAGCTCGGTTGGCAATCTAGCAGAATAAACTGGGACAAAAACCAAGGCTCGACTCCCTGTAATGGGAACGCATGGGCCGTTCTGCTAGGAGGTCGATCGAGATTAAATCGTGATTTAACCCCTTATAATCTGGTCGGACTTGAATTTGGAGACAACTGAAGTGGCTGATTCCACCTTTTTGGGGCAAGTTTCAAAATTAACAAAGATAAATTATAAAAATTGGAGCATCCAAATGATGGTGACGCTTGGTTCCATTTCTTAAATACAACTAACTTGTGAAATAATATTAAGCAAACGCGCAAACATATGACGCGTAATTTCCACTAACCGGTACTTTTGGTACCAATGAAATATTGGGTATGTTCCGTAAATATGAAACTTTTGAGGACTAAAATGATTAAAGAAAAAAGTTAACACTAATCCAGAAGGAAGCATTTGTACCTCGCCTTCCTCTCTCTGATTTCCTGTCGTAGTCTGCTTCTCGCTTCTCCGTCCTACTGCTTCTCCATTGTTGTTTTTTCTCTTCCGATGTCTGATCTCTTCTTTGTCGTTGTCGCTAATCTGTGCTGCCATCATTGATTATTCGTCCGTCGTCGCTTCTTCTCCTATCTCTTGCCTCATCTTCTTCAGTTCTTCTGCATCTTTAAATGTCATTATCAACCTTGATAACAGATAGTAGACACAAAGCAGAAGCACTGAAGAAGATCAGGCTAAGTGATAGGACAAAGCTTATGAACTTGTTTGGTGAAGAACTTATAATTTCTTTTTTAATTGATTGACTATTTTAACTTGTTAATTTTATAAAAAAACTAATTAAGTTGTTTAGTAATGAGCTGGTTAAATTGACTGATTCAACTTAACCAGCTGATTTTCAAAAAATTCTCCGTACAAGAGAGTTTTAACGCAATCAGCTGATATTTATTTTTCAATGTCAATTTTGCCACCTTACACTTTACTCTTTCATTGTCTTTTCATTTTATCTGGAATCTTTTTTCCTTCCTCGGCTCTTTCCTTCCATCTCTTACATTTCTTGGTTCTCCGTAAGATATATTCAGATCTTAGACGTTCACACTATTTGCTGTTTCAATTTGTTTTGCAGCTTCTTTCAAGAGATTATTCATCTCGCAAGTTTACCCAAAGGTAAGGCAAAAGTAATCTCATTCAAGTTAAGATTTTTTGGCTTCAAAAAAACTTTAAATGATTTTTTTGATCATGTATATGTGTTTATTTTCCTTCACGGTTCTGTGGATTTCAATTTGCAAGTGCTCAGTATTGACAATTATTCTTATTTTTTGAGAAGGGTCGAGCTCTATGGTGTCATCATCGTTCACTTCCACGTATCAACAAAGAAGAGTAGATTAAATGGAGAGAAACTTTGTAGTCGATTTCAATCGCATTGAGGAGTTCAGTCCCAAAGTCGACTTGGTTTAGATTGTTGTTTAGATTGTTGTCAGGTATCTCCGACACAGGCAAGAATAGATATGAGTGAGCTTTACGAAGATTCCGATAGTTTTCTTCAACCTCATGTATGAATTTTTATACAACCATACAATACATATCATCTGTTGTGTGAAATTTTAATGAATCAATAATTTGACAGGAAATGTAGGCGTATATTCGAGGCCTCATCCCTAATTTAGCACAACTACAGGACATGCCTACTGCATTTGTTCGAAGTGGAAAGTGATTTAGTTAATTACCACCTCGGACATCAGGCTTATGACTGTTTGAGCTGAAATTATTTCTTGCTCTATAACGTGAATCATCCACTGTACATTGTCGGTGGATGAAGGCAAATGATGTTCGAGGTCACGTGCTGTGACTTTGTCCGGATCTTCCTTTATCTCTTTTGGACTCTCCAGATATTATTAGTCCATTACTAGCTCTATGATGATCCAAACTGGTTAGATCAAGCAACTAGAGAAGCTGAATTTTGTCCAACTTACGAGTTTCACTCAATCTAACACAGTACTTTGTAGGACTGACCGACTGAGAAAGCTCTTACGCCCAATTATAAGAAAGGGGCAATCAAGGGGATATCCTATCTTTATGCCTAAGAAAACAGCAGATATGTCTACAATATCAGTTCCAAAATGCACTTTGCACCTTCATTTCAGTTATGGTTGTATCATTCAATTGGATAAATATGGCATCAAATGGAGATCTAATGCAGATCAAAAGATCTGCTCGTTCTGAATATAATCTTCTTGTAGGAGAAGACGACTTAAACAATAAAGAAAGGCTAGAAACGGATAGACCAACATAATCTACACGTGGGCTAGATCCCTTCAGCTCACACAAGCCTAAGATGTACTTTAGCATACTTGGCCCAAATCCAATCTTTATTCTTCTTCAACGTTCTAGAAGTGTTCCATTAGACTTGCACTTCATCATATTATAACAATATTACAGCTGACCAAATAACTGCCATTTGTTATTGTCAGAACTCTGTTGTAAATAACAGCCATTAGATCAAAACAATAAAAGATCAATGGTTCACATTAATAGTTGAAATGTGTATAAATGTACACTTTTATCAATAAGATAAATGATCAAGCATTCTGCATTCGAATTCTTTCATATTCTAGTCTTTACATGGTATCAGGTCTTCTACGACTAATCGTCCAATGACATCCTCAACATCCTCTGATAGTAGCAATATCACCTCATCCAATGCCCCTCTTGAGTTTTATGCTCTTGCCAAAACTCTCAACTTCAATCTTCCCCTCAAGCTTAATCAAAATAATTATTTAAACTAGAGGCCATAGATCTTATCTGCCATTAGAGCGCTAGATTTAGAGATGTATATCTCTTTTGATCATTCTCCCCCCACCAACCATTTTAATCACCTCTGCATCTAATGCTTCCTCTCTTCCTATTTCCACTCCCAACCCAGCCTATAAAGCCTGGAAACGCATTGATCAACTTCTTCTTTGTTGGTTACTCACCATAATCGGTGATTCTGCGATTGGCCAAGTCAATCATGCTAGCTCCTCTAATGAGCTTTGGCAAATTCTGGTTCAACTTTATGCACAGACCTCTCTAGCGAAGGTTATGCAGCTCAAACAAAGACTCTCATCCATGCAGAAAAGTGCCTCTTCCATAGCTGACTATATTCAGCAGATCAAATCCATTGGAGACTCCTTAAAAGTCGTTGGTCATGTTGTCACAGAACAAGAACTCATTCTGAGTGCCCTAAGTGGTCTTGGCAGTGAATATGATTCTGTTGTGGTGCTTTTAACAAATTCGCTTGGTCTTTCTTCTCTACAGGAAGTTCTCTACACATTGATGATGCATGAAACACGCCTAGAGCAACAACATGCTCACTCTCAGCTATCTCTTCCTACAGCTTCCGCAAATGTGGCTCAGTATTCTCAAACTCCTACCCGGACTCATTCCAATGGTCGTGGTTCCTACAGAGGTCGAGGCAGTCGCGGGCGAGGGGGCAGAAACGATCGCCTTTACTGCCAACTTTGTCACAAACCAGGTCATGATGCCTTGAAATGTCACAAACGATTTGACATTTACTGGCAGGGTCATCGATCTGCTGAACCTCCAACCAATCAAGGGCCTCCCTCCTCTCAGCAAGCCTATTTGGCTCATCAACCTACCCAGACATCTACTCCTACTGAATCACACTCAAACCCAAACTGGTTCGTTGACAGCGGTGTTACCAACCATATCACCGTAGATCTCTCCAACCTCACCCTCCAGAATACCTATACAGGCCGAGAGCAATTAACAGTTGGTAATGGTAATTCTCTCCATATCTCTCATATTGGTACCTCCTCTATACCTTCTTCCTCTACTCCTCTTAAACTCCATAATGTTCTACATGTCCCTGAAATAAGCAAGAACCTCCTTAGCATATCTCAGTTAACTAAAGATAATAATCTTATTGTGGAGTTTACTGAATCTTGTTGTGTTTTTAAGGACAAACTCACAGGAAAGATCCTACTCAAGGGACTGCTCAAGAATCGCCTGTACACCTTTAAAGCCTCCCCATCATCCAACTCTAACAATCTCAATTTACTTTCCCTAAAACATGTACTGCTTTACTCTCTGAGTTCCATGTAAATCTATGGCATGCTCGATTAGGGCATCCTAATGTTACTGTATTACAACATGTTTTGCAAACAATGAATCAACAATTTTCCATTCAATCTCTACGATTTTATGACTCCTGTCAATATGGTAAACACCATAAGTTACCCTTCCACACACATCACATCTCTGCTACTACACCACTAGAAA
>JAOTAX010000198.1:5489100-5502498 GCA_025629825.1 Erythroxylum guanchezii | reverse complement strand
CTGTCCTTAAGGGTCTTGAAATTTAGCTTGAAAGTAAGTCTTGGCTTAGGCAGTAGCACTACTAGGGACAGAAATCAAGTCATGTTGTTATTGAATAAACTGTATTGATATAGGCCGAATCAGACAAAGATGTCTTCACAAAAGTTATAGCTTATTCTCTTAGCTTTCGATTAGTATAAGGTTTGTAATTTTTGGATAGTGTAATTGAGAGATATAAGGTGTACAACTTGAATGCATGATCATACATTAACTAAAATTTCAAATGCATAGTCTGAAGTATTTTGAGCATAAATCATAAAATAATAAATAAAATTGTACAATCTTGGTATCATTAGAAACTTAAGACATTGGAGAACAATGTTCCAGAAGGAAGTGTTGCTTAATTTTGTCATTTACCTTATCATAATAATTATGTAAAGTTGACCCGAAAGCATATTATGAGAAAAAAAATATAAAATGATTAATTGGGTTATGAAATTAGTTTCACATTGTTTAATTATGGTCCAAACCCTAAGTACAAATTATATTATTGAGGGTTTTGCTATTTGAATGGTATGGTGACAAAATCTCAATAAGATACCCGAGATTGTCATTAAACATGCATTGTGCATATTTTCTATACATAGATATGCATAAAGGAATACTTATACATTTGTGTAAAAGTGTGATATTTGTAAATGTATTTTGTATGATCTAGAGGAGCACATTGGATGCCAGTCAGACATTGCCGAACAATCCTGGCAATAGCATATTGGAGCGTAATGTGAGACAACCTAGATAATTTTCCTAGGATTGATTTGATTTGTTTGACTTCCAATCATTGAACTGTTTGTGATTTGTTTATGAATTCCAAACTTAAGGTCCAACGAGTTTAATATTTGGGAATGTATTAGAAGTGTTCTGATTGCTTTTACAATTTTGAATGATATTTGAATGCTCAACGAAAGTTGAATGCCGGACTTAGGTCCAATGACTATGAGATTTTGATTGTGCACCATAAATGAATGTCATACATGGCATATTTTGTATTTGATGCATTTCATAAAATGCATGCTCAAATAAAGCCATTGTGATCAAAGTAACTAGTTTGATAGAGCTTTAAGCTCAGTATTCTGCACCTAGAGCTTTACTCCGAAACACGTAGAGCTTTGCTTCGTGAATTCTGTTCTGACTGAGCCCAATGGGCCAGTATTTGTAGCCGTATGTAAAAGACACTCGGTCACAACAATAATAACGAATCTGAAGTCTCATATGCATTTGTTTTTATATATATCTGTTCTGATACACGATGATTATATAATGTGCCATGATAATGTGAGTATTTGGATTATTTATGATTTGAATGAATATATGTGAAATATGTGATTTTGAGTATTTGACCTGGTTGAAATCATCAATGATGGTTCACTCATTGAGTTTGCAAAACTCATAAAAAATTACAACGTGACTTTTCAGGTTCCGAGGAATTAGGCAGTTAGGCTAAATGGAATATAGCCACTGAGATCATACATGGATTAAGGGTCGGGATCAGTTTGTACCTGCATATGTCTTCAATGATTTTGTGTTTTTGAATTATGTCCCGTAAGAATTGTACAATGTGTATGTGAATGATTTGGTAATGAAAGCACATTATGATTGCAAGTATTTTATATCTGAAATGGGCCCAAGTGACTATTGCAAAACTTGTGAATGGAAATGCTTTTAAATAAAATGGGCCTGATTTGATTAATAATATCCACATACGTGTACATTGTTTTAACAAAGAAAAATTTGTAACGAGTTTTGACTGAATGACTGTTCTAGCATGCCACCCTTGCGGGGTACATATTCGGATATCACTCAGAATGTTAGATAGGTGTCCTACAATAGTGGGGTAATACACTTTAATTGTTGAGCTCTTGTTTATCACCTAAACAAACTATTTAAAACTTGTCTCATCTCTAGTCTTACAAAGTAATGGAAGCGATGCTTGTATGAGAATGTATCTTGTATATGTCTGATATACTTCTTGTATCTAGAGCTAAATGTTCAATATCCATTCCAACATCCATTCTAGTATTAAATACTTAACTCAAAATCAAGCATTCATGTAATTATATAATTGAATTCTCATTTTCATTTTCATTTACAATTCATTCTAAAAAATGGATCAAATACTTAATGACAAATAAACCATTATCACTGATAACATGTATTATGAATATTCACATGGTGGAAATGAAACAAAACCAATATTTAAATCCTAATATGCAAAGAAAATGCATCTGTAGGCATTGGTTTGGTCGTAAGATTTAAAATCAATTATCTAGTAAAAAGATACTCCATGTTCATTTACATTATGTTATTATGTCATTGATATAGTTATAATCGATATCTATATGTTTAATTTTGTATTGATATTTGAGATCCCTAGTATTACCTTTTCATATACTTGTCCGTACACAACATAGTGTGTATGAATGTCAATTTCAATGGAATAAGCAACCTTTTTTATCTTTTCTTCTTTTTGTTTTATCGAAGGATACTATCTATTACTCAAGCACTAACCTTTAGCAGTGCGCATAATAAAATGATTTACTATCCCACACACAAAATTGTTTAAGTATTTAAAAGTTACAATAATCGTCTTGAACAATACTTGGTGATCTTGACCTCAAAAATGTATCAAGCTTACCTATGTTCTTTATTTGAATGTGGTTGATGGAAAATTTATTTATTTGATTGACAAACTAATTATTGTCACTAGTAATCATATATATATATATGTATGTATGTATGTATGTATGTATGTATATGTATAAACAATACTTGGTGATCTTAACCTCAAAGATGTATTCAACCTTACCTATGTTCTTTATTTAAATATGGTTTATGGAAATTTTATTTATTTGATTGACAACCTAATTATTGTCACTAGTTATCAAAACATATCTTCCAAATAGAAAAATAGAGTTACACATATATCATAGGATCTTTTAATATATACTTAGTGGTCTTTGTCACTCATACAAAAAACTTATGATATGATTATAGTATAAAACTTAATATACCACTGCCTTAAGACTACCTAAGACCATAAATTGACTTTGATAATATGAACGTTTTATACTCTTAGCCCTTCTGAGCAAAACATATTAGTTGGTCTGTATAAATGTCTCCCTTTGTTTTTCATTTAAGATATATTCCGACCATCAAAGCTATAATTAATTGAATTAATGTAAACCTGTGAGTATGACTTCTCTTATTAAATCTCTTCTGGTTATGCATATCATTTTACCACTAAACATATTTTCTAACTTTTATAATTGTCATTAAGTCTTTTAGTTAATATTCTAGAACTCATTTGTTCTTGGTGGCTTTATGTTCTTTAGGAAAATTAACCAAGTCTTTAACTCATATCAAGCTCATTAAAGTTAATCCTTCTTCTGTTTATATAACTAATATGTCTTTACAAGAATAGACAAAGCCTTTCCATACTTTTTATCTCATTTTTTAATGGAACTATCTTAAAGGTTTGTATTTCAACAACAAAAAGTTGTTTAGGATTTAGTCCATAAACATTGAAAGTGCAATTGAAAATTTTAAAGATATCTTTATTTTCATATCACTCTCATTTAAATTAGATAACAGTGGAGAACTCCCACTAGGATGCAATTGTCATTGATCATAAATTAATTCACCATGTCTTTAATTGATCTTAATTGAATGTATTCTATTCAATTGATCTCGACTTACTATATCAACTTGATTTGATATCTCATATAGAGATAAGTTTTGTCCAATATTGTCTTGTCTTAGAAAATCATTCCTTAAGAATATGATAGTATATGACTCAAATTTGTTTACTCTTTCATTACCTTATTTACCTTTAAACACATACTTTTTGAAATATCTTTTAAAGATAGTACTACTCTCCTTGGGACCTAATTTCATATACTTATGTGTAGAATTATGAATGTAGGTAATATATCTTCAATATTTTAGATCTAATAACTTAGGTTTCTTATTTGTTCATAACTTGTATGGTGTTTTTGGTAACTAATTTGATAAGAGCCTGAAAAACACATAACCCAAATAGGTGATAGACAAATTTACCTATGCTATTACAAAACTTAACCATTTCGTGAAGACTTTTATTTCTCCTCTTTGCAATATCATTTTATTCATGGGTTCATGGAGTAGACAATTATCTATCTATTCATTTTTCATCACTCAACCTCTTGAATGGGCATATAAGTACTTTTATTCCTTGACAATTTTTATAGCCTTTATATTTGATTGATTCTCAACTAAAGTCATACACTTTTAGAAACAACATAATGCTTAATTTTTTTCAAAATCAAATCGATATAACTATACTAAATATATTCACCGATAAAGGTGAAAAAAATCAATATCTTCATGCTTCATTTTCACATTTATTTAGCCATAAACAACTTAATTAATTAATTTGAATGGCTTAACAAGTCTTTGTCCTATATTAAATGGTTTTCATGTCTTTTTTTCAACTAAATAGGGTTCTCAAGTAGACAATTATACCTTATGTAGGTCTTCTAAAAGATCTAGTTTGATTCGTTAATTTATTCATATTTATCCAATACGACCAAGTTTAATATGCCACAAATTTATATTGACATTATAAGCAATAGATATTGTTATTAAAATAAAAACTAATTTTATTTGTTTAACAAACAACATTCAATATCATAAATTATCCAATATAAAATCATGATTATTATAATTCCAATAAAATTACCCTTTTCTACCATTACGGAATTTAGTGTTGAATCTAATGCTAATCAGAAGCATGACATAAATAAGATTTTATCAAATTATGGGTACTAAAAGTCATATCATGTAAGATAAAGGCCTAACCACCATTCATAACTAATTTGTAAGTGTCTATTCCATGGACCTCAACACTAGTCATCTTTACATATTTCCACCTTGTCTCATATTTTTCTTCTTAGAAGGTCCTTTTTCCTTTTCCAATTTAATTAGCTTTATCCCTTACTGGGATCATGAGAATTATAAAAGGCTTTATTTCCATTTTTTACATGTAGCTTCATATGGGCATTACTTAGCCAAATATATCTCATTATGTAACTCGAAAGCCTCAATATGTTCATTTGCTATAATATGTGTCTTTTAACCATTCTCCATCATCTTGATATTGTTATTATAGGTTAAGTGCATTTTCACTTGCTCCCAACGAAAAGGTGAAGATTGCATGGCAAATTACACTTGTTGCGTATGTTGATAAGATATGATCAACATCCCTCATCTTACTAACTATATTTGACATTATCTTATAATGCCTCTCTATTGAATGCCTCGATCTCTTCTTTTCCTTTATTCTTTATTTTTTATTTTATAAATGTCAAATTTAACAGTTAAGTGGTCATAATTTGGTCACTAGGATGCCACCAGTATAGACCATATATCATAGATATAGTCATACATACTAAACTCCGTATAACATCATCATTTATATGTTGTGCCAAGCTAACGAGTTCTCCTTTTTACATAAATCATACGCCTCACATTTTTTCTATATTATCATGTTGAGTCATAGTGTCCTCCTTTGGTACTTTTATGATTTTATTTAGTGAGTCAAGAATCTCTCTCTTTCTTTCAATACGTATTTAATTTTCATACTCCAAATTTCAAAATTATCGCCACTCAAATCCTTGCCTCTATTGAATTCCATGAAAATATCCATGGATGCAATAGTTATTTTTTTTCAAACACATAGTTTTCACAATGACACATTTATTATTCGAACTTTGTTATTTTTAATTAATTTGATGCAATTTTGAATAAAAACTGTAATTGTTTTCTCAATTACCTATCAAATCAAAAAGTCATAAAGTTTCTAATTATCATCCATATAATAATTGATCAATAACTGATCATTATATTTAGACATACTTGTTTATTGACATCACAAATATTACAACACATACATATAAAACAATCAAGAATTGAAATAACTATGCATTTCCTTAAACAAATACTACCTATAAACTAAAATCAAGTAATAATTTTGATACTGTATTAAATATAAAAGATACTAATCCCTTGCATTATAGGATGTGATTATCCTAATAATGGTGAATGGTAAACTACCATAAAATATGTTTGTAAACACTTCCATTCTTTTATACTCTACTAAGAAAAGTATTACCACCAAGTAAGATGTTTTTACTGATGAGCATTCCATATCCTTATTAATAATTCCCCTCTGTAGACAGCGCGCGATATCCAAATGAACAGTTCTTTACAAGTGAAAAGTTTATAATTCAAATGTTTATAATATAAGTCCTCAAGAAATATATATTACTCTTAGCCTTCTTATTTTTTAAGACTCTTTGTTGAAATCAATTCAAAAGATAAAGCATTATGATAAATGCTTAAATAAATAAATTACATGAACAAGATAGTCATTAAATAACATATTACTTGAACATATGTCAATCAAACAAACAAGTAATTTGATTTAGAGAACTTTTCCAATAAATACATTATTGAATAAAAAGACTTATCAAATAAACAAATTATTTGATACATGGTAATATCAAATAAACTAAAGTATTTGATAAGTAAATTATATAATTCAATATCTTATATACACGCGGAAATATGGAATCCATGTGCACTATACTAAAACATCAATTTCATATCCGGAAACATTTGAAGTTTATGTCATGACACTATTAACTCGCGATACTTGACATGCCATTTGTGTAATTTTGGCTACATAGATGCTTAGATGGTTGTTATAAAATTTAAATTTTAAGGTAAAAAATGTGATTCGTTCTCAATATTTTGCATAAGGTTTAAAATAACTAGTCCCATTATTTATGATACTAGTTTGCAGCATAACATTTACAAGTAACATAAATTGCAGCATCAAACCACTAGATCTTTGTTTTGATCACATCCTTAATTCTTGATATGTGACATGTCAATTGTGTAATTTTTGACACATGGATGTTAATTTGGCTATTGTAAAATCTATTATTATTTTAAATTGTTAAAACAAAAGTATATTGTACTTTTATTTTTGTAGGTGAAACTTCTTCTTACCTTCTTTATCAACTTCTTCCCTAACAGTTTTCTTAAAAAATTATAAGAAATTAAATCAATATCAATTACTTTTTATAATAAAAATATAAAAGTACTAATAATTATCTAATAATGAATATGATCTAAAATTTATATAGAAACATAATTATAAATATACATAAAGAAATCTACAATTCACTAAAAATCATGTATATTTAGCAATCATAGTGTATAATTATGACAACTTTTGGAATATATGAAGTCAAACATATTTCTTATAATTTTATTTGTATTTTGATAAAAGTATGGTAGTTAAAATTACAATTTTGACTTTAGATTATATGCAAAACATCACACTTTTTGTCTTAAAAAATTCATGATATTTATGTTAAACTCAACGTAATCAAAATTGTACCACGTATCTCAGGCTAATAGCAAAGATACGAGGGAAACCTAACATTTTGTAAATTTTAATATATAAATTAGTATTAGAGATAAGGACATGAATTATCTTAAACATTATATAAAACTTTAATATAATACGTGGATCACTCATTTTGTCTTTTGTTTTATTACAGTCAAGATCAGAATTTAATAATAATAAGTCAGTCTCGCACCTTTCGAATCGAAATTAAATGACCCTTACTCTTTGAGAAGTACGTAAGTCCTCCCACCAACTGAAACCCCTCCAGATACCTACTAACTTCACTCATCCACACCTACTGTGACTTAAATTGGAAGTATTAAGACATCCAACATGTGTGAATGATGAATCGACATTAATTGACGACTTTGAAGACCATTGCATTTGAATAGCAACGTTGACTTTAAGGAAAAGGCAAGGAACATCATGATTCAAAGAGCCCACGCTACTTACGCAAAACTTTATTAATTATAGTATAGCTATAGGATGCTGTTCCGCCTCAACCTTATCAATTCCTCTACCCACCCATTTTGACTTTTGCACATCTTGCTTTCCCACTGTGCATGCATGTCTTTAATGCTCCATCCAAATTATTTTGTCTTTTAGCATTCAAATTTCAGACCATCTCAATGTTTTAATCTAATTTTATTACAACCTAAAACGAAGCATCCTAGAAGGTCGTTCTACCAGCAAGGAAACTCCCCTTTAGTGTGAACTTGTTTGAGTTCAAGTCTATTGATTGACTCCTTGGAACTTTCTAAGACCGAGAATTAGTTAGGAGTATGTATTGTTTCCCCCTCAATTAATCGAATTTACAAAAACATATAATTTAAGATTTTCAGAATAATACTTATTATAAAAACAACTAAGTAATTTATAAATTCGATTTATAATAAAGTTTTAAAGATTATTTAATTTTTATGATATTCCAATCAAATAAAATATTATAAAATTAACTTGAAAAATGCATTATCAAGTATCAACAAGCCATTTAAAGCTAAAAGTGGTCCACTTTAGATTAAATGGCCGACCTGCCTGGAAACTGCCACCCTCTTTCCCATGGTCAACCTTTCAAAACACGACATTCAGACACAAGTCACCTTCTTTCCTCGTTGTTTTGATCAATCATTTAAACAACTTTGCAATGGAGCAGGATCAATGATTAAATAAATAACTAAACTAATGGGAAGTACGTGGTAAAGTAGAGAGACAGACACCCCACTTGCATTGAATCAAAATCCAATTCCAAATCCACCATCTTTGCTCAGACCCTTTTTTTTTTTTATAAAGTTTTACATGTTAATGAACAAAGAAATGGGATCACAGCTGTTCAACAGAGTAAAGAAAAAGAAGAAAAAAGCTAGCTAGCAGACGCATCTGATATATTTTACAGGGGAAAATGAACTAACCCACTAATCATCTCCTTCGAGACGGAGGGGGCTTTATGCAGAGTTCAGAGGTCATACTTTACTGAGTTCGCTACACCTACTTTTGCTACTAGTAGTCTCCGTCCCTACTGTAGTTGGAATGATGTTCTTGTGGTCTACGAGGATTCTAGGATGAGATTGGTAGTTTCTGCGACAGATAGAGGGTGGTTGTGCTCTCCTTCATAGGTAACAATTAGCATTGCTGGGTCGTCCAAAGCTCTCTCTACATGTTTGCGAGCTGGGCATCCCCTTACACTACTGCACTTGTAATACCCTCTGTCGAACGCAACATAAAAAAAGAATAAGCGAAAATTGTTTTTATATATGAAATTCTTGAAGATGGTGAACTAGTCAAACAAGGTCAAGTTTTGCTCTTTAATTTACAGTGATTTTACCTTGGGTGCGGAGACCCTTTAATGGGCTTTTGTCCATACTTTCTCCAAGAATAATCATCTGGAGGAATATCAGCCATCTTCAAGCTAATTGCTGGAACCCTCACCACCGTCTTTGATCTCATCTTTCTGCTACAAAATTGTTTGCAAAATAATTCAATAGAAAATACAAATTGAACCAGAAATTTTATTAAGCAAACAACATAATAAGGCAAAGTTTGTTAAGGATAGTTACCTTTTCTTGGAGCAATGGCAGCGACCAGAGGAAGATCCACATTTGCCAGAGCCCAAAGTTTCAGAGCTACACTTGCGCTTCAGAGAAGAAGAAGACAACGGAGGCTTTCCGACGGAAGAAACTTGGGATAGACTCGAAATCTGAAACGCTGACGAAGACGATGGTTGTTTGCTGTCAGTTTCACCAGTCAATGAAGACAACAACGAGTTCCCAGCAGAAGAATAAGAGAAATTGATAGTAGTAGACGAGTCTTTCCTCTCAATGCCTCCATTTTTAGACACAATCATCGGATAATTAAGGTAATGGTTGTTGGGAATCAAAGGAGGGACTTGTTGTATCGGTGTAGCATAAAAAACCTTGGTTTCTGGAACTTGGTTTTCTCTGCTTTTACTTACAGTACTTGTAGGAGAACTAGTGACCACAGGAGCTCTTCTAAAGCGAGCATGGCCAGTTCTGGTGCGACCCAGAAGAGAAATGACTCTCTTGAACTTGGAAACAGCAGCATCAGCAACTGCCCTGCAGTCCATATCCATGTCGGTGTTCGATCTCGAGCTAGAAGAAGAATGGTTATGATTCTTATCTTGGTTTTCGTGGGACAACAATCTTATAAGCTTATTAACACTTTCAAGACCCGAAGCAGCTTCCTGAACTGCGGTCTCTTCCAGTTTAGCAGCAAAGCCATTGTTCCTATATCCCATCATGAGGTCTACGGTCATGACTGAAACTAAGCCACGGGGAGAGGTTGAGAAAGAGATTGAAGAGAAAGAATGTAGACGAGAGGTTGGCTGTTGATAAAGGGCAAGGGGTTGAGAGTCTCTCAATCAACAGTGTGGTCAAAATGATCGCATTGGGTACGGTACAGAAACCCTATTTGTGAAGTAGGTCACTGACTTGTCTCTCCAGCATTCCCGTCAGATTGTTGGTACGAATAAGATCCAACCACAATCCCCCAATGTCGCAATTTTCCTTCTCATTTTCCAATTTAATACCACAATTGTTCTCTCCTACTCCTCCGCAATTATAATGTGAAAAAGTTAAAACCTTATTGTTAGCTTTAACCTAACACAGATTATATGTTAATTCATTTTTATGTAACTATTATTATAATAGCTCAAACTATTTATTTATAAATATTGTCCGTTTTAAGTTATCCTTAGATTAAGATTCTCATGATTTTGCTCTTCTCGCATTCGAAAAAATACGTTTATAAAAAAATATATATATACCCTTATAAGACGTATTTCATTCTCTTCTTTAACCAATGCGAGATCTCACAATTATTTTCTATAACTATTGTACAGTTTTTTTAATCTTATAAATTTTGTTTTATAAATGACTTGGTTAGTATATAAGTTAAAAATTCATAATGCAAAACTTATGGTAAAATATTTTACAAGCTTAAAAGTTAGAATAGAAAGTCCTTTTTTTGATATATATGATATAGACCAACGTCACATTATTTACTGATGCCATCAAAGTCACGAGTATACTTGATTGTGTCTCAACAAAAATCAGACTATATTAATATTAATAGGCCGAAGCGGGGGGTGGTCTTTGGATGCTGTGTACGTGTAAATTCGAATTTCTTTAAATGTATATTGTCTCATTGATATGTGGACACTTGACCGCCTTTGATGTCTGGGGTCCACCGGCTTTTGGTCTATATTGCGGGGTCCACTTAAAGTTAATTTCAGTTGAATTTCTGGAGCAAGCGGAGGGGAGATCGGGTCAAAACTGAGAACAGCATCTTGAATTGTAAGCCGTCCGACAGATAGAACAGGTTTGTCTCCAGCCTGATATAGTTGACTTTTAAGACTAGATGTAGACAGACAATTTCCTCAAGTTATCACATCTGTTTCGTGGTCTTTCCTTCGTTGTCTTCTCGCGCGTGACATCACGCTCCCTTTACTATTTTTCCTTCGCTATGTTAACTTTAGCGTGCTTGATTGAAGAATACAAACTTTTTTTAATAAAATACGATAAAAAGTTTCACGATATAATTAACTAATAATTTTAAAATTTAAAATTACAAATATGTTTAACTTTTTTTATGATATAATGACTTTAATAATTACAAACTTCTGAAAATATATTAAATACAATAAATTATTATCGAAAATGGTTCAATAAAGCAACAAATTTTATATTTATACATTTTTTGAATTATTTTAGAGGTCGTTTTGCGTTTATCGAATAATTCATGAAATAACATTATTAATGTAATTAAAAATACCAAATCTATTTTTATTAGATATCTGATCCCAACATGGCTTCAATAGGAACCGAAGTCATGAATTGTGACTGCGAGATGATTGTAGATGTAACTAGTTTAGTCAGATTCTTGTTGCGTTTCATTGAAGGTAGACATCCTATTCCTGGAGCATTAAACTTATCGTCTCTGTATAAATCCACATATTTGGCGCAATTGCATTGTTCCTTCCAGATAGTCAAAGCATCTATCAGGTTTCGATGTTGTTTTCTTCAGACCACTTATTAGGTTGTTTGTATTCAGCAAATTATTCAACTTGGGGTTTTGACCATTTCCAACTAATCAATGTCTTGGAGAATGACTAGTAATGTCCAAGAAATTAACACCCTTGGAGATTAAGAAAAGTTAGTAACTGAACAGAAAATGCAAAAGAAACGATAGAGAAGAATGATTAATGAATGACCAATAGGACAGAAAAAAGGACAAGAGAGCGTAGTAGGGACCAGGGGCATATGCGGGTGTGCGTGTGGGTGCGTGCATTAGATTAGATTGAGACCCAAAAGCAATTGTTTAATATATATAGCATGACTTTTGGTCAAATCCAATTCTCTTATACGTTATAAACTACTTTTGAGCGGAGGTGACACTCTACGTCCCTTCGCTTCCAATGCCATACAGCTATTAGTGCACTGATTGCGGGAATCTAGACGTCACTAGATTGAATATAAATAAATAAAAATCTATTTAATTACTAAGATTGTTTTAATTACATTTTTATTATTAATCATAATTATATATTTGATAAATTTTAAAAATAAATTTATTTTACTTTCTTATATAATATTTATCAATAAATTATTTTATTTTATTAAAATATATAATTTAATATTTATTTAAACATTAATTTTCATTTTAAATATATTTTAATTACTAAATCAGATTTTATTTCATATTTATATATTTTGAATTTAATTAATAATAATATATATAGTTAATAATAAATATAGAAACGGAAAATAAATATCATTATAGGCTTATAAATTTAAAAAATGAGCATTTAATCAATATTAAAAATAAAAATTATCAAATAGACTATGACCCTGTTTATGTTTAGCGAACAATGGATTGCATTAGCTGTTAGCTGATTCTATCAGCAGTTAGCTAATAGCTAATTCTATCAACTGATTTGACCAACAAATAAAATCAGTTGTTTATTAAAAATGTTTGGTAAAATTAGTTATTTAGTATTAGTTATTGATGTATAAAATGACTTATGACGGCATGATTTTTTAAAAAAATTATAAGGACGTGAATATTATATTTCTTAGTATTTCGTTGAATATTCTTATAAGAAGTTGGATTTAGATTTACATATTTAATTTTACAAAAATTAAGTTTA
Organism: Erythroxylum guanchezii; assembly: GCA_025629825.1. Classification (NCBI taxonomy): domain Eukaryota; kingdom Viridiplantae; phylum Streptophyta; class Magnoliopsida; order Malpighiales; family Erythroxylaceae; genus Erythroxylum; species Erythroxylum guanchezii. The sequence continues at coordinate 5,489,344 of JAOTAX010000198.1, read as the reverse complement.
TAACTTTAATAAAAACATAATAAAAATAATAATAATCCTACATTAAATTCTCTATTAATATGAATGATGTAGTGAGCTACATCATATTAGTATTTTTCATATAATATGTATTAATTTTATTATTTAATAAATTAAAAATATCTATAATTATAGTATGACATGATACCATATATAGTAGTTATAAAAATATTAACTTGATGTAACTCTTCATGTTTAAAAACTTAATATTATGGTATTTTTAAAT
>JAOTAX010000198.1:5476585-5489000 GCA_025629825.1 Erythroxylum guanchezii | reverse complement strand
ATATATAGTAGTTATAAAAATATTAACTTGATGTAACTCTTCATGTTTAAAAACTTAATATTATGGTATTTTTAAATGTAAAATAATATTATAAAATTAAATAAAAATTAAAAAGTTTAATTAACCCCTTTATTATATTTTTCCAAACTTCACGACATAATTGTACGATAAAAAAGCCAACTTTAAAAACACATAAAACAAAAGTAGAGAATAAAGTAGAGGGTAATATAGTCATTAGGTAAATAACTAACTCCAAAAGCTTCTCTTATAAAATTTTTAGAAATTAACTTATTGGAATTAAATAAACTAACCAATAAATCATTCATTAAACACCTCAAAAACTTTTTAAAATAGTGAAAAAAAGAACTTTTAATCAATAAATTTGATTAAAAAACAGCTGATAACAAACACCTCCTCTTAACAGCTGATCCTACTTTTCCGAAACACTCTTCAATACATTCGGATGGAAAGGTCTTCAATGCAAAAGTCGTATGTATAATCTGACAAAATCCGACGAAGGCAGGCGCATGCATGCGACTTTGGACATGCAAAACAGTCCTCGAGGGTTTGGCCGCCTAAATCATTGACTCTCCACCGAAAGTCATTTAGAGTACATAAGCCATAGTTATGAAATATTATACTATAATATCGTGACACCATGTTTTATAATACTATCGGATTTCTTAGTAGATATACATCTGGTTGCTGTTATATAGTTTATATGGATTAATTATTTTTAAGTGACATGAACTCTAATTATAAAACAATTTAATTAACTCGACCGATCATCTCACCTAGTATGACTCATTCAAATCAAGTAGACCTAATTTTTTTCCCCAAATGATGAATGCGAATGAAAACAAAATTCAAAAGCTATTGTTTTAGAAACTTCCTCTTTGGTTGTCAAAAGTGAGCTTCTTTTCTCTTGCTCTGTTACATAAAATAGAAGTTTAGTAGATTAGACATGCTCTGAGATAAGCGGTGATTGCTTTATTTTTTGCTACTAACTTAGAGAAAAGCCCAAATTCTGATATCTTTCTTATGATATTAGCTCAAGAAGAGCTACCCAAAACTGCAAGTATCAAATGGGATGTTTGCCTTGTGAGAAAAGAGATTTAGTAAAGTTGTACATTAAACGTTAATGTATATGTACATGTCCCTGTTTTCTTCTTCTTTATTTTTTTTTAATTTTCTATGCTTATAATCTAAATAAACTAATAATATTTTTAGGTGTTTTTGATGATCAATAATAAAAGCTAGCTAAAAATGTTGTTTCCTTGTGCAATTTGATTTTGCATAATCATATAACCTACGTTCCTATGTTATAATTTATTTTGATGATGTCCCTTCTTGTGCATAATAATCAAAGAACGTAACTTAAATTTGAAATCGTATTTGTTTAAGATTGGTAGAGTTTTAGTTAAATACTTCATAAGTTTAATTTTGCCTTTATTATTTGATAGGCCTCATAATTGAGTTTTACTTTTAACATAGTGAGACTTCCAAATTTACTCTTACCATGCTTTATGAAGGTGGAAAAATGTACAATTATAAAGCAGAGTCGAAGCATTTGATGATGTTATATCTCATATTAACAACAATGCACTTGGCTATGAAGAGCTGCCATTTTTCAGTTACAATTTTTCTCAAGATTCTATTGAGAATGACATTAGAGACCTGAAAAGTGAGGCACACATTATCAACAAAATTGGTTTAATTGAAAAGAAAAATTACGAGATTATGGAGGTATTCTTGGATATTGTGTATGTTTGGGAAGAGAACAATGTGCTGACTTTTTTTTTTGGTAATTTAGCAAATTTATAAATAAATAAAAAAGTATGTACATCAAGAGATTGCTAAAGATGGCAATCTCTTACCCAACCGAAAGGGAACTTACAAGAAAGCATGAGGAATCCTAAAACTGTTCCCCTATACCATACAAACACAATAGTATGCCTAAACCATATCTAGCAACCAAAATGATCACATCAAAGACCATATTACTAATAACACAACTATTTTCATATCAGAGTCTCAAACAACAGAAAACTACTCATTCTTATAACATCTTCTCAGTTGGGTAGTAGGGGTTCTCCTGTTGGTAAAGTGTCAAAGGAGTAGATCTTGTAGCTTGGGACACGATGCACAGTCTTCAATGCTTTTGTAGGTTCAGCCAGTACTGCATCTTATGCCTCTCTTGCTAACAAAGAGTGAGAGTTTCCCTTCATTTTTCTGAAGAGGTAGTGATAATCCATGCCTTGCATATATGCTCACTTGGATATAGATTGTCGATGAGTGATATAAAATTTGCTTTCCGAAAATCAATTAGCACACCTGCAAAATAAATTTTAGAAGAAACAAGAAAACAAGCCAGTAACCTCTATTTACCTTCTCTCAGTGTTTGAGCTAAGGTGTTCTATTACTTGAAAGATCACTTTAGTATTAATGTTCCCCACTTCCATGGCTGCTTTTTTGAAGGTTTTAAGGTTTCTCTCGGACCATAAGGTGTACACAATAACAGAAAGAAGAACGATAAAAATGTTGAGGTCTATGTTTCTATGGCTTTGGGGTTGGGTAAACCAAAGTATAATAGATTGGAGGTTTAGCAGGTTTAGAATGTTTATCTGAAAGTGGCTTAGGCAGTGTAATCACATTGATTTGGAGAAGGAACAATTAAATAAGAGGTAGTTGGAAGACTCATTATCCAAGTAGCATAGAGAGCAATGATTAGAGTACAAGTATAAAGGAGTTGATCCCTTGTTTGTACCTTATCAAGAAAAGCTAGCCACAAGATAAAGGCATATCTTGGGTTAGAACCTTTATTCCAGACCAATTTATGCCAAGGTACTTTCGGAAGAGGTGGCCCTCATCAAAGTATATGCTGAAGCATTTATGTAAATTTTTGAGGGGCTTGCAGTCCATTCTAGTCTATCTGAGTGGGATCAATCGGGTTGATATATTAAAGGCTCGAGCGTACGAAGGGTATCAATTGTGGCACCTTGTCAGCACCACATATTGTCTCTGATAATATCAGCTACCTTTGTATTTATTGGAAATTCTGACCCATTGATAGCTCTAGGTGTTGAGAGATCCTTGAGGATACCTCAAGAGTGCCGAGGGTCTTGCCATAAGAGAATAGAAATTGTATTGCCTATCTTAAATCTGTAATAGTTCCCAATAATATTTCTAACCTGAATAAGTTTCCTTCAACTCCAAGAACTATTATTAGTTGGTTGAGTACTCCAGAAATTTTGCCTTCTAAAAATAATGGTGTGGTCCCACTTTACTCACAAAGCTTCCTTATTATTGAAAAGAACCCAAATCGTTTTACCTAATAAGATATTGTTTTAAGTAGACAAATGTTTGATCCCCAGACCACCCTCTGTTTTAGGTTTACAAAGGTCATTCCACTTGACTTTTCTATGAGTATTAGACACAACCTTTCCAAACTACAAGAAATTCCTAAGTTTAGACTTAATTTCTTTAATGATAGAGATAGGAAGAGAGAAATGACTAGCACAGTAGACAAGACAGAAATTACCAATTGAAGTCTACCAGCGCAGGATAAGGCTTTATGAGTCCATTTGTTAACTCTGGAATCAATTTTATCCAAGAGCGGAATACAATCTCTCCTAGTCAATCTATTTGTTATAAGAGGTACACCTAGATATCTCATAAGAAGATTACCCCTTTTAAGACCCGAAATGGTTTCCAATTGAATGGCCAAATTATCCACCTCAGGAGATAAAAAGAATTGGCTTTTCCTAGGGTTCATATCCAATCCAGAGAAATTTGAGAAGGTTTGCAAGCAGTTAAGCAAGGTATTCACCGAAATAAGATCAACATGACAGAACAATAACAGATCATCAGCAAACAAAAGATGGGACAATTTAAGAGTTTTACATCTCCAATGGAATTGAAAAGAATGATTTTATGCTATTGTAACATTCAAAGTCCTAGAAAGCACCTCCATACAGATAATAAACAGGTACGGAGAGAGAGGATCTCCTTGTCTTAATCTAGATTTCGCACAGAAAAATTTAGTAGGAGAACCATTGATCAAGATAGAGTAGGAAGGCGAGGTTACACACTCTTCAATCCCCTTAATAAACATAGGAGGGAGCCTTATAGCTAGTAACACTTTGAGGAGGAAATCCCATTGAATAGAATCATAAGCTTTGGTCAAATCTACTTTGAAAGAACATCTCCTATACTTATTTGAAAGATGGTAGTTCTTAAAGATTTCTTGAGCTAAAAGGATGTTGTCCCCCTATACGGCGATTTTTGATGAAAGCACTTTGGTTTGGGCTAATAAGGAGGGGTAAAATCTCCCTAAGTTTATTAGAAATGATTTTTGTGATCATCTTATAAATCATGTTACAATAAGAGATAGGTCTATAATCCATCACAGCGGATGGCCGATTTGTCTTAGGGACAAGGGAGATAAAAGTTGAATTAAGCTATTTGAGGAGCCTCCCATATTTGAAAAAGTCTTGGATTGCCCTAGTGATTTCATTTCTAATAATATGCCAAGTGTATTTAAAGAAAAAGCTATTAAAGTCATCCGGGCCAGGACCTTATTCGGGTTGAAAGAAAAGAAGACTTCCCTAATCTCCTGTGAAGTAACTTAAGCTACAAGGGTATTTCTAAGGTGCTCAGGAATCAGATAGGGAAAAAGACCTACCACATACTCGCTTGAAGAAGCTAGATTTTTCATTTGTACCAATAGAATCTTGAAAGAAATTTAGAAATTGTCTATGAATTTCTTCTAAGTCAGTTATCCCATGGCCATTGCTTCCCAATAAGGAGTGGATATTGTTTCTGTTCCTATTTGACAAGATGGAGTTATGGAAGAATTTGGTGTTTCTATCCCCCTCTCTAAACCACTTGACACAGAAATATTGTTTGTAGAAAGATTCTTGGTCATTTAAAGCCTTAAAGTATTGAACGGTATGTTTTAGAAACTTCCTCTTTGGTTGTCAAAAGCGAGCTTTTTTCCTCTTGCTCTGTTACATAAAATAGAAGTTTAGTGGATTAGACATGCTCTGGGATAAGCGGTGATTGCTTTATTTTTTGCTACTAACTTTGAGAAAAGCCCAAATTCTGATATCTTTCATATGGTATTAGTTCAAGAAGAACTACCCCAAAACTGCAAGTATCAATGAGATGTTTGCCTTGTGAGAAAAGAGAGTTAGTAAAGTTATACGTCAAACGTTAATGTATATGTACATATCCCTCTTTTCTTCTTCTTTATTTTTTTTTAATTTTCTATGCTTATAATCTAAATAAGCTAATAATATTTTTAGGTGTTTTTGATGATCAATAATAAAAGCTAGCTAAAAATGTTGTTTCCTTGTGCAATTTGATTTTACATAATCATATGACCTGCTATAAGTAATACAAGCAAAGTTTTGCATACAGAACAGGTTTCAAAGTAGCCAGTACCAGCCACCTCAAGCAGCAAATTGCCAAGGAAGCATGTCACACGCACTGACAAAATCGGGGGATTTCCAATTGCGCGATGTACTCCAGTAACCAGTGGAAACGGAAGTTCTGAGCCTCGAAAGCAACGTTATAGATCCCCTGATACAACAGAGATATAAGAAGTCACGCTTTTTATACCATCTTCCAGTCTGAACGAGGAAAGAGTTTCAGAATTCATCTCCTAACGTACCAGACTTACCATTGCCACATGATTGGTGGACATCTTATTTTCACATAAAAATCTAATAAACTTAGGCAAAGAACACCAGCATAACTATTAAGAAGGAGAAACAGCGGTGGTGCTATTTGAATGCATCTCCTAGTGGCCCTAACTTTGAAATTACCCAGAAATGCAAAAACAATTTTACATACATTTCATTCCTGTAATAGGTAGACAGTCCTCTATAACTTCCTCTACTTTGGCTGCGGTTGCTTCACGACATTACTCGCCCCTATCTTGCTTCTTCACGCTTCTCTTTCTTTGCTTGCATATTATACATGCTTTTGCACGTTGCCATCACTATCTATAATGTTGCGTCTAGAAAGTTGATATCCATGCTTGATTTAAAGGAAAAACGACATCGAGGTGTTCTGAAAGCGAATTTGGGTTTTTGGGCTTATTTATTAGCTCCAGCCCATCCCCATAATTGAGTTCCAATCCATATCACAATACATCTTGTCCATAGTTGGACTCGGACCTACTGTTTAGGCATTTGGTCATATTATTTTATATCTTTAAATAAAAGACTTGTACTCAGACCAAGAGAAGGGGCAATGTCGGAGATTTTCAATTACGTGCTGCGACTAATTCAGTGCCTAGCAACATCCCAACCACCAAGCATCATATAAGAAGCATTAAAAAGCAACAAACCTTCATAGAATGCGACGATCTTAAGCAATCAATAACAGCGAATTTAGGTGCTAATCAAGCTCACCAAACCTTTGCCTCTCCTTCTTACACTTCACCTGCCATGTTGAACCCCACTATAAGGACGTTTCTTACATGACCTGTTCAGTTGACCAAAGCTACGATACGCCACTTATCCTAAATTTCTTACAAATATTTACCCACAAAATTTTTCCTTAAAATTTACACAATATTGTCTGAACCGCGAAAACTGTCCACGTGGCTTCCAACTATAAATCGACGGCTCACCTTGCCCACTGACCGTTGACCTAATCACCCACAGCATTGGTGGCTTTGTTTCCTTTTTGATATTCAGCTATTACGTAAATTAAATAAAGAGAATAGTAATTATTTCTTTTTCTTAATTTTTTGATTTTAAAGTTTTAACACCTGTCAAGAGTGGACCCCCTCCTAATGAAAGCCCCAATGTCTCTGTCTGTCTGTCTCTGGTATGTAGGCAAGCGAAGAAGAAGAAGAAGACGACGAGAGTCCAAGTCTGATTGACGAGTCGTGCTTAGAAAGCAATACTTTGATTATGCTTTACTTATCCAGAACCAAATAGCTCACCAGAAGTTAACTCGGCTTCCCAGATTCAACAAATACCTCTGCAAACTTCTGAAGCTTGATAGATAGACACAGAGAGAGAGAAGGAGACGGAGATGAAGCTGTCGGCGAGCTACATGGGCCGCCGGAGCAATAGCTTCAGGGGATCGGCGACGCTGGACTCCTCAACGGAAGGCGGTATCAAGTCGCCTGCGGCAATCTTCTGGCTAGTTCTACACGGCATTTGCTGCCTCATAAGTCTGGTCCTCGGCTTTCGCTTCTCTCGCCTCGTCTTCTTCTTCCTCTTCTCCACTTCGACTTCTAACTCCATCTTCTACGCGCCGCCTTTTCGCCAGCTCGCTTCCTCCAAGTTCGTCGCGGATCCTGTCAACGTTGGAGCGCAGCTGCCGGCGATCAACGCCTCAAGAGTAGTGGTCGGCCGCCACGGGATCCGGATCCGGCCGTGGCCTCACCCGAACGCGGACGAAGTCATGAAGGCTCACCAGATAATCGAGAGAGTTCAGAGAGAGCAGAGAGCTCAATTCGGCGTGAAGAACCCGAGGGCGGTAATTGTAATTACGCCCACTTATGTGCGCACTTTCCAGACACTTCATATCACAGGTGTTATGCACTCGCTCATGCTTGTTCCTTACGATGTTGTTTGGATCCTTGTTGAGGCTGGTGGTGTTAGCAATGAAACTGCTAGGATTGTTGCTAAATCGGGAGTTAAGACTATACATATTGGTTTCAATGAGAAAATGCCGAGTACTTGGGAGGGACGCCACAAATTGGAGACTAAAATGCGACTTCGTGCTCTGAGGTAAAGCTCTCTGATTTTTCTTGCTTAATTGTGCATAAAAGAGATACTTGCTGTATTGGTTAGAGTATTCGTTTTTATTTGTTTGATGTGTGTTTGGTGGAGCAGAGTTGTGAGGGAGCAGAAGCTGGATGGAATTGTAATGTTTGCTGATGATAGTAATATGCATAGTATGGAACTTTTTGATGAGATCCAAAACGTGAAGTGGTTTGGTGCTATGTCGGTTGGGATTTTAATTCATTCCGATGGTGCTGAGGAGTCCACATTGGGTATTATTGAGAAAGAGCAAGAGGTGACGCCTGCAATGCCTGTTCAAGGGCCTGCTTGTAATGCTTCTAACAAGTTTGCTGGCTGGCATACATTTAATACTTTACCATATCATTGGAAAAGCGCTGTTGATATTGATGATAGAGCGATTGTCTTGCCCACAAAGTTCGAGTGGGCAGGGTTTGCTTTGAATTCGAGATTGCTTTGGAAAGAATCAGATGAGAAGCCAGATTGGATTAAGGATCTTGATTCTGTTGGTGAGGATTTAGAAAGTCCTCTGTCTCTGCTCAAGGACGACTCAGTGGTAGAGCCACTCGGCAGCTGTGGCCGACAAATTTTACTCTGGTGGCTACGTGTTGAAGCTCGTGCTGACAGCAAATTCCCTCCGGGGTAAGCTTTTTGTCCTTAACTGTGATTACTTTCCTATTATGGTAACATCCTAACTTAAGGCTCCAAACTATTGGACTTGACTCCGCATATCAATGAAATTTTTACCGTGTTATTGTTGTTGGTATTTCTCATTCCCATTGCCACGACTCATGTTAATACTTCATCATCATTCTTTGGCTTCATTTTCATCTCAATGTTATGGTAGTTAATTATGTGGTGGCAAAGAGTTATAGAAAGTTAGATCATTGGATTCATAGGATTTGATAGATCCTTGCATGACTTATTCTTATAGCTCTTTTAAGACAACTAGTGAAAAACATGGAACTTCTAGAACTTGTTTTTAGACTGTCATATACAATAACTGTTTGCAGATGTTATGTTATTGTTATACCAAACAAAGCATCCATTAACTGAAATACGGTTCTCAAATCAGCAATTGTCATATATTTTCTTAATCATGTAATGCGATTGAGATACACGACCTTAAACTGTCTATGATTTTAGAAGATGTGGTGTTTGCAATTAACCAAGCTATGAGGATTAAACTAATGAGTTCTAGTCTTTTAACGAGAAAATGAAGGCTTTAGGCTGCTGGCAATCATGTTGTGATCGTGTACAACTAGGAAGATTTTATTGTTTTGCTATTAGAAGGAGGAAGTGCAGATCTAAGTTAATTTGAGAGTTGTTGATGCCACTGATGGCACATATCATAAATATTTGTAGAAAGATATATCTGATACTTGAGCTTCTTAATGCATTCCGATTATCATTGCTGCTGAAATAATCAGCTTTCCCCTTGGGAAATGTTATGGGTGAGTTGCAAAAGGAACTGGCAGTGAAGGTATCTAGGCATTAGAGACGAGGAATTTGTGCATGTGCATTGTACTTAAATCTTTACTGGGTTAGGAATATCTATATTCCTGATCTTTTATTTTGAAAAAGCTTACAAAATTGTTTGGGTTATGAAGCTCAGAATTTGAAACCATATAATGTGAGACGGGCCATGTTAATACTAGGCCTTTTTAAGATTCAATATCTCGCACTTGGAGCTTTTGCTTGAAATACATATGTGAAGCAACATGTTAGGAGCTTGTTGATTCAGAAATCAATTGTGCTTAACAGATATTAGTTTTTTTGAGGTTAATTAGTATACAAGTATAGCTCACGTTCGAAGTTTTCCTGAAATTTTCAAGGTTATAATCTAGCTTGTTCGAACTAAGGGGAGTATGGGATGTATGAACTTATAGAAACGTGTATCATGACATGACCTTAAGAACGTTTACTAGGAGCTGAATCTTTTATTAGACATTGTTTTGATTCCTAGTGCTGGCACAAGACCTGACATTATGAATGTTAAAGTGTATTTGAGTTTTGACAATCGAATTTCTTGGTTATTGAGGAATCTAGTTTGTAATTGAGCTTTGGTTAAGACTTGTTCAATCAACAAGAAGTTTTTACAAGGTTGTGTAAGGGCCTAGCTTGAGCAGTTGCAGTATGGCCTGTTTAATGGCTTACTAGATCCTGTCGTCACCAAACCTCTGGAGCTATCATGATCATCATTTACTGAGTATTCATGTTAGTTTTGCAAATGTAGGTTGAATGCTATCGAGCCTCATTTCCAATGTATAATTCATCACACTACATAAAAAAATTCACCAAAAACTCTTCTCTGGAATTAAGCTCTGGGTCCACCTTTTTGGTGTGAACCTAATTGATGAATTGCACCCCGGGCAGTAAAATGAAGAGTGAGAGCCTTTTGAACCTATATGTTACCATCTGATAGGGTGATCAACATTAGGTCATCATTAATTCACTCTTACTAGACATTCATTTGCAACTTTCTAACCCCTCTGAAACTATGTTTACGAACATTCCTGGAGGCTAACTTGCCGTATTTATAGTATTCTTTTCTGCCAGTGGTCTCACGTGACCGAAAAATAATAGTAGGAAGTCTTTACTGTTAACTGCATTTTACATTCGATCTTATAATGTGCATGTAGATTTCTCATTCAAGATTTCTCATTCACAGGTTAAAGGCGAGTTTTCTAATGTCATTTTTTTTCCCAGATAGGGTTATATGTTTGTATAATACAGTTTTATTTAATCTAATTTTTCAATTGGATTAGTTTCCCGAGATGCTTATTCTTTTACTCTACATTACCTACAGATGGATAATTGATCCGCCTTTGGAAATCACTGTACCTTCTAAACGAACACCATGGCCAGATGCTCCTCCTGAGCTCCCTTCCCATGAGAAGTTTGTAGTCAATATCCAAGATCACACCACTAAGCATCCTACAAAAAATCGATCATCCAGATCGAGGCGATCTCGAAGTAAGAGAAAACATGAATCCAAAGTGGCAGATTTGGAGGTTTCTTCAAGTCATTCTGAACAGCACTAAACTTTAGCCAACGACATCAAAGACTTACACTGCACTGAGAGAATTGAGAATTTGCTTCTTCGCTGTAAAGGCAAAAATCCCAAGATCATACAGGGTGGAAGGCGCCCTCTGCAATTGGAAGAAGGTGATGTGTGGGTCTGAAATGCTGCCCTGAGTGTCTCAATAATTATTTTTCTTTTTCTCAGTTTGCTAACTCGGGGGTGAGTGGTATTCTGGCATTTGATAGGGGTATGTGATCATAGTCCTAAATCTGCTTACAGGCAAGGAGGTCTTCTTGTAGTATGCATTGATGTTTTTCCTATACATACATGATTTTCTTAATAGAAACACAGGGTTGTGTGCAGCAGTCCTTGGGTTCAATAGAAATGAAAATTATTTCTCTAAAGCTCCCATTTATTCTAAATTGATTTTGGCACTTCTCTTCGTTGGTTTTACATTTCAGTTACCATATATTTTGGAGCGAGAATATTCAGTGATGTGACTTGTACGAGTCTAAACTGATAAACTGAATCTTTATAGGATCACATATTCACATCCATGGGCCACATTCGGACTGTAATACTGGGGATTAGTTCTTCTGTTCCGAATCTCTGTTCCTCCCATGTCCAAAGCCTCTCAGCTATTAAATTTATTGCGATGAATGACCGAGATGGTTTTGAGTACAGGGAGAACAGGGATTTGGGAACAGATCCCGTATTACTGTTGATCGACTGTTAATTACTAAATCAAATCTAATGATTAATCCTATTCTCATCTTTGCATTTCATTTGCAGTGTCGAAGAATAATAATTGGTTGGGTCGGATTTGGATTCCATAATACTTGAGTTGGAGTCTAAATAGGTATGAGTTTGGATTACAGACTAATTGGGTTTTGGAAAAGTGGGTCGTTTTGAATTTGATTGAATTTTGCATCAGCCCAAAGTTAGAACACGGATAAGAATTTGGATAAGAGTTTGCTTAATCTTGAATATTTTTTAACATATTGACTTAGAGTATAATTTGAAAGCAGTCTTTTACTCTTTTTCATAATTAGAGATAAGATTATGTATTGTTAGATTTCTTTATATTTCGCGTATTATTGAGATTTTGACCATCATATATTGTTGCAAGGTTAACTTGAGTACGAATTTGAATAAGATTTCTAATCTGTTAATTACTGTTGGAGTTGAGCGCAGCCAAGACGAGCAATGTCTACTTACTAGGATAAACAGTTGATAATCTCAGGTAGCTTGTCTCTTACACTGCGTATGGTTGCTGTCTCCGACATATGGAGACGGAACGGAACAAAAATTTGAAACAGTAAGCTGTTTGGCTGTGGTGAACAGAATAGAAAAAACTGTTTCTGTCTCGAGGATAGAAATGTGTTTGGTTGCAGTGGACAGTACGAAAAAATTGTGCCAATGACGAAAATGTCCCTGGTCCTTAATATGATTAGAAATATGTAATTCATTGATAATTTTATTACGAATGATTTGTATTAGTTAAAAAGTTAACAAATAATAATAATAACACTTTAAAATTGATATCGAATAATAATAATAATAATAATAATAATAATAATAATAATAATAATAATAATAACAACAACAACAACAACAACAACAA
>JAOTAX010000198.1:5434104-5444642 GCA_025629825.1 Erythroxylum guanchezii | reverse complement strand
ACAAAACAAAGTGAGGTACAGGATAGCAGGAAGATAAATGCTCCAAGCTTTATGCTAATCTCAAGGCCAAAAACTGTGAAACTGTTATAGACGATTTACAGCATCATGTCCTCTATACTTCTGCTGTTCAGAATCAAGCAACCATAAGGCCTTTTTGTTGACAAATAACCCATGTTTTGCTTCAAAATATTAAAAATAAAGTAGTGGAAGACAAAAAGAAATCTTTCAGTAAAACATAAACCAATTAACTATCTACATATTTGGGTAGTCATGCAACACCCAAATCACCCCTGCCAATGAATTAGAGAATCGCACCTCCAAGTTGAAACTCCAAGCATAACAACATTGTGGTATTCCCTCCAAGCCGATAAATCATAAAACATATGGAATGATCAGTTGCATAAATTTAATGGAGATGTGCATGAAGGTGTTAAACCAAATGCCAAATAAAACGCAGAAGAAAGATGCTGAATACAATCTTTTGCCCAGTCTTGTTCAATAATTACAAATGAGAATGTTGAAATGCTACTTGAAAAGCCATAATAACTGGAGAAGAACGTAAGACAAGGAGATTTAACATTAGTAAAAGTAAAAATCATCATAAAACAAATTGAGTAAGAATTTACGACAGCAGACCTTCTCATAGGAGGGGAATGCATACTTGGACAGGTAAAGTGGGTGTTCGATAGTTAAACGAACCAGCTTCTGCACTGCCACAATTGATAATTAGCCGTGATTACCTCATACATTATATGAGGTCACACTGACACTTGTACTGAGAATCTACAATCTCAACCATCCTTCTAAGGACCATAAGTTAAAGAACGCACCTGTACGGGCGATTCATTATCTGGGGATTCTTTTCTAATCCTCTCCAACACCTCCAAATTCGAATGCTTTTGAAGAACATAACTAAAAAACTGAAATGGCAAAAACATTGAGACCCATTACAGAATAAAAACGTACGTCAGAAACCTCTTTCAACAAGTCCTCACCTTTACATGTTCCTTTTCCTTGAAAGTTTGAAGAAAAGAAACCAAAGTCTCGCGAGTCCTCTTAGCTGGGTCACTCAACGAAGACCCAATCTTTGGATCATGAACATTAAGAAAATCCTTCCAGCTTCCTTTATCACCTTGCAATCCTTGCTTTTGAGCTATTTTTACTATATCAACAAGAACCTGTTCAATGTTCATTCCTTTCGAAAGTCAGAACACCGTAAATGAAAACAACTAACAAACAACTTGTTGGTGGGTGGTGATACGGAAACCCACCTTTTTCGGTGCCGTGGAAATAGTTGTGACGGACTTGTCTTCCATCGGAATACGGCGGAGGAGAAACAGAGATGGACGGTGAAGAACGGCGGCATGCACAATCACGGTAGCAAATTCGGGTCCGAGGGTTTATGTTTTATTTATATAAACAAAATAATACATTCCATACGTAAAATTTTTTAAAAAATCTAATTTTATAAATTAATTAAGTAAATAACTTAATCTTAATTTCTTATACAATATTTATTAATATATTAAACAAACATTTATTTTAATATATAATATAGTTACTAAACTAATTTATATTTTTGAAATTTAAAATATAAAATAAAAATTCAAGCATTGGCTAGTTTGGGTCCTCATCCTGTCTGAGGTCTTCGGTGTTAGGTCTCGACATCATTTTGAATGTCTGCTGAGTGCTGAGTATACATAATCATAATTTATAAAATTGAAGATATACTTAACAAAAAAGTTAAAAAATTTTAAATTAAGAATATACTTCTTAGAATTCAATGCACGAGAAGGGTATATTTAATTAAAAAAATAGAGGTTAGGATTAGATTATTTCATATTTTATTTTAAAACTTAGCAAAATTGATTCATCATATTTGTCAATTAAGGAGTAAAATAATTAAACTTCTTTTTTACCACTAGAAGTTTTCAAAATGATTAACTCTTGTTAGAGTATACCATATTGATTAAACGTGAAAATGTTAAAAGGTTTATAAGTGACAAAAATCAACTATTCAAATAATTAGTTCTAGTTATTTTAGCATCGACCCAAATTCAATTATTATTAATGAGCTATATACTATCTCCGTATTAAAATTTCAATATTTCTCTTCTCAAGTACATCGAATTAGAAGAATAAAAATATTGTGAACTCGTCCAAAGATACATTGATTCTACAACAGCAATGCCCAATAAAAATTTAGATGAAATGAGAAATTTACGAAAGTCTGGTAGCAAGCAGCTTGAGAAAGACTACCAAGCAAATAGGCTGTTTCCCAATATGATTCTATTGAGTAATAACAAAAGAGAAAATTGCCATTTTTTTTTCTTCTGATAACATTCAACCTCAAAGAAGCATCGCACGGGGCAGAACCAAAAACAACCTGCAATCAAATTTCTAACCATTTACGAAATCCATGATCATAGTAAAAGGGGCAAGTTTCCCATTTGCCAGCTCGGTCTCACAAAGATCCAACTAGGACTAGCAGTTGCTGCTTGAACTACTCTCTTCGTTTGACCTCCGGATAAATGTACAAGGCACTAGGTTTCTACTTGCAAAGAGCCCCAACTTGGCTCTAGACAGGGCCAACCTCCATGTACTATTCGCCCGACCATCTGGTATAACTACTTGCTCACGCATCATAGAGAAGTCCATGCCACTCTCTTGACCACCAACGTCGCTACTACTAGCATCCAAAAGTTCTATTTCACTAACAGTATCAAAGTTAACAATAAGTGAAGCTTTCCTTTCCTGCAACCAATCCATAACTCTACTACTCACACCCCTACACTTCTTCACCTTCACCTTAACCAAATTCGGACATCCCCAAGCAAGTGCTTCAATCCCAATATTCGAAATTGCACATCCCTTGATGCAAAGCTTCTTCAATGCAACGCATTTCTCAGCAATGCAGGCAATCTCCGAATCACCAATACTCACACTCCCACATAGCGCTAATCGCTCCAATTTCCGGCAATTGGCAGCAATGGCCATTAAGCTCAAATGCGTGGCATTAACACCAATCAAAACCAACTCTTGTAGGTTCAAACAATGCTCGGCAATAGCAATTAAACCCTCATCCCCAATCCTATTGATCCTCCATCCATCAATGTGAAGCTTCCTGAGTTGCTTACAACTCTCAGCAACCGAAACAAGCCCCAAATTCGAGCACTCAGGTGTCTTAACAATATGCAGGATCTCGACATTCAAACATTTCGAAATCGCTAAAAGTCCAACATCACTCACTTGAAGCTTCTCAAGGTGAATCTCAACCAAAGAACTCTTTCCATTTCCAATCGTCTCAAGCACCCTATCCCAATCACCCAAACAACGAATTATTCTCAAAGTCTTCAGGTTTTCACATCCAATCACCAGAGGCTCAAAAGACTGCCCGTTGACCAAATCCTTCAAACAAATCGATTTCAACGAAGACGAAGCAGCTCCGGCACTAATCAGCTCAGCTCCGTCGAGGATTCCTCTAAGTCGCTTAATAGAAAGCTCCTCGAGAGTAGTACAGTGATCGAGAACAGCGTTCATACCTGTGGCGCCAAAAGTACAAGAACCACAAGAGAGCTTCTTCAAGCTCTTGCAGTTTTGAGCCAGCGCCGCCATACCGAGATCGGTGATTTCCCGGCAACCACGGAGTTTGAGGCGGGTGATATTCTGGCACCGGACGGCGATAATCATCAGAGCGTCATCGTTCAAGCTAACTGACTTACGGTCACAGCGAAGGGTGAGTTTGGTGACCGAGTCGAATCGCGAGAATATAGACGGAATCCACGAGACAATCTCAGCTTTCGCGTTGATCGAGAGTCTGTAACGGCTCTGCCCTTCGACGCGCAACCAACGCTTGCTAACCAGGGAGCACTGCGTCCGATCGCTGACGGCGAGAAAATGAAAAACGTAAGCCAAACACTCGTCAGGAATTTCGTTCGTATAGTCGCGATCCCCGGAGATCTCAATCTCGTCAGCTAAATTAACCCACTTTTCTCCGGGAACAGCCACCGGATGTAATAACCGAGCGCCATCGTTGACCGTGGAAGCAGTTTGGCCCATGGAAGCTATGAATGAAATACACTGTAAGAGCGGCAAACACGCGCCGACGTTAGAGAAACAAAGATTAAGACTTGTGGTTTGGTTAGTTGTAAACCTTCATAAAGAGCTTCGGGGGAATTTGCTACATAAAATAGAGTGGGGTACTTAATATGCTCGTGGGTGGGTTGAGAATAGATTGACCCGTCAAATGGGGGAGGTTATGATCGAGTGTGGGAGGGAGTAGCTTTGTGTGTCCTCGTGGCTATCGCCTCGGCCGACTACCCTCTTGTTTGCCGTCATGGACGCGCATGTTGATGCACCGTCCGATGGACTTCGTGGGGCCCACGAACTGTCCTTTGACTAAATTATGTTTAATGGCTGAGGATGAACCAGCCTTATAATTCAAGAGTTAAATAGATTTAAAGTAAAATAATAAGTATTTATATATATATTTTTTAATACCGTTGATTATTTTATTGTCCGCATTAATAATCAAAATTGGAATCCTTTTTTGTGGGGATTCATTGATTTCAAAAAAGTCTAGAAAGCGTGTTGGAAGAAAAACGATGAATGGACTTTCAATAAGAGAAAGTGGAACGAAACACCAAATGCAGTTGCTGCTTTGAATGAGGAGTAGGAATTAGGAAAGGGTCACGCTCGTACCATATCATGATCATGGCTGCATTATTTTTTTCCCCCCCTTCTGAATTTTCTGTGTAATGGTGAGTTTAGAGAACCGGAACGGAAAATGAAAGCATTAGACCGTTGACGTGGACTCTTCAAAATCAAACCACAAGAATTTGTCAACTGTGATTGTTCATTGTCCACGTTGAATGTGCCATTATTTCCAAAATGGACACAATTGCAGCGAAACTTAGAATTTGTAAGCTACAGCAACCCAACAACGCTTTTGTGCAAAAACTAAAACACAGGCAGATGCTGACCCCTTCCACTCGGCATAACGCAGGAGTCGTGAAATTACAAACGTTTGTTAAAAAAGGTGCAATATCTAGATCTTGACCATCAATCATTAAATGAACCGACCCCATTCGGAACATTTTACGGAGCATTAAGAACACCACAACGTGGGCACTTTTTTAAATACCCAAGTATTTGTAGACAATCTCCGTATGTAGTTGTCGATGGTCATGCATGTGGCGACTCGCTACATTTACCGCAAAAACGATAGCGGGACGTGTGTGAAAGACATACATAACCAAACGTCAAATGTAGCCCCCCTCTTGACAACGTTAGCCTTCACCTTCACATTTTGGTTAATTAGGGTAGCAGCGGGTTTATAAAACAAGGACATACTTTCACTTGGATATAAACAGCCAATGAGAGGACCTGGCCACCTCAATCCCGAGGAACTAACACATTGGACCCAAGTCCTTGACCTCGAACTCTTATGACAATCACTTCTTCATAATCGCAATTTCAACCTTATCATCACTTGTCACTATAATATCATCGACATCTACGATCAGATTGGCCATTTTACCTTCATTGTGCTTGTATATAATAAAGTATGATCAAAAGATCTTTAAAGGTAAGCGACCTTCTTGATGGTTGAGCTGAACCTGACAAACTATGCTCGTAGTGATTGTTTCAACTCATAAAGTGCAATCACAAATGACACACCTTAGCTACATTAGAATTTTCAAAACTAGGAGGAATCTACATGCACACACCTCCTCTTCAAAGTTACCATGCAAAAAAGCAATATTGACATCATGCTGATAAAAAGACCAGTTTCGATTTGCTGTACATGGTACAAGAGCATAAATTGACATTATTTTGGCTACTGATGCAAAATTCTCATTATAATCTACCCCTTATATCTAGGTAAAACCTCTAGCCACAAGTTGTGCCTTATATCACTCCACAACCCCCTTTGGTGTCGTTTTATGACATAACACCCATTGACAGCTAAATGTGCTTTACACTAACTCCCAAATCTGATTTTTTTCAATGCTCTCATTTCCTCAAGCATCTCTTGCCTTCATTTTGGATTTGCCATAGCAACCCTCCAATTTTCTAGAATGCTCACATGAGACAGAAATGCTACAAAGTTTTGGTAAGGGATAATGAAGCATAGGATACAAAATCAACAATATCATAACAGTAGAGAAAAGAGTTGACGAACACCTTGGGGTTGTCCCTTCCACAAAGTTATCGGGAGGTCCATGTCAGGGGCTGAACCAAGTGGAATAGAAGAGTTAGAAGGATTATTACCATAATGATGGCACAAAGGAGTAGTAGTTATTGGAGTATCTTCTGGAGGCTTGAATTGATCTTTGGTAAATGGTAGAATTGACTGTATTAGATAGGCCTGAGAATCACCATTGGAACCGTCCTAACACCTCTTAACAAGAGCAAATGGTTTTAGTTATCAAATGACACATGTCTCCTATCAGAAATTGCTAGTCACTAACTGAAGGCAAATCCAATGATACATCTAATAACTTGCTAGGTTCCTAAGCATTTTGGTTGCAATTGATTGAATAAGCCTCATCTTCAAGAAAAGTGACATATTTAGAGACCAAGAAATGACGTTACAGAGGATAGTAATATTTGTATCCTTTTTGAGAGCCTGAGTAACCAACAAATACGTATTTTAAAGATTGAGGGTCAAATTAACCTACAGTGAGACGATGATCTTGTACAAAATAGGTACAACCAAAAACCATTTCAACAAACTGAGATTGTCCCTTAACTAATGAGTGTCTTTTACGAAAGAGTCTGAGGCATTCTATTGATTAGATAAGCTACCACAAATATTTTCAAACCTTCGTAGTAAAGAGTTAGGATTATGTCACCTCTAAGAGATGACAATTCTTACACTTTATAACCTTATTCGATGTCAAACCACAAATGTAGTTTTGTTGTTTTTATCTTTCTATCATACGAAAAACTAAAGACTATATTACTGAACTTTTGGAGGATGAAGATTAGAGAGAGAAAGCGTAGCAAAATAGGGGCAAACAGAGTATGGTTTTTTTAATGACTCAACAATATGTTGAGGTTTCTTCAGTTTTATTCAATATCAAAAAATGTATACAACTTCTGTGAATTCACAACATTTATAACATCTCAAATTTTCTAATTGTCATCTAACAACAACTGGTTCAACTAACTCTTCTTGAATTCTTTAAAACTGATTCTTTACGTCGTTGCACGGCGCTGCATGTACGATTGAGATACCTTTTTCATGTTTGAATTTCCGAGAAATTCCTTCTACATACTCCTCCTTGGATTAGAAATTCAGCTTTTGAATTCCCACCAATCTTCTCAACTGTTCAAATCGAGAAACATGAAATCCTTTTGTAAACAAATCAGCAACTTGATCTTCCGTATGAATATACTCAAGCTTCAGCTCCCCTTCTTGTTGTATATCCCTCAGATAACAATATCTGAGCTTAAAATGTTTTGTTTTGCCAAGGAAGACCGAATTAATCAAAATAGATATTGCCGCCTGATTATCAATGTATATCATTGTAGCAGACGTCGAGTGAATCTACAAATCCATAAGCAATTTTCTAACCTATATAACCTGCTTTGCTGCTGCCGTGGCTGCTACCAGTTCAGCTTCTGCAGTTGAGAGTGCCACTAACTCCTGCATCTTTGAGCTCCATGAAAAACAAGCTGAACCTAACGTTAAGCAATAACCAGTCGTACTTTTCATATCCTCTGTTGCTCCACCCCAATCACTATCTCCATAACACTTGAGTTCACACCTCCCTGTCCTCTAATACACTAGACCATATTCGGCAGTCCCCTTGAGATACCTTAAAACCCTCTTCACATCAACTAAATGTTGCTTTCCTGGATCACTCAAATATCTGGAAAGTACACTAACTGAATACAAGATATCAGGTCTAGTAGCTGTAATATACATTAAATAGCCCACCATACTTCTGTAATTCTTTCAGTCCACCTCGTCTCCATCTTCCTTCTTCATCAACTTTTCTTTCGGACTTGCTTACACTGATCCACTTAAATCTCTTCAGTACATCGCAAACATACTTCTTCTGACTCACTACTATGCATCCTTCGCACTGATGTATCTCCATCTCCAAAAAATATTTCATCATTCCCAGATCAGTCATTTCGAAGGTGCTACTAAATTGGTGTTTCAGAAACTCAATCTATTCTTCTGAACTTCCAGTTAGCAACAGATCATCCACATATATCGAAACTACTGCAATGTTTTCTTGTTGTAGTCTTACATAAAGTGTTGGCTCACTACAACTCCTTTTGAAATTGATCTCCAGCAGAAATGTGTCGATACGTGAATACCAGCATCTAGGGGCTTGCTTCAAATCATAGAGTGCTTTGTTGAGTCTGTATACACTCTCCTCCTTTCCTTCTATCACTAAGCCTTCCAGTTGTTGTACGTAGATCTCCTCTTGCAACACTCCATTAAGGAACGCAGACTTCACGTCCATTTGATGTACTTTCCAACCCTTCTCGGCTGTAAGTGCCAAGAGAAGTCTGATGGTTTCAGTCTTAGCCACTGGTGCAAAGGTCTCTCCAAAATCCACTCCTTCCACTTATGCGTAACCCTTCACTACTAACCTAGCCTTAAGCTTGTTAACCGAACCATTAGGATTTAACTTGATTTTGAATATCCACTTTAGTCCGATGGCCCTCTTGTTTGGTGGTTTGTTTACTAAAGTCCAGGTTCCATTCTTGTTGATCATGGAGATTTCTTCCTTCATTGCTTCAATCCATTTCGAGTTATGAAGTGCTTCCTGAATCTTCGAAGGCTCCAGCATTGCTTCATTACTTCTGTCATAGATCTCTGCTAAGCTTCGTGTTTCTCTTACTAGCACATGATCAAAATCGTCATCTTCCACTTTTGGATTTTGTTCCTCCTCAGAATTCCATTCATTTTGATCAAGTTGATTCTCTGGATTTTCCTCTTCCTTAGAATCTAACTCATCCTGCTCTAATAGGTTCTCTGGATTTTCTGCAATTCCTGTAATGGCAGAAGGTGGTCTGACTGTTTACCTTTCTTCCACATTTCCTTGCTTTCCTTCAGGCCAGTTCCAGTGCTCTTCTTCAAGAAAGTGGACATCCCTTCTCACCTTTACCTTCTTCTGAGTTAGATAGAACAGTCTATAACCCTTTGTTACCTCAGAATATCCCATAAAAATTGCAAGTTCTGATTTGTTGTCCGATTTGCTCCGCTTGCGGTATGTGTGCACAGCAGAGGGATCCAAACACCTTCAAGTTCTTCAGTCTCAGTTTTACTCCATGCCACATTTCATACGGTGTTTTGTCTTCAAGAGCTCAAGTGTACAATCTGTTCAGTAGGAAGCATGCGGTGGAGGCGACTTCTGCCCAAAAACTCATAGAAAGTTTCTTGTCTTCCAACATGCATCTCACCATCTCCACCACTGTTCTATTTCTCCTTTCCACCACTCCATTCTGTTGTGGAGTGTAGGGTGTGGTTAGCTGTTGCTTAATACCTGCATCTTTGCAAATCAATTGAAATTTGTCAGAGATGAATTTCGAGCCATTATTTGTTCTAACAGATTTAATGCTCAAACCAATCTGGTTCTTAACAAAGAGTTTTAAACTCTTTAAACATTCTTGCCACCTTTTCTTTGCTCTTGAGACAATAGATCCATGAATATCTTGTACAATCATCTATTATAAGCAAGAAATATCTGCTCCCATTCAAGGATTTTATTGGCATTGGACCACATATGTCCATGTGCAACAATTGAAGTTTCTCATTTGCTCTCCAGCTCGTACACTAGTATTGTGTATTGCACCAACAAAGTCTCTATAATGTGTATGAACTCACCTCTCCCATACTTTATAAATAACCATGTCAAAGTCAGAATCCCAAAAAATTCTTTCTAAAATAAAAAGGCAAAACATACGACAAGTTCTTATAACTTACAATAGTTATTGGGATCCGATTTTGGAACCGGACCCCAACCGGAAAAAAAATGTAAAACGGAAACGGAAAGCGAAACAATAAAACGGATCCTAAACGAAAGTGGGCCAAACGCAAACAAAAACAAATCGGCGGAAACGAACGAACGGAGCATGAAGCAAAAAAAAATTGAAAACCGAAATTTGGTGAAAGGAGCTCGTGTTTATTTACCTAGTATACAAACCTTGCATTCTGAGTGACAGTTGGAGAGGGCTGGCAGATCATCAACCAAGCTTTTCTTCCACATTGCTTCCAACCCCTTCATATGGTAGTGTCCGAGCCTTCTATGCCAAAGGTTAGTCTCGTCTGTATTGCTCACCAGTGCCTTTTGTTGTATCTCTTCTGGTCTCATGGCAAAGCTTCTATTTGTCATCTTTGTGCTGAACATTTCCTGCCCATATTTGTTAACTACTTTACACACATCAGATTCGAAATATACAGACATAATTCTTTTGTAACATCCCACCCCGACAAGAAGGGTAAAATAGTAAATTTGGCATAGGATGAGATGGATTGGAATGACTTAGGACTGTTCATGCATAATAGGATT
>JAOTAX010000198.1:5391741-5424860 GCA_025629825.1 Erythroxylum guanchezii | reverse complement strand
GTAGTTTCAAAATCAATCCAAAAGCTATCAAGCTTAAAACTCACATAAAAACACATTCATCAAGTTCATGATTCAAAAATCACATATTAACTCTCACCTATAATGCTCATATTCTTATCAATCATTGGGAGATCAAAAGACAAAACTAAACACTTAAGGTACAAAAGCATGCAAAAACAGAAAATCATTTTTTTTTCTTTTTCAAAAGTTTTTCAATTTTTATGGGTTTTTTGAAATAAAACATGCAAGTACAAGTTGAAATAAAACATGCAAGTATAAGTGAACATCTTCAAGTTCAAGCAAGAGCAAAGGTGGAGCACTTTGAAGCACAAAAACCAAGAAAAATCTGGACCATCCACCCACTGAAACTCGAAAATTTCATACAAAATTTAACCTAAATCCTTCCCCCACACTTTAGATGAAACATTTTCCTCAATGTTAGCAAATGAAAGATAAGAACAGTAAAATAAAAGGAAAGAGTGAGAGAAAGCTTCTCTAAGGTGATGTGCTAAGGTGATGGTGGAGCTGCGAGGTGATGCAAATTTTCGAGTTGCGCAACCATACCACTTTGCTGGACTGCTGCTGGTTGACTCATCGTTAAAATTGTCTGTGTATTTACGCAGACCATTTAATCAACCAATTTTTTTTCTTTCAACCCATACTGTCCTGCAAAGTAATAAAAACCTAGCGACCAAGTGACATCCAACAACAACAAAATATTGGAAGAAAATTCAAAAAGAAAAATATCGAAAAACAAGAACCTGACAGAATTATGAACAACTAAAAATTAAATTGCGAAGAACAAAATGAAAGCAAACCTGGGGTTGCCTCCCAAGAAACGCGTTTGAATATCCACAGCACCATAAGAATAGATTTTTGTGACCACGAAAGGCCCAATACACTTGGATCGCAATTTTCCTGCAAAAAATTTCAAAGTCGAATTAAATAAAAGTACCTTGTGTCCAACTTTAAACTACTTCTCGGCAAGCTGCTTGTCGTGAAAAGCTTTAGTTTTGGCCTTGTATGTAACAACGTTGTCGAAAGCATGGTTTCGTAGTTCTTCTAATTCTTGAATCTGCAACTTCCTTTGTTGCCCCGCAGCATCAAAATTCATGTTGCACTACTTCACAGCCCAAAACGCTCGATGCTCAACTTCCACTGGCAGATGACAGGCCTTGCCATAAACAAGTCTGTAAGGAGACATACTTAATGGCGTTTTGTAGGTAGTGCAGTAAGCCCAAAGAGCATCGTCCAAGCGCCAGCTCCAGTCTTTCCTGCTGAAGATTTGGAGGCATTACTTATATGAAGAGAAATGTTATATTTACACAGATCACAAAAGTCTTAAATATTTGCCTATGCAAAAACAGTTGAACTTAAGGCAAAAAAGATGGATATAGTTTATTAAAGATTATGATTACATCATTGACTATTATCCAGGCAAAGCAAATGTAGTAGCCGATGTTGTTAGTAGGAAATCATTATCAGCTTTAAGAGCAATGAATGCTAGATTATCAGTAGCCAGTGATGAAGCCATTGTAGCTAAGTTAAGGCTTAAACCAAACTTATTATAGCATGTCAAGGAAGCACAAAAACAAGATTAAAAGCTAGTTATCATTCTTAAACAAATTCAGGAGGGGAAAGATAGTGAATATGCAATTAAAGAGGATGGCTACTTGTATCACAAAGATAGAATTTGTGTCCCTAATGATGATGAGCTGAAAAAGAACATCCTGAAGGAAGCCCATAGCAACTTATATGTTGTGCACCCAAGAAGTACTAAAATGTACCAAGATTTGAAGACACATTATTGGTGGTCAGATATGAAGAGAGGCATTCCAGATTATGTTACCAAGTGTCTTACATGCCAACAAGTAAAAGTGGAACACCAAGTTCCATCGGGTTTACTTCAACCGATAACAATACCCAAATGAAAATGGGGTCAAATCACAATGGATTTTGTGTCTAGGTTGCCTCAAACTAGGAAGAAACATAATGTCGTATGAGTGATTGTAGATAGATTGACCAAGTCAGCTCAGTTTTTACCTGTCAGAACTGACTACCAACTCTCAAAGTATGCATAATTATACATCAGTGAGATAGTACAGTTACACGGAGTGCCATCTTCTATCATATTAGATCAGGATCCAAGATTCACCTTAAGCTTTTAGAAGAAATTACATGAGGCCTTAGGTACTAAGCTGAATTTTAGTACAACTTTTCATCCTCAATCGGATGGACAATCAAAAAGAGCGATTTAGGTGCTAGAAGATATGCTTGGGAGTTGTGTTATTGATTTTAAAGGAAGCTAGGATGAACACCTCCAATTGTTTGAATTTGCATATAATAATAGCTATTAAGCATGCATACAGATGGCACCATATAAGGCTCTTTATGGTAGAAAGTGCAGAACACCCTTATGTTGGACAGAATTTAGTGAAAGTAAGATCGTGGGTCCAAAATTAATAAAGGAAATCAAGGATAAGGTGAAAATTATAAAGGAAAGGTTGAAAGTTGCTTCTGATGGACAAAAATCATATGCAAGTTTGAAGAGAAAGGACATCGAATATGCTATTAGTGACAAGGTTTTCTTGAAAGCTTCACCATAGAAGAAAGTGTTTCGATTTGATAAGAAGGGTAAGTTAATCCTAGATTCATTGGTCCATTTAATATCATTGAGCGTGTGGGACCAGTAGCCTACAAATTAGCATTGCCACAAGATATGGAAAAGATTCATGATGTCTTCCATGTGTCTTTGTTAAAGAAATATCGGTCTGACCCATCACACATTATAAAACTGTAAGATATTGAAATACAACTAGATCTAACTTATGAAGAGAAGCCGATCAAGATTCTAGCAAAAGATACAAAACATCTAAGGAACAAGACGGTTCCACTAGTGAAAGTACTATAGACGAACCACAAGGTCGAGGAAGCTACGTGGGACCTAGAAGAAACCATGAGAAAGTCTTATCCACGACTATTTGACACAGGTAAATTTCGAGGACAAAATTTTATTTTAGAGGGAAAGAATTGTAACGCCCTAAAAATCTTGATTTCATTAATAATACTTTATCGGTCGTGAATACCATATCCCAAGGTGAATAGTGACAATCAGGACTCAAACTACATTTTATTTTATTTGACATTGGATAATATTATTCAAAGACAGCCAGAGGATCAAATTAGAGCTCCAAACGAGTTTGTTTTGAGGGTTTGATCAAGAGTTGACCAATGGTCAAAGTTTGACCTCAGAAAGGGTGAAAGTCAAACTTGAAACTATTAATGAAAATAAATGATATTAATTAAGGTCTTTATGTAAGGTTGATATTTTTCTTATAGGAATTTTTATTGAGAAAAAAAAGAATGGATTAATAGATAAAGTTAATTTTGGATCTAAAAAAAAGAATTGGAAAACTTTTAATTAGGAACCACATGACATTTTTGTCAACTTCTCATTCTCTACTTCACCAAAACATTACTGAGAACACCTCCCTCCTTTCTTCTCCATTTTTCTTGCATTTCTTTCATTTTCAAGCCAATTTTCTTTAGTTTTAATCCCCAATTCACTTATTAAACACTAAATTCATCAACCTAGGGCCCCTAAACTCACCATATCAACAAAAAAATTGGGAAAAGATGAAGAAAAGGTATATGAGTGTTCTTGATGAATAATACCCGAAAATTTATAAGGTAAGTTAATGGAGTTTTGATTGTTTTTAGTATATAATTTCGATATAATTGCATGCATTAATGAATCAAATGCATGAAATTGAATTTGTTATGCAATATTATGAAGATAAAGAAGATGAATTGAAGGAGAGAGAGACAGAGAAGGAATAAGGAATTGATGATGAAATTGAAGCTTATGGAAGTTTAATTTGAAGGTTTGGACATCAATTTGGTATGTATTCTTACAATTCTACTTCTTCCTAAAAATTGTGTTTTAGGATATTTAGGGTTTTTGAGTAAAATTGAGAGTTTATGAAATTGTTGTAAAAAATACTTAATTGGATGTTAAATGAAGTAATAAATGTGATTAATTGAGATTTTGAACTTATAATTTGTATTTTCCCCAAATTGACATACATTATGTTTGAATTGAGAAACTTGATATACATGTTATTTTCAACTAATTGGATAGATGATATGTCTTGAATGTTGTATAAATTAAATTAAAACCAATAACGGGAAAAAATGGCATTTACTTTGGCCGAATATGGAATAGTTTGAATTGGTTATTAGGAGTTTTTCTTAAGAAATTTCAATGGAATTTAATTAGATTTGCTCCTAGTAAAATAGATAGGAATTGGAGGAATGTGATAAGGTTGGCATGTCAATTAGGGAGTTAGAAGTACTGCATTATAATATATGTTACCAGACTGTATGGCTCTGAGAGCTCGATTCTAGTGTAAGATATTTGATTTGGGTTATGAACTGCATAGCTCCAAGAGCTCAGTTCCATTATGAATGTATATAAAAATGGATCGTATGATTCCGAGAACCCAATCTTGTATATTTTTAAATCCCGCTTATTCTGCTCGATGATGCCATTCCGTTGGATTTTACTTTGGGGCAATTATAGAAAGTAGATAAATGCATGATTAATGATTAAAGAACTACAAATGAAATTAGTAATTGAATGTACAATTTATTCATCATTGTGTAATTAGATATGAATCATCAAAATAGATACATGTTTGTATTTCATAATTTGATTTTAGATGCTTATTTATGCTTAGAAATAAATGAAGATATTTATATATGAAAGATATTATATATTATACATGTTATTGTTGAATGAGAAATGGAATTGCTTGAACACCACTAAGACTTGTAGATTTTCTATCCTCGCGTAGATTTTGAAGAGAATTAGAAGAAAGTTGTAGTACATCTATTATAAGACAAGAGTCACATAGAGGATCTTGAAAAAATTTGGAGGTAGATGTACTACAAATTTTTATTTTATTTTTTGATATGATATGTACACGAAAAGAAGTGAAAGATTTTACAGGATTTTATTATGAATTATATATGGATAAATGAAAGTTATGTATGAAATTTGGTTTAAATGTGTTGAAATGTATTAGAGGATGAGTAAATTATTCTTTTTCACGGAGTTTGACATAGAGATGGACAGTTGAGTAACATGCATGAGAAGTGGATTGAAGTTTCTTGCGGGAAGTTTTAAGTAAATATAGAGAAACTAAATTTTTATAAAATGAACAGTATTTACTAGAATAATGAGGTTTTAAATAGAAAATGTTGTAATTTAAAGTATTAAGTATTTAAGAATATGATAATACTCGATATACCAATTCCATTATTGGGTATGGAATGTTACAGTTTTGGACTTCCTGTAATTGTTCAACTTCTATGTTGTGGACTTTTGCTTCAAACAATTTTCTTGTAACTGCTCATCTTTCTTGTTCTAGATTTCACCTCAAAAAGTTTTCTTGTATCTGCTCGACGTCCATCTCACTTTCTACGTTTTAGATAATTGTCTCTCTGCACTATTTTTGAAAGCACATGTCAGTTATGTAATAACTGTTCGAAACTCTTGAATTTTGAACTTTTCATCAGATTATTATATGCATGAATTCTCTAATCAAATGACGACTTCTAAAACTTCTAGTATTTAGGTCTCTCACTCGTAGGCCTAATGAACTAAATTTATTTTAAGTTATCAATAATATTATCTAATTTATTGTTAATAAATTTAATAAAAACTAAAAACATGGATTATTGGATTTAAAATTATTAACACAAAGTGCTTATATTTCTAAATTTAATTATAAAAATTTATCTACAGTAATTCAAATGATGATTGATGAGTTCACGATTAATTCTACTTTTCTTTTTGCATTGAGGCCATAATAGAAAGAGTCCATCGGCATTGATTACTGCATGAGTTGATAAGCAATAAAAACATATAAAATTATGATAAACACATATCAATTCAAGCTTCGTTACCAGTTCAAAGGTTGAATCAACCTCTCACAGGTGATGTTGTAAGAATATAACTCGACAAGAATAAGATTAAGATATCAAAATAAAGGAGATATTATATATATATATATATAGTTTCAATCCTACAATGATGTCCCTCATTTCAAGTGGGTTATTGCGTGGATTGGATTAGTCAAAATGGCCACCGTCCCTGCTTTTATGGTTTACCTCTTTTGAGCTTCGGTCAAAGCCAAGGGTGCCATGATTGGCCGTGGTTGGCTCTAATGGATTCAAACAAGTAGTTGGCTTACTTGTTGCCTTGCTGCTCAAGTGGGGGGCAATCATGGTGTGTTCTTTGTGAAAACATCCCAACAACAACAACTCAGCATCTATTGCCGTGGGAAATAATGGCCATTTATGCTTATAATGACGTCTCTGTGTTGATCATCGATTGCACTCAAGTTCTAGAAACCATGCACGGGATTCATTTTTGGTTGAAAAGTCAATGATTTGCCTCATTCACTTGGTTCCTACTCGTTGACTAATAAATTTGGCCTCACTAGATTCAAAGGTTTTTCTCAAAAAAGGAAATGGGGTTCTAATAGTAACTTTGCGCAGTTCAGAACCATTGAATTCACTCATGTTTATCATCTCAGGAGAAGCAAAGATCATACTATTTTTCCTTGTTCAATATAGTTCTTAGTTGTACTACCATGGCTAGCTGCCGGAAAATTTTAGGTGTCGTCGACTCTTTGTGTGTATAAATGGTAATAAGTTAGTGTGGGAGCCCGATATGATCAAACTTTATAATTTTTTAATACGTTATCATTTTATTAATTTTCAGATTTAATCGGTCGTATTACACTCCAACTCAAAAAGAAACGTAATCACTGTTTAAATGTTCACGTTACAAATGTTTTGGACAAGCTATACATGTCTTTTACATCTTAACCTGTACAATTGAACCACATGCATGATTGATTTACCATTGAAGGACAAACAAAAGATCATGTACCTTGTAAACTAAGGTGCCATAGCATCATAACAAATTATAAGCTATTAATATCTGTTTTCCTTACGTAAACAACTTCATGGTCGTGCATGCATGCCACCTTTTTCTTTGAATGGGATTTCTACATGATGGTAAGACAAAGGATCTTGAACCTTGAAACATTTGAATCAGAAGCGGTTGTTTGTGGGATAAGTTCAAATAATTGGACATATATGTGTTGTTAAAAGATCTAATATCCTATATATCTATTAGGGTATTACAGCCATTAGTTGTTGGCTTCTAGCTATATACAATCTACAGATACAGAGCTAAGTTTAACGAAGGAGATTGACTTTGGAATATAATCATGAGAAAGGTAAAAGCAGGGACGAAAAAGAAGGAGAAAGGAGACTAATTGACATTTAACTAGAACGATGTAACATTTGTTATGATTAACTGCCGGTATTAGTTGCTGGGAAATGAAGATTAGGCCAAAAAGAAAAAGCCATTTGATTCTACTCGAAAAGAAAGGCACGTGAGAAAAGAATACGCACGAAATAGATGAGAAAAACTGCAAGTTTTCCTTAGTTGAAAGTTGGGTTTCGCTGGCTTACACTTCTATGCTTGCATCTATTTCACTATCAACCACAGCTCTCACTCTCTCGAAGCTTGAGCCACGAAAGTAAAAGAACACACAAAGTAAAGGAGCAAAAGGGGGAAGGGCTCAAAAACAATGGCCATCCGGGGGTTAAAGTAATGCGTGCTTGATATGTCCTTGGACAAGGAACAAATTCTAGTTTTTAACACGGACCACCCTTTATCGAATAATACACTGAAAGAGTCAAAATTTGGTGCAAACGAAGTAGATAGAATCGTGAAGTGAAAAATTGATAAAGATCATAGAGAGCTTTTTCCTCCCAGGGTTTTCATGTTCCAGGCTTGCGTGAATACTAAAGACATTGGAAACGACGGAAAGTGTAGAGTTGCCAAAACTTTATACTGAAAAGTAAATGCTAATGCTGTAACGCAAATAAAGCAAAGGAACACTTGCAGTGTTAAAACAGCTCTAATATGTCTGAATATCTTATGATAGGGATTTTACCTTTTTGTAGCTTTTGTTCATAGCAGCTTTAATGGGAACTGGGTTAGACTTAATGGGTTATAATACCGAACTTTTAATGTTGAAAGAGTTGTATGCACGACTACCCAACAAAGAAGCGGATCGAATTAATGGGTTTCTGCAAATTCCCTGCCCTTCTTGTTATAAAGAATACGTAATAATCTGCTAAAATACAATTCACCGTTTTAACCATTACCAAGTACATTATTCACGTTTACCTTTGCATGCTAGAGTGTAATTTTGTATCAGAAGTTACATATGAGATTAGCATCTACGGCAGGTAAATGCAGGACATTTTGGATTCGCGAAGAACTAAATTGTGATTTTGAAGTGAATTGATGAGATGGGTCAAGACGTCCTTACAAGATTGCTCGTAGTAACATAGAAAACATGTTTGATAACGACAAAATCTAATCATGCTAGTATGGTCTCTGAACAAAGTACATTGACGATAATATAGCCATTGTCGATTAGTCATGATTACCGGTGCTACGGCAATAAGTTGCATAAACGAAGCCTCCTCCTGTGAATTTGTGTAACCGTGCAGGTTATGTAAGCATATCACTGCCAAAGGTTTACTTGTCAGATTCACTAGTTTCGTGTCCTTACTCTCTGTCGTGTGTACTATGGACTTTTTTTTTTTAATTATATGATATAATAATCTATAAACAAGATTTAGTGATTAAATTATCTTATGAACTAATGATTTAAACTTAAAACAAGATAAATCTAAATAATTATAACTCAGAATCAATATAAAACTCTAACATTTAAAATATTTAAGAAACTTTTATAGAAATCCTTAAAACTTTAGTCTAGCTGAGGTGCGTAATTTGAAAAAGGTTGATAATATATAGCTCTACTTCTATCTAATAAAAATGTTGTTTTTTATAGATTTAAATACAATACGATTTAGAAATCTTACAAAATTATAAATAGATGTGCATATATATTTAAGAAATAAAGTAAAATAAATAAATACATCAAATAAACATAAAAGGAAAGAAAAAAACTCAATACATAATACAAATACATGCTAAAGAGAAAACAATAATCATAATATTTAAAAAATAACAAGCAAGAGTAATAAATATAACACAAAATAACATAGATGTAGAACACGTCTAAGATTAGCAATTAACGTTAAGAAAAATACATATAAGAAGAGACCCATATTGCAATAATTGTAATTTAGTGAATGAAAGTTATTGAAAAAATTTTGTCCTCGAGAGCTAGCTGAAATTTAATAGGATATATTAACAATAGCAGCAATAACAATATCTGATAGAAATTTTACTGATATATTAAATCTAAAAAGGTCTAATAATTTACATTATTTTCCTTAATTAGCAGATAAATTGTTTCTAAAATACTAACGTGAAAAGGGAGAGGAAGAGAAGAAATCAGGCAAACTAAATTAAATGGAAAGCACGTTCACACGAAACAATATATTCAAATTCACATTAGGGGGCCTCCTACCAACCAGCATCATCTGAAAAGTTATCATTTATTTTTCGTCCTGCAAATTGATATTAGCACTGCAGGGGGCATTTGTACATTAATACGTTGAAAATCAAAATAACACAAAATAAGGATTCGTTTACTATATTATCGGTTGGAGCATATTTAATATGTGAACGACATTTAAGAAAATAGAGTTGAAACTATCTTATCCTTTTATTATCTATAGGAGACACCAAAGGAGACGTACGGCGTATGTTTCTGGCAGACAAGACGGCAACAATTATGATAAGTTGATAACAGCGCACACAAACAGAGAAAGAGAGTGGTCTTATTCTTACTACCTCTCTACCTATTCAATGGAGCCTAGACTAGAGTGGTTTGTTTGTATGTTTTCAATGCCAGACCCTTCTTCTTCTTCTTCTGCGGAGCAACAGCGAGAGCGAGAGCGAGACGTGCCTGTTTTGTTCAAAAAATAACTTTATTTGGTAACAACTTATTATTATGAGTTGTCACTTTTGTACTGGGCGTGGTTGGGTGTTTCCGATTCCGATGGCCTCTTATATAATAGTAATATGATTTGTTTCTCGTGAATTACAAGTGTTACTGTTATCTATCATTTAATCTTTCCCGCCTCTTCGCAACAGACTTATACTATTGGTGCACGTGTCGCTATATTACATCGATACCATGAACCGTACCGCTTCTTAGCCACACCACAATCTTATTCCTAAATCATTAAATACGAATCTCTAGAGAAACACCGTTTTGGCGCGTGCGCACAAATTGTAACTTTAAAACACGGCCCTGTCTGTTGGATACGGTCAACGCTTCACGTTGTAATGTATTCCCATAAGTGGTTATTCAAGAGCGCGTCAGGATCACGCAGATTCTCGGTCTGTTGACTGTGCAAGACACGAGCTGATTTTGAGTAGATGGAAGAGTAGGTTCGGATGATAAGCATAAGCCTTCCGTAGGTTGTCTTTCTTAAAATACCCGATACGTACCAGTTTGCTTTTGAAAAATGATAATATTTTATTTTTTAATTGTTGTCGGATTTTCATTTTTAGTGTTTCTTTTTCACCTATTATTGTAATTTTAAATACGATTAAACGTTACAAATTGGACAAATAATTTAAAATTGGATTAGATAAATATGAAATATTAATGAGATATGATTTGTTTTTTTAATAATTGCAAAGCCGAGAAAAAAAGAAAAGAAAAGAAAAGAATAGAGGAGAAGAGAAAAGAAAAGGAAAGGAAAAAAAGGACAGGCGTGAAGGGATTCACAGATAAAACCCTTCACTTCCTTACTATACTCGTCCTCTCTCTCTCTCTCTCCCTAGCTCTTTCTCCCTGTCCATCTCTTTCACTGGAGTCTAGAGAGAAAGATTTTGCAAATTGGGATGGGGTTGAGATGATTAGCTTTTATTCGGTGTTAGAATGAGAAGAGGGTTGAATCTCTTCTTCTCTGAAGAAGATGGCATTGCAAGAAGGAGACACCACCCAACAACTGCAGAGCCCAGCATTGGTTCTCGATGGCCTTTACTGTGAAGAAGGGGGATTTGAGGACGATTCTGCCTGTTTTGATGGTCAAATCGAAATCTTTGAAGCCAGTGTGAAGAAAGATTCGTTTTTTCCTTTGATTTTACTTGAACAAGACCTGTTCTGGGATGATAGCGAGCTACTCTCTCTACTCTCCAAAGAAAAGGAGACTCATTTTGATTTTGGTGATGTAGTTTGTGATAAGCCTTTAATGGCAGCTCGTAGAGATGCTGTTGAGTGGATTTTCAGGGTGAAGGCGCATTATGGGTTCAGTGCTTTGACTAGTGTCCTTGCTGTCAACTATTTCGATAGGTTCATTTCAAGTTTCAAACTTCAAAGAGACAAGCCATGGATGGGCCAACTTACCGCTGTGGCTTGTTTGTCTCTAGCTGCAAAAGTGGAGGAAATCCATGTTCCGCTTCTTTTAGACTTGCAAGTGCGTATCAAATCTTCAATCTGTGTGTTTGCTACAATGTCCTGTTTGTTTCTTTCGAACTCATCCATTTCCAAGTTATTAAGGTTGATTCCTAAGTGTTTATCTGTGTGTTTTAGGTTGAGGAATCAAAATATGTTTTTGAAGCCAAGGCTATCAAGAGAATGGAGCTTCTGGTGCTGTCTACTCTTCGATGGAGGATGAATCTGGTGACCCCGATTTCATTTTTTGATTACATTGTGAGGAGAATAGGATTAAAAAACCACTTGCCCTTGGAATTTTTATGTAGATGCGAACGCCTGGTTCTGTCCGTCATTGCAGGTAAGCCATTTAGCAGCTATTTTATCTCGTTGCTGATTACTAACTTGGTTGAATCGAATATTTTTCCTGTGAAGAACTTTACTTTTGACTTAAATGGCCTCAAACTTTTTTCCCTAAACCGGATTATCTAATTGGATTTTGTTTCAGATTCAAGGTTCATGCATTATCTTCCTTCCACATTAGCTACTGCAACCATGCTGCATGTTATTGAGAAGGTTGTGCCATTTAATCAATTGGACTACCAGAATCAGCTTCTTTCTGTGCTCAGAATCAGTGAGGTTTGTGTTTCTTTTGCTTACGATGCCGAGATGCTCTTTATCAGCATTATTCATAGTTCCTCCGTAAACGTTTGGACTCCTAACCAACTTAAATCTGTTGATTAAATGTTTACAGTATAAAGTGAAAGAGTGTTACGAGGACATTCTAGAGGTTTCAGGCAGCAAAAATCGAACCTGCAAACGCAAGCATCCATCCACCCCAAGCAGCAAAAATGGTGTCATAGATACATTTTTCAGTTCTGATAATTCAAATGACTCTTGGGCCATGGCATCATCTGTTGGCTCAAATGACTCTTGGGCCATGGCTTCATCTGTCTCATCATCACCAACATCATGTTTCAAGAGGAGCAGAGCACAGGACCAGCAGATGCGGTTGCCATCACTAAATCGTATGTTTGTGGATGTTCTTAGCAGTCCTCATTAATCTCTGCTAGACTTGTTGTCTCCTATAAAACATATAAGTTCCATCCTTTTGCATCATTGTTGCTGTATTTGTTCTTAAGGTGCAATCGTCTTTGGTTCATGGATTATCAATACATTTCTGGTTAAATATCTTAAAGTTCCATTCTTGGATAAAGTTTGAAATTCTCCTCTTCTTTTTGTTTGAGAATGCAATGAACAGGCAGGTGTGATTTCCCTCTTCTTTTGCAAGCATGGGGTCTTTATTTTTCCCTACATATTTAGATAATCATTTAAATGAGATAGCAGTTCAGCTGTTAGAGCTTCAAAATATCTTGCCTATTGTTTGATGTTATGAATATGCCAATTTGACTAATTGTGAGAAACTGAGAATCTCAGTTAGAGTTAAAGAACCGACCTTTTGTGCGCATTATTGACAGTACAATTTGAGAACCCGAGATGAGCCATGGATGAAAGATAAATTGCTGTATAAGTTGCAATTGGACAGAAGTACTATCTGAATAGTGGTTATATTTCACATACCCTATTGTCTCAATTTAGTTGCAATGTGTGCCTTACAAGTTAAAGCTGAGAAACCAGTGGAAAAACTTAACAAATTTAGTTGAGCAAGGCAGGGTATATAATTTGCCATTCAACAATTTTGTTGTCTTAGGCAAAAAATTGTTTCTCGTTCTGAATTTTAATTCATTCAAATGATTACCTTGAGCTGTTATGCTTTTTGCTTCATCTTCTCTAGTTGGGAACATTACCATACACTAGACATCATTTGGTTAAAGAATGTTACATATACCTTGATTAAAACTCTATTGACTTAAACTACCATGAATTTATCGTCAGCATTACCTTTCATTTCTTCTCTACCTGCCATGTTTGTTTGAGATCTCTCTCGGATCATTTGAAATTCGAGTTTCATAAGCCCTTACCCCTTAACCACTAAGGAATTTATATATACCTTGGTATATCATCGTGGTTGATGTTTGATAATCCAACATTATGTCAAGAAGGGACCAAATACAAAAGATTGCTGACCTTTTCTGTGAAGTATATATAAGCCTAATAAGTTCCACAATAGTTTCCTACCCCGTTTTTTGTTCGTGTCTTTAAGGTGACTTGCCATCTGATTACTTTCGGCTTTCAAGCCTGTGTTAGTTTGTAGGAAACTGTGCTTTTGACATTCTTGCTTATTTTCCATGTGAAACGTGAGAAAAGTAGGAATCTCTATTGACGACTTATAGGGGTTTTAACTAAACACCAATTGTGTATTGAATCCGTGATCCCCTCGATAGCCTGGAAAAGCTGATAGGTGGAGACTTTGAACGTATAGGCACCACAAACAGTCAATTAATTCTGTTTTGCATTCCTTGTATAAGAAAATGATCTGGGAACATTTGGGAGAAGAAGGAAAAAGAGGAATGGCTGATGAGAAAAAGTTTCGCTGTACACATTTAATCAAAACCTGAGAAGACCAATTGGACTGCAGTCAAAATTTGGGACTACAATATGCATATAGGGACCATGCGAGACATCTTTCCTGTGGTCCAACTGCCCTGTTTTTGCCTTAAACTTAGTATTGTTTGACCCTTAATGGGTAAACCAATTCATTCTATTCACAATTGGCAAGGAAGCGGGAATAGTTTCAAAACAACAGCTAATATATTTGACCCCACCCAATACTACTTCGGTGATGGACACAACATAGTTTTAGATGGTTGAGAAGTTATGGTGATAATGCAGACATTGCATTTTCAGGAAGACCATGAACTGAACATTTAATACTTGGGTCCTTAACACCTAATAATTCCAGTCACAGGCATTTAGTGATTTCTATTTAGAAGTAGAGTTCTTAAAGTCTACTAAATCACAGACTCAAATGGTTACCTATATTCTAGGATTATGTGAAATGTTTCAGGTTGCACATAGCCATCATGACATTTCAAAATATGACCTGTTACGAAAACATAGTATCAAGTACACTGATGGATGATTTAAGGTTATGTTTTAGGAGCAACCGGGGAAAGCATGTTTATAAAGATTTCCAGGGCAAGGATACTTAAGTGATTGTGATGGTAGTTTAAAATACGCAAATCTCTCCCATATAACACCTCTTTCTTCTCTTGCTTTGAGATGGCAGGCGTGTAAAAGGGTAAGATAAATTAGGACAAACAAGGTAAAAATATAATTTCACTCAATACACAACAGGTTAAAAGATCAATATCTGATAAAAGAATACAGCAGGCAGAGTGCACATGACATTCAGTAAATGACAATTTGCAATAGTTGTTGAAAACAGCTAAGAGCTTTGTCCATAATATGGTATATCGGTATGGGAGAAATTGTCAAAAGCTTTAGTACATCTTTGGCTTTTATTTCATACTGATTCAGAAAGTTGAAACGTAGAATACAAAGGAAGGAAATTTCTTCAGCAATTGCTTTAGCAACCTATCATGATCCAGCTGTCTAATCAAAGCTAGAGGGGGTAATATGAGGCAATGGAACACAAGGTTTCTCTCATCATACATTAGACAACAAAAACTATGATGCTCAATCTAGAATTATGCTTTCGTGGGCCACATAAGAGGATGTTAATGCTTTTTAGCACACTTAAGCTTGGTCACTAGTATACCTGTCAGCTCTCCTCACCATATAGAATTGGAAGCATCAGGAACAAGGGCCCCACTAGATTCAAGATTTACCTGCTAATTCTGAAAAACTCCAAACTAGTTTTGGTCTGGTGAGGAAGGTTTTCATATGAATAGTGTCTGAGCTTGAACTAATGCAGCCCTGAGATCCTTCCATTTTTTTAATGTATCAACCGTACAAAT
This sequence comes from Erythroxylum guanchezii, assembly GCA_025629825.1. Classification (NCBI taxonomy): domain Eukaryota; kingdom Viridiplantae; phylum Streptophyta; class Magnoliopsida; order Malpighiales; family Erythroxylaceae; genus Erythroxylum; species Erythroxylum guanchezii. The sequence continues at coordinate 5,409,523 of JAOTAX010000198.1, read as the reverse complement.
AACTTTTCTTGAACTGAAACAGATGAACATCTACTGTTGCATGAGGTAGGTGCATCATGTCTATTCAAATGCATGAATACGTAAGTTTGGTTTGAATTTAGAGGAGAATAAGAAACACATACACACACAATTGATCAGATCACAATGTCAACGTTAATGAAGTGTATAATTCATAAGCAAAAGATTGGGAGTAAACAGAACTGTGAAAATGACCATTTATAGATGCAACTTCTGCAAATGAGGAGTGAACTTTTTCCTCTATGGATGCGAAATGGTGAGTTTTGACGGGAGGTGCAAGTTAGGTGGAATGTCTTATTCTACGACTTGCACCAGGCAAAACAAGAAAACCCTGAATTTAGAGAGACAACTGTTACAACTCTTTGATATTTGCAACTCCAAGAAGTTCATTAATCTATCCAACAAAAATCTGTAGTTATTAATCTGTCAGGTCTCTTGGACTATTTTCGTCAACAAATGAAAAATGAACCATACGCTTATACCTACCATAAACTTGGACATTTATTCCCTTAGCTGTGTCACCAGAATTTCATGGAAGTAGAAATGAAGATCCCCACCACACCCGCCAAACTCATCAACAGGGTATCTTCAATCCAGAGATTACTTTGATGCCCTTAAGGCATTTAATGACCACATCTTTGCTTTTCAATGGTGCTAACAGGCAATAATAGCTTGCCTTAGGTACGTAAGTATCAGTACAGCTTCTATGAGTTGTAAATGGAACTTAACTAGTACACCTCTAACATCCTGTGTGACTGTCCATTTTTTGAGTAGATAACAAGCTGCCAGATTCTTGGATAGGTTGAGCTTAACCCTTATATACCTCGTGTTAGAATCTTCATTCAAACAGAAGCTGGAGAGATTTATGAACTCAGAGGAGAAATTATCGTATTTTTACTGGACCGGACTTCAATGATCATTATGCCTTGCGTACTAAAGACTATCTCCCAATAGTGTAAAACTTAATCAAAGTTCTTTGACCACTTCCGTTATTACTTGAAAATAATAATTCACATTGGCACTAATCAAATGGTTCATGGGCAATAATCATCCGTGTGAAAGTATGTTACACACAGAACTCGGTCGTATAGCTCACAACAATTACTAAAATCCTTATTAGTTGCTGTATTCTGATTCTGTAGGAGTTGTCTGGATTGTGATGAAGGTATTACGCGTGGCTATAAGGATTCCATATCTTCTATGTTTATAAGGACTATGCCTGCAAGCCGATTAAAAAATCGCTGCTTAGTAATATTCCACTGTGAACCTCAAGGAACAAGTACAAAAGGTGAATAATCTGATCTTCAATTAACTTGCCTTGCTAGAGATATTGCTAGACAGCCAATCAAGACCTTCATAGAGTCCTTGGCCAGCGGTAGCACAAGCAGCTTGGATATACCTATACCATTGATGAAAATACAAGTATCAGAAGAAGAAAATTTGTCATTACAGATCTTGGTTTCTAGAATAGTTGCATTATTAATAGCTTGAGATATCTCAGTTTGAGATGAAACATGGTTGGGAGGAATTGAGCCATGAATACAAGATTGTAACATATAGCCAAGTTCAGGTTAGCATCAGAATCATCACTCAGAAGAACAGATAATCAGAGCTTACCAGCGTCGGCGACGAAGCGAATGCAGACCAAGCTTATCAGTGATCTCTGAGACGCTCATTGCATTTGGAAGGTCTTGCTTGTTGGCAAATACTAGCAGTGTTGCATCACGTAGCTCATCCTAGAACCAACAAGAAAAAAAGAAAGAGAAGTTAGAGCTTATGTGTCCAACAAATCGAGCAGAATTAATATTCTAATTGCAAAGACTAAATTGAAATATATGAACAGGGTTTCTAGGTTGGCATTAGTATATCCACCTCGCTCAGCATCCTATGAAGCTCATCCCTGGCTTCTGAAATCCTTTCCCTGTCGTTACTGTCCACCACAAAAACAAGGCCCTGCGTGTTCTGGAAGTAGTGTCTCCATAATGGTCGAATCTACGAACCACAAAATCGAAAAAATTTACTTTTTATGATTAAACATGCTGAAATTCATGTATTACAGCAACAAATTTTATAATTTCATTCCAAAGGTCAAGCTTTGCATGCCTTATCCTGCCCTCCAACATCCCAGACAGTGAAGCTAACATTTTTGTACTCCACAGTTTCAACGTTGAATCCTGACTCAAACAAACTACGGATTAGAGCAACAAACAAACTTCTTCTTAGCTATGAAACTCCGGTTAAGGTTTTAAAAGATCAAGCTTGCTCTGAAAATGCTCGTCTCCTTAGGAGTATCAAGAAACTATTATTTGTGGAACATCAGATATAACGTGAATAAAGGTGGTCTAATAATTTACACTGAGTTGGTAATTCGCAAGTCTTTCATCAAACAAATTAAATATATAGGGGAACAAATTCATTTTCATTATCCTGCACACTGGCTTAAAGATTAGATATTAGTTATTACCGATGGTAGGTATAGTAGTAACAATCTCTCCAAGTTTCAATTTGTAGAGGATGGTTGTTTTCCCAGCAGCATCAAGACCCACCATCAGAATCCTCATTTCTTTCTTTGCAAACAGCATTTTCACGAACCTAGATATTGCCAAGCCCATTGCTTTGCCTAGTTCAAGCAGAAATTATGTGCAGAAACCAAATGTTATGGATTAAAATCAACTGAACTTAATGAAGTAAGGAAGAGAAGAGAAGAGTTGAATTAGTATACCTTGTGAATTGAAAGGAACAACAACTGAAGCAAAAGGTCTAATGGTACATAAGCAATAGAAAAGAGGCCCAGTGCATGAGGTGGAAAAGGCATCAGGTTCTTTTGAAGGATATAGAAGAATAAAGGAAGGAAACCTTTTTTTAGCTTTCGGTTGAGGTTATTCTCAAACTTTGACAGGACTTCTACATCAAAGGGGCAAAGTGGCTGTAACCAGAAAAATAATTAACTGAGGATTTTTGCATGGCATAACCAGTCCACTTGCAAAATTATCTGTTGCTTTGACGTACATTTTTCCTTCCATTTTCGTTTTTTAGACAAGAACTCTCCATACTAGAATCAGAAAAAATGGGCAACTTGATCTATTGACTGTTCTTCCCTCTGAATGTTTAAGATCCTTAAGTAAAATCTGACAACTTTTTTCGTTTGGTTTTAGCATTTGATACAACTTGGCCGGAGGAATTCCAGAAGTAAAATCCGACAAGGTGAATGATCAGTGTATTTCAACTTGGAAACACTTTTTGGTATGGAACCAAGAATACATCCTCAGATAAATCAGTAAGTCATAAGAGGTGACCCACTGCAATGGACATCAGTAGCATCAGAAAGCCTTTGCCTTGGGTGAAAATGTTGTGATGCCAACAGCATCAACGTCAAGATTCACCGTATTTTTTTTCTTATGAGCATCATAATTCATCTTTTCCTCTGACACCTCGGCAGCGGAGCTTGAAACTTCCGCTTCATTCGGCTGAAGAAAGACCATGGCTTTAGCTTCTGTGACCACTGATGCATCATAATCAGTAGCATACAGAATTCTTTTGATTGCTCCAACAACCTTAAAGATAATTAGAATAGAGACTAGTACTTGTTATAGAATTCAACTTAATTTGCATGAAGACAATCTAGTCATATTCCTATACTAGTTGGGTGATTTACATTAAAAAGAATACGGTACCATTAGGTTTTCTATCTTAGGGCTCTAGCACAGTATCTCAATATCTCTAAGCTTTATGAAGTAAAAGTCTCTCTCCTTCTCAAGGCTATCAACATTTAGCTTCAATTATGTGATCTGTGCATCAGCTCATTTGAGACATTTAATATTTAAACAAGATCAATTTTGTTTTTATAATTTGTACCTGATCGTCATACGCAGAAACAAGACTAAGAGGTTTAAAAAGCTTCACATATTGATTTGAAGGGTTAATTGAGAACACATCATTCCTCTGCGCATTGTAGGAGGGCAGTGTTTTAGAAGGGCCGGTGGACCCTTTGGTTGAGCACTGAGATGGAGGGCATTTCTTGCCTGCTTCCTTACCTCCTTTACAAGCATCTCTCCTTTCTAGTGGATTATAGCTAAAGAAAAGACAAATAGGAAGGCGAAATTACTCATGCCGCAATGTCATGTATCAATTGTAGTAACGAAAATTCATAATAATCCACCAATGAACACACAGCTCTATTGTTAGGACAATACTACTAGAAATCAAGTCAATACTCAACAAAACATCCTTGACCAAGATAAACGATTATCGACTACAAGATTTTACTGAAAAGGCAAGACAATTGTGATCCCAAGCAATATCACAAAGTCCAGGTTTATTTTCAATTGTTGATGATGCTAATCCAACCCAAATAAGCAAAGCATTTGCTTCGAATTGGCCAAACAATAGATAAGAGCTATAATAGCACAAATATGTTACACTCGTAAAGAGAACTTTTGTAATATAAGATTCGATTGAATGTAACAACTTGCTCGGCAAATTCAAGGAAAATACCAAGATCCAAACATATAATATAAACAATGATCAAGAATTGAAGGTCATAAAAGGTCTAGTATAATTAGCAGCGGGAAAGGAGAAATAGAGGTTAAAAATTACTTGAGCAAACCTCCATTGACAGTATCACAATACGGCTTCATCCATTGAATGAACTCCAAGTTATCAAGTGGCCTTCCTTTAATGAGCGTATTCACCTCAATATGCTGCAACGGAACCACAAACAAATTTCTAAAAAGAACACGAAAATTAAATCCAATAAAGAATTCACTAGAAAATTGTAGATGAACAATACATGGCATGCGTCTCATACAAACAACATTTACGTCAGACAAGATACATGCATATACAGCAACGAAAGCATAACCGAAATAAAATACCTCCAGCCATTGCTCTACCTATGATCCTCAACGTCTCTGTGTTTGAATCTTCTAGCCTCCCCCTTTAGCACGATCAATGGTGTACTGCTTGTGTTATGTGAAGATAGGGATCCAAAACAATGTTTTTAAACCGTTTTTAACACCTCTGCCCATCACAGAGGAGGTAACTCGATAAAGCATGGACGTTAACGTGTGCGTGTGTAAGGGTTAATGCATTAAATGGACCACACTATCAATAGTAGGAAGGTTAGGTAGATTTTTTTTAAAAAAATCTTACATTCTCCCACTTGGTCCATTTAACCGAACACAAGCATAACAAGAAATTAAATATATGAATCATGGCGATAGGTCCTCATATAGTAAGTATTATTTTCCATGTATTACATCTGTAAAATTTCTCATTACTAGCCCTCAAACTTAAAGAATAAACCATATGTTTATTCTAGGTCCAAATTAAATGACATTTCTCAAAACCAATCAAAATATGTGTGCACAAAACATATGAGAAAATATCAAATTAAATAAGAGTTCCATTGAAGCAACAAATGTACAACAAAAATCACATTATGGAACCAAGTCCCAATTGCACTACATGATCCTTAAACTAGTGGCATGCCTTTAGTCAAAGGATCTGCAATCATCAAATCAGTGCTAATGTGCTCTATGACAACTTTCATTTCCTTAACACGTTCTCTTATAGCTAAATACTTAATGTCGATATGCTTACTTCGACTTTCACTCTTGTTATTTTTAACCATAAAGACCACAACTAAGTTGTCACAATACAACCTTAATGTCTTAGAAATTGAATCAATAACTCTAAGCCTAGATATGAAACTCTTCAACCATATACCATATAAGGTGGCCTCAAAACATGATACGAATTCAGCCTCTATAGTGGAAGTAGCAATCATGGTCTGCTTGGCACTTCTCCAAGATATAGCTTCACTAGCTAGCTTGAAAATATAACCAGATGTTCATTTCCTTTAATTATTACAACCAGTAAAGTCTGAATCGGAGTATCCAATTACTTCAAGTTTCTCAGTTCACCTGTACATAAGCATGCATTTTTTGTGTGTCCTAAAGATATCTCATAACCTTCTTTGCAACTTTCCAATGGTCAACACCTGAATTACTCTGATATCTACCTAACATTCCAACAGTATATGTGATGTGAGGTCAAGTATAGACCTGAGCATACATAAGGCTTCCAACAATTGAAACATATGGAATATTCATCATGTGTTCGTGTTTAAAATCATTCTTCGGGCATTGATTCAAACTGAATCTATCACCCTTCACTATGGATGCTACACTTGATGCTCAATGTTTCATCCGAAATCTCTCTAAAACTTTGTTGATATAGGTCTCCCGAGACAAACCCAAAATGCCTCGAGATCTTTCTCTATGGATCTTGATGGCAATAACATAAGATGCCTCACCCATATCTTTCATAACAAAATTCTTTAAGAGAAATTGTTCCACCTCATATAGCAAACCCTTATCATTAGTCGCAAGTAAAATGTCATCCACGTATAACACAAGAAAACAAGTCTTACTCCTACTGACCTTTTGGTATAAACATTGATCCATTATATTCTCTTCAAAACCAAATGAAGTGATAACCTCATGGAATTTTAAATACCACTGCCGGGAGGCTTGTTTTAATCCATATATGGATTTATTAAGTTTGTAGACTAAATGCTCACCATCACTAGAGGAGAATCCTTCAGATTGTTTCATGTAAACCTCTTCCTCTAGTTCACCATTGAGGAACGCAGTTTTCACATCCATTTGATGTAACTCAAAATCAAAATGTGCTACTAATGCCATGATTACACGAAAAGAATCTTTCTTAGATACAGGAGAAAAAGTCTCTGTGTAGTCAATTCCTTCCCTCTAAGTGAACCCTTTGGCATCAAGTCTTGCTTTATGTCTCTCAATGTTGCCTCGTAAGTCTTTCTTTGTCTTAAATATCCATTTACATCCAATGGTTTTCACACCATTTGGCAACTCAACAAGATCCTAGAATTGATTAGATGCCATAGAATCAATCTTATCCTTTATAGCATTGTACCATAAGTCGGATTTCTTAAAACTCATGGCCTGTGAAAAAGTTTCAGGATCAATTTTGGCTCCAATCTTGTAATCTGACTTTTGTAGATACACTATATAATCACTAGGTATTGCCAACCTTCTAACCCTAGTAGATCTCCTCAATGTTGTATCATCATCCTCACGAAGAACCTGTTGGTCAACCTGTTGTTCAACTAGTTGCTCAACAATTTCTGGTTGTTCCTCATTTACAACTTGATCTATTGGATTGGTATTGACAGCTTGTGGAACTTTAGTAACTAGTTGTCCAACATCCGTTTCAACTTAAGGGTTGTGTATGACAATCAATCTATCACTTGAACCAGAGGGTTGAGCTTCATAATGGCCCCTTTCAAAAACTATGTCCTATTGATCAAGTCATTCTCAAGAAATTTTGTATTTCTTGATTCCACAATTCTAATGCTGTAAGATGGACAATAGAATCTATACCCCTTAGACCTTTCAGCATATCTAGTGAAATACCCACTAATGGCCCTTAGGTCTAGCTTCTTCTCCTGTGGGTTGTAAATTCTCACTTCAGACGGGCATCCCCAAGCGCGTATATGCCTCAAACTCGGTTTTCAACCTTTAAATAACTCAAAAGGTATCTTTGAGACAACCCTAGTTGGAACTCGGTTTAATATATACACAGTCGTCTTTATAGCTTCAATCCACAGGAATTGAGGAAGTTTTGTGTTACTCCTCATACTTCTTACCATATCCATTAAGGTTCAGTTTCTTCTTTCTGTCACATCATTCTAATCCGGAGAACCAGGCATGGTGTACTGAGCAACAATCCCATATTCCTAAAGAAACTTCGCAGAAGGACTAGGCGCTTGTCCACTTTCAGTGTATCTACCATCGTACTCTCCACCTTTATCTAACCTCACGATTTTAATCAGTTTTCCATATTAATTCTCCACTTTAGCCTAAAACATTTTAAAGGAATCCAAAGCTTCATCCTTAAAACGAAGTAAGTAGAGATACATATATCTCAAAAAATCGTCTATGAAGGTGATAAAGTATTTCGGACTATTTGCGTCCATATTTGGATGACAAATATCTGTATTTATGATTTCTAATAGGTTTGCATTCCTCTTAGAACCCCTTTTATACTTGTTAGTTTGCTTACCCTTAATCCAATCACGCAAGTCTCAAAATCAGCAAAATCCAAAGTACTAAGTACCCCTTCATTTACTAATCTCTTAATTCTCTCAATGGAGATGTGTCCTAATCTACGGTGCCATAGCATAGAGCATTCTTCATTTACAACAAATCGTTTCAATCCAACAGTGACATGCATCGAACTATAGGCATCGTAATTTTGTAACTGAATGGAAAAAAGATCATAAGATAATGTACCATAACCAATAACTTCAGATCCATTACATAAACTGAAATCAAAGTCTGAAAAGTTAAAGGAAAAACCAAAAGGTACAAGTCTTGATACAAAAATCAAATTTCTAGAGAAATTTGGAAAATAAAAGGTCTTTTCCAAACACAAAATAAAGCCACTGCTCAAAACCAAACTAGTGCCAATGGCTTCCACGTGTGAACTCGTCTTGCTTCTTGAATAGATGTATTGTTTACTTCTCACCGACTTCCTTAAGTTTTGCATACCCTGCAAGGTATTTGAAACATGGATTGTAGAACCATAATCAATCCACCATGTGTTATGATTAACATTAACCATATTAGATTCATAACAAACAAATGAAATTGGAGTACCTTTCTTCTCAAGCCAGTTCTTAAATTTACCTCAGTCTTTCTTCATATGTCCCTTCTTCTTGCAGAAGAAACACTTTGATGGTTTCTTTATATCAGATTGAGGAGAAATTTCACCTTTTCCATTGTTTTTTACATCATCCTTTCTCTTCTTTCCTGAAACGGTCAAATTCACCCTTTCACCCTCTTCCATTAACAACCTCTACTCTTCTTGCATACACATGTTCAACAGTTTATTGATCGACCACTTATCCTTATATGTGTTGTAAGAGATTTTGAAAGGACCATATTGATGGGGCAGAGTGCACAGAATGTAATGTACCAGGAAAGATTTCGACATAGTAACCTCCAAGGCTTTCAGCTGAGCCGATATGTCTCTCATACGTATGATATGATCACATAAGTAAGCCTCAAGGATGACAACTGAATAATCAAGGTGCTGGCAAGTTATCAGATGCAGCGAATTGCTCATCAATGGCCTTCAATAGATCCCTGACATTATTATGTTGTTCGACAGAACTACGAATACCAGCAGATATTTTGGTCTTCATAAATATTACGGAGAGGCGATTAGATCTCTCCTAATTTTCATAAAGAGCAACAGCGTCTAGAGTGTTGGTCTCAATCATACTCGGTGGTTCATCCTTCCTAATAGCATAGTCTATATCCATCCAGGCCAAAGGAGGTAGAATTCTCTCCTTCCACACCTTATAGTTGTCATCTCTCAATTCAGGAATATCACACTTAATATCATAAATTTCACAGTCTGAGTAACTGCAAATTAAGAAGTAAAAATATATGCTTATTATATATAATTTGAGATCGATAATAATTCATGGTTTACCAATGTAAATCATGCTTTTAATAGATGAATCTAGTGACATAAGACTTGCCTGTACTTGCCTATGGGCTCAATTAGATTCATTTAAAACTTTATGACAAAACGATTGAATTATGTTCTTTCTCTTAATTCCTGTTGGTAGATTAAGAAATATAATCCGATATTTCATCCTAATTAATCATACAAATATAACAAAATTCTTGTGGGTAGATTTTATCATATCATGTATGATTAATTACAATTGACGATTTAATGTGATCTTAAAACTAAATATATAATCGTAATTACTTTGAGATGCCGTAGCTACTCCTAATTAATTAAAATCATACTGATCACTCACATTACCTTAAGCTTAAATAAAGCCTAAACATTTGCATCAATTAGTAAATAATGCAAATAAATCAAATATTAATGCACAAATTATTTAATCTAATTTTGCATGTATAATGATCATAAATTTATACACACAATTTTCAATTAATCACTTGTAATTTGTACAAATAATTAAACAATTATCACTAGCGTGTCAAATTTAATTCCAACATTAGACACACAAATTAAAAATTAATATTTTCATAAAATATTAATACCAAAATGATTTTATAATTAAAAATACAACATAATGGGTTAGGTCTTGATTAAACCAATTAATCACTAACATTAACATAATTAATATTAATGAAATTTAAAAAAAAAATCGATAGAAGTCATCTTCAACCTCCAGTCGGGTCGGGTGTGACCCGACTCCATACTCGACACACCAAGTGCATAGAAGATGCCAAAAGATGGATGATGGTCGGCGATGGGATGACGATGACCAGTCGACATGTATGAGATGTCGCAAAACTGACCATGCGACGTTGCATGGATGGTGACGTTCGAAGCCATCACATTCGGTCTTCTTCATCCCTCCTCTCTCCAAGATCCAGTCACGGTTTGGTGCTTTATGGAGTATCAAAACATGACTCTAACGTCCATCATGTACAAAAGACATCGAAACATTCAAGAATCTCAAGCTTATCTCTTACGACAGAAACTCAACAAGAATAGATCATAACAGAAACATGTTTTTCAACGGTTCACAAGCAAGACAGAGGCACTGAAGCTCTGATACGAAATGTAATACCATTACGTTCATCTCATAACACAATAACATTTACGTGTAAACAAGACACATGCATATTATTCATGTATATAGCAACGGAAGCATAATCGAGATAACGTACCTCCAGCCATTGCTCCACTGATGATCCAGCAACGTCTCTGAATTTTTAATCTTCTAACCTCTCTGTTTACATGATACGATGGTGTACTACTTTGTGCTACGTCAGGATAGGGATCCAAAACAAGTTTTTAAACTGTTTCAACACCTCTGCCCATCATAGAGGATGAAACTCAAAAGCATGGGTGTTAACATGTGTGTAATGAAGAGTTAATGCATTAAATGGACTACAATCTCAACAGTAGGAAGAGTAGGTAGATTTAAAAAAATCTTACAAGTCAAGCTTGGATTCAGTGATGGAAAATGCTAAAGACCATAGGAAAATTCACCCAATTTTGATCAATGGTGCAGAGTAGATTGTATGGTAACTTCCTACACCTTAATTTCTATCTCAAAAGAAATTGTTGATGCATTTTTATACACATCATCTGCTTACAATTTGTGGAGAGAATTAAAGGAGAGGTATGGAGAATGTAACGTGCCACTTCTCTATTAGATTAAAGGGGAAATCTCTTTGTCAGCGTAATATGTCTATTTTGAAATACATTAAGAAATTGAAAAGGTTATGGGATAAAATAGCATGTCTTACACCAATTCCACAGTGTAATTGTGGTGCTGCAAGATTAATGGCAGAACTCAGATGTAAATGACAAATTGATGCAGCTTTTAATCTAGCTTAGTGATGTTTATGACACAGTTTGCAATTAGATCCTTGCTATAGATCCATTTCCAAATGAAAAGTACAAGTAGAAAAATAGAGGCAGGTTCAAGTGAGTATTTCAGAAATCACAGAAACTACCGTGCTAGATAAGAATCAAGCAACTCGAAGTGTCAATTGTGGAAAAAAAAACAACCCGAGGAAATAGGTTAACAAGGATGATCTTATTTTGTTTTGCAAATTGTCAAGGAACACAAAGAGATACATGTTTCAAGATTTATGGTTACCCGAATTGGTACAAGAGGGAAAAGAATAAGAAAGGAAAAGGTAGTGCAAAATCATTTACAAATTTGCTCGAAACACCTTTTGAAAATGAAGCTAAGCGGAGTCAAAATGGCAACCAGATATATGATGTAGCTACATTTAGTAAACAAGAGATTTAAAGTGTTGGCGAAAATTACCACAACCACAACAACAACAGTAGTAAGGGAAATAAAGTGCAAGAAACTAAATCGATGTACAAGCAATTTATATGAAAATCCCCTCTCAACTAAGGAAAATGGTCAGGTTGTCGAAGCCCCTAAAATAATTCTGATCCTCCAAAATTCTTGTAGCAGTCGTGGAACCAAGTCAAATCACAAGAGAACTAAACAGAAGCTTCTTAATTTCAATTAATAAAATTAAAAGGGTGTTTTTGAATAAGTAACAAATTAATTAAAATTAATAAGAAATCAACTTAAATAAGCTAAATAAAAAAATGAGAAAGTCAAGATTACCAAACTCTAATTCAAGAGAAAGATCTCATTTAATTGTAACATTAATCATTGGTTTAAAAAGAACATTTTCACAATTCAAGCAGTAAGTTCAAAACATATTAAGATAGTTGTAATAAGTCAAATTTTCCTAAATTAATTGGTTCAAACTTATCATCCAATTCAAAACTTATCATCCATTGACGTGTATGATAGCACTCCATATCAAATAAATGATAACAATAAGCTTAATGAAAAAGACTAATCCTAAGTTAAATAATTGAGATAGTTGCAATTATTCAACTTAGTTTTCTCATTTATCATAAGTTAAATATGCAAATTCATAAGTAACATATTTGCTACTTGTACCAATCCTTCATGACAATTACGGATCATTAAATTCATGGATAGCGATAGAATAATCAATAATAAATTAAATTATCAAATTAATCAATATTAATCATGAAATATGAGAACTCAAAACAAGAAATACTTGAATTAAAACGTGAATAAAATTTTGGAACACAAAACCTCACAAAATTACAACTAGCATATTGAATCCCCTTGAATAGAATAAGTGAGTTTAGCCACACATGGTTTTTGCTCCAATAACAAAAATAGAAGAAAGATAAAGAATTGAGAAAAATGTAAAAAGAGAGAACCTCTTTCTGTTGTGAGGAATGTCCCTTTTGTAGGTTTTTTTTGGGATATAATCCTAATCTAAGTCTAACTTGTAATGACATCCATATAAAACAAATTCAAATTCCTACATGATAAGGATAGGAAGAAGTTTCCCAGTTAAACCCTAACTCTTCAAGTGATCAATCTTATCCACTACAACAATCTCTTCATTTTATCCAAATTTTGTAATTATCACCAATAGTATCCCAATTTGATGCAATCTCCACTTTTCATCTCCTAAAACAAAAAAAAACATTAATTTTAATATTTAAAAACCATAATAAATTAAAAACAAAGTAGATAATGTCAAATAGTGTATCAAAATAACATCTTATCACTACAAGAAAAATTAGTTTTAGCAACTATTATTAATGGTTGCTAAAAGTAAGAAAATGATCATTAAAAGTTATAGCGACCAAAATCGGGTTGGTCACAAGTGGTCACTATAAGGTTGTTATTAAAAGTGCTCAGTGACGAGTTATTACATTGGTCGTTAAAAATGCATTATTAACAACCATTTAAAATTGGTCACTGAAGGTATAATTATTAGCGACCAAATTTATACTTACTAATGTAAAATTTTATGGTCACTGTAATGTTAGAATGGTTGCTATAATTATGCATATTGTGACCAAATTAGTTTTGTTGCTAAAAAATAATCTTATAGCAACCATGTCAATGGTTACTATAGCTATTCATACTACGACTAAATTATTTTTGTTGGTAAAAAATAATCTTATAGCAACCAAGTCATTGGTTGCAGCTATTTTTATCTGGTTTCAACAAATAGTGTATAAAATTTCTTTTAGTAATCATATTGTGATGATATGATGTTGTTGCTAAAAATTTACTTTTGGCAACCAAATAATTTGTTGATATAGTTTTAATATCGTCACAAATTGTATTATATTTACTATAATTTAGCAACAAAAAATTAATTGTCAGTCACTAGAGCGTATGTGTTAGCCACCAAAACTTGGTCGCAAAAATAATTTGGATGGTTCCTAATGTATACCTGCCAGTAACCAAAATTGATTGCAAAAATAATTCAAATTGGTCACTAAAATTTATGCAATAGAAACTAAATAAATATGTGGTTGGAGAAAATTATTTCATTTGGTTATTAACAAAAAATTTGAAGTAGTTCTTGTTTTAACACTTCAATACCTTTAATTCTATATACATGATCGTATTCATTGACACCATATATTACAAACACACAATCAAAAGAAAATATAAACCAATTTATCTAAATACTCCACAGAAAAATAATTCTATGAATATCACTTAATCCCCTATGTCAAAATTCTCTATATACATATTTAAATGTACGAACAAGTTCTAAAATGAAAATCAAATGTTAAGAAATATCTTCTAGGAAAAAATTAACTCATAGTGCCTCTATCACATCCAAAGTCGCATAACTGCAAACAAATTACTAAAGTTAACATAAATGTTGCAAAGTTCATGTTTTGTATTAAGAATATATTGTTGACATATAACTGAAGTGTAGATAGACTACAATGAAGAAAGGGGAAATGGACTAAAAACTTAAGCCCAGCGGGCACGTACATTATATCCACATTTTAGATCGTTAAAGCTAGCTTCATATATATGGATGCTGAATCAGAAGCGAAATTTTGTACGTCCTGTAACATTACCATAACAACATAAAACCTAGTTTGAGATGTGGTCTACCAAGAGTCAGTATATAGTACATCATTCATTTGAGATTTTGTCTGCTATAATTAGGACACTTTTAAAGATAGTTTGCACCAAAAAGTCTTGATTAGCTTCTCTTAACAGCAATAATCATAGTAATTGTATGACAGAATAGTCAGGAACAGATATAGAAATTGCACCAAGCTTAGTTAAGCGAAAGAGTTAAAAACAAAACCTTCATAAATTGGGTTAACTTAAAATTTAAACAATTTCAGATATTATACAATTTAAGAAATCGTGGTGGATGCCAATTCAATTTGGAAAGAAAGTTTTAAAGCTTTACGTCATTTCAACACTCCCCAAATAATAAGTTTTAAGTTTAAAAAACTGTTAATTGAATTTCGCAATCGTTGTTCCTTTACCATCATATGCTCTCCTTGTTTGTTAGTCAAATTCTTAACTTCCTGTAGTCTAAGTCCTCTTGAATTATTTCTTTCATCCTTAAAAGAAGTATATCAACTTACAGAAAGTGTCTCCCATATTGCTTCGTCACTCAAGGTTTCTTCATCTCCAGGCATTAAAGCTCTACACATCCTATAATAGCAAAAGCATTTCAAGCCCTTAAAGAAGAAATGAAAAAATGGTTTACTAAATAGCAACATTGATTTCTAAACAAATACAAATAATAAGACTAACACCAGAACAGTGAAGACCCCAAACTTTTTTAGCAAAACATTATAATGCATGATGTTTACCTTTATCAAGAGCATGCAGAGTAAAGAACTGCAATGATGCAACATGCTTTTGTATGCATGTACAACATAAGAACATGAACATACATTTTCACATGAAGCTTGTACCCATTATGTGTGATTCCACAAGTACATACAAGGGCTTGCCATTCAACCTCTCATGACCATACAACATCTAAAAACATTTTATCATAATCAATTGTAAAGCAAGAAGAGAAAAAAAAAAGTAAAGGTTGTAAGAAAATGAAAACCTTGAGGTCTAGAAGTTCAATTACACATACACATTCGACTACTTCTGCTCCACCACGCTCTACATATCAATTGCCCAGTTAAACACTTCTCCAAAAATTAACATTTAATTCACATCAAAATAAAGAAAAAAGCTTAAGAATAAAAATAAAACAGATGAAGTTAAAGAACATGAACCAGTACACAGTTGATTGCTTTTGGACAAACATAATGCCTCAAACACCTCTCATTGTGTACATTTGTAGACCTAGGAAACAGTAGATTCTTTAACTTTGTCCAAGGCTATGAAACTCGATAAACATTGGGTACAAACCTTAAAGCAGATTAATCAGCGATGACCTTATTGTTAACATTATTTTCTTTTTTATCTAAGAATGTATAAATTCGTAAGATACACTCAGGTATTAGTCCACCACATGCGTAACATCTGAGAACAAGTTGCAAATTGAATAGAATCCTTTGAAACAACACACTTGTGCTCTATTTATGACCAAAGATTTACTGATAATGAACTTCCACAATGCACATATGTATTCTACTTTAAAATGATAACTTAAGTCTCAACTTTCTAATTTACGTACTGCTAGAAATCTATAGTGGAATTTTTATTCATCAACAAGTAAATCTTACAAAATCTAAGATCTACTAAGTGCCAAATAAGTTGAAGCCCCTTAATCATACTTTTATGTAAAAAATTAAAATAGTGGTTACCTAGTAAATTCATAGCAGCACACAGAGTGCCACCAGTTGCAATTAAGGGAACTTTTATCAAACAAGTGGTAGGCAAGAAACTGGGCTGGAAAAACTTCATATATCTATTAAAAACACTGAAAAACAAAGCACAAATCCAGAAAAAAAAAAGTTACCTTTTTGGTCTCAAACTCATCGAAACAGACGAGGAAGCGAGATTGATGCTCCTCTGCACCCAGCAGAGAAACAATCGGAGAAAGCAAACGCAGAGAGTAACAGCTGAAAAAGAAGAAGAGGAAGCTATGGTGATTATTGATGAACAAAACCAAAAGCAGAGCTGCAGAGCCCCAGTCACAGTCACATCAAAACCAACCGTTATAAATCCACACAGAAGAAAGCAAGAAAAGCTCGAGGTGGGTCTTGGCTCTTTCTTCTTCTTCTTCTCTCTCGTTACCTTAAAAGAACAGAACCAAAAGGAGGACAATCGTAGAATTAGGCTCTCCTACATATACTCGGTTCCCAAACACAATCACCCCTAAAACAATACAAAACACAGAAAGAGATTCAAAGCCAAACTGGATTTAAATTACGCACTTTTAAAGAGTCTGTTAATCTCAAAATGCTTGGACTTCTTAGTGGAGGAAGGAGCGGTGCTGCTAGACACCTCATATTTGGGTGGAAAGAAGGCAGAGAGAAACCAGAGAAGAAAAACATCAGAGGAAAAAATGAAAAATGAAAGCGCCACATGAAATTTTAAATATTAAGTAAACCAACCGCGACGTTTTGTTGAACAAAATGTCGTGATTTTTATTTTGTGACGTTTTAATAAAAAAATGCCGCAAAAATTATTACAAATTTGCGATGTTTTTATAAAACGTTGAAATAAACATCACGAAAAGTCTTTACAATCCGTAACGTTTTATCAATAAAACGTCGCAGATTGTATTAATTTCTTGTAGTGTATACTAGATAAATAAATAATTAATATAAAATATAAAATAAAATAAAAATGTAAAAAATAATATATATTAAAATAATAAAAAATTAAGAAGACCCATAAAGGTGATAATAATAATAAATTAAAAATAAATAAATACGAATAGAAATATAAAAATGTAATACAATAAATATCGAACAAGATAACGTATAAAACTAAAAGATATATTTATATTACAATGTATCGGTTCATGAGGTAGCTCTGTTAATTTTTTTAAAAAATTAAAAGTAAAATAAACATTTTTTAATTGGGTCTGTTTTGAATTGCCTAAACCTAGGCCTACTTAAGGTCTAACATTTTTAAGCAAATAATTGAGTTTCAGGTTGGTCTGAGCCTAAGCCTGACTTATAAATCAGACTATTGAAAACACTTAAATCTAAGCTCCTAAAACATATTTAAATCTAAATTTTAATTAAAAAACAAATTTTAAATTAAGGTCAAAGCATCCTATAAAAGTTCAAATTGAGGGACCAAGAGATTCGACCTGACCTAAGTCTAATCGATTATCATATCTAAACAAAGTCAAGTTATTTTTAAAAATTAAACATATTTAAATCTAAATTTTAA
>JAOTAX010000198.1:5311066-5343885 GCA_025629825.1 Erythroxylum guanchezii | reverse complement strand
TTGTATGCTCTCATTGTTATAGTGAAATACTCAGTCGTCTCCAAACTGGACGTAGGCATTGCCGAACCAGTATAAAATCTTGGTGTTCCTATTGTTATTTTATTTTCACTCCAAATTTATTCATGTTTCCGCACAACATAGCATGGCTGGCAAGTGTAAGAGTACCATGTGACGAGTCTGTTAGGTTGTTGAATGTCATTGTCGAGTCTGATAGGTTATGTCTTATGGGACCCTATATATCTTAGGTAAGGACTATTAAAAGGTATCCTTATTAAGGAGTCTTCTTCTCTATAAAAGGGGATAGCCAGAATTTCCTGGGTTTATCCATTTTTACACTTTCTGTTTCTACTGTTATATTTTGGTATCAGAGACGTTGTGATGGTAACCACATCAGAGCTTCAAACCAGACTCAACTCTATGGAGAAGGAGGTGACTGAGAGGTTGGATGACAGATATAAGAAGCTAGAGAAATTATCAATGGAAATAAATGATAAGTTTCAGGAGGTGTTGAAAGTTATCAACTAAGGAAAAAGAGTTGAAGAAGGAGAAAGTAACAACCAAAGAGAGGGGAGGAATTCAGAACAAAATCGAAGAATTGGAATAGAAAATCAATTCATGAAGGTGATATTCCCTAGCTTCGATGGTACAGACTTTATGACTTGGAGAAAGAAGGTAGAGCAATTCTTCGCGCTTGAGAAGGTCCAAGAGGAGAAAAAGGTGAAACTTATTTTGCTACATTTAGAGGAGAAAGCATTTTCCTGGCAATAACAATACCTCAAAAATTGAGGTAATGTACCCCTTACCTAGCTAGAGTTAGTCACCGACCTAAGTTGTAGATTTGATGAGTCTCTATTTGATGACCCCGTTGCTAAGCTAATGCGTCTAAAGCCGCTTGGTAGTATCGAAGAATACATGAAAATTTTTGATGAACTAAGTGCAAGAGTTAACTTAGACAGCTCCTTAGCACTAAGTTGTTTTTTGGGCGAATTGAAGGGACATGTGGAAAAAGCAGTATGAATACACAAACCAAAAACAGTTAATGAAGCTATGATGCTTGCTAGATTGCAAGAAGGTATTCTCACGGAATTACAAGGAACCCACATACTCACCAATAGCGACAACCAATCCAAGTACTTTCCAAACACTAAATACTCCTCAAATCATAACCACTACCACAGCCCAAACACTTTTCTCCCAAGTCAAAACATATTCAATAAAAAAAACTACCATACAAAAATCTCGTGTCAAAATCAACAATCAGCCCATTTTAACTCTTATTCTAACCCATCAAACCCAACATCACACTCAACGTCACACTCAAATTCCACTAACTCAAACGTAAATTCTTCCACAAACAAATCAATATACATACCCCCACACAAACAACAAAACAGAAACACAAGGATTGTAGACCAGAATACTATAGCTGAAAGAAGGCCAAAAGGACTTTGTATCTCATGTAGGGATAAATACACTTGCAACACAAATGCAAAAATGCCAAATTGTTTGCCTTGATTGTAGAGGAGGGTGTAGAGGAGGGAGATACAAAAGGAATGGCAGAAGCTGGGACTGAAAATCAAAACTACAAGTTCGTAGAAGTAGATGGTGAGGAGAATAGAGAAGAAGTTCAAGTCTCATTAAATACTATACAGGGAGAAATTGGTAATTACACAATGAGGGTGAAGGGTTTTATCAAGAGACAACCAGTGTACTTCCTTATAAATAAAGGTAGTATACAAAATTTTTTGAGTACTAAGTTGGTAAAAACGTTGGGTCTAAAAAGTCAGGTGGCTAAGAGATGCAGGGTTATGGTGGCTAATGAGGAGACCATGGACGTCACCTCTTACTGTGAAAATCTGAAGTGGAAGTATGGAAATGTTATATTTCATGCAAATTTCCTCATACTTCTATTCACTAATCACTGCATCATACTGGGTATGTACTGGTTGATACTATTGGGACCGATAGACTGGGATTGTGAAAAGCTTTCCATGAAGTCCATACATATGAGAAAGATAGTACATTTCCAAGGAATAGGGGGTGAAGTGGAGATGTTAGGGGCGCAAGATTAGTCCTATAACATTATTATGAAGTCTTTTGCTCTGCAATTAGAGGACAAAACACGAGATGACAAAAAGGTGAGTAAGAACTCATTAACCAAGGAACAACACGATCAACTCGAGAAGTTACTCGAAGAGTTCCCAACAATTTTCTAGGAGCCACATGGAATACCTCCCTCTAGGCTACAAGATCATAAAATTCCGATATTGGAAGGATCCTCACCCGTTAATTATAGGCCCTACAGATACCCTCATATGCAGAAAGGAGTCATTGAAAATTTGGTAGATAAACTGTTGCAAGCTGGATTAATCCGAGAAAGCACTAGTCCCTTTGCAGCTCCTATCGTGCTAGTCAAGAAGAAAAATGGCACGTGGAGGTTTTGTATGGATTACCGCAAACTCAATGCAATTGCCATCAAAGACAAATTTCCCATGCCATTGATTAAAGAATTGTTTGCTGAGTTATACGGGACCTCTCTAAGATCGATTTGATGTCAGGATATCATCAAATTCGAATGGTTGCCAAGGACATCTTAGAAACTGCTTTTAAGACACATTCGGGTCATTATGAATGGCTCGTGATGCCATTCGGGTTAACTAATACACCCATGACATTCCAAGCAACAATGAACTCTATTTTTAGACCTTTCTTGCGGTAGTATGTGTTGGTGTTTTTTGATGATATTTTAATTTACAGTAAGACATGGAAAAGTCATTTACAACAATTACATAACATTTTTTATAAGTTGAAACAGTACATGTTCTTTATCAACGGGGACAAATGTAGCTTTGGCAAGAATAATATTGACTACCTAGGCCATATTATTTCTAAGGAAGGTGTGTCAATGGATGACAAGAAGGTCAATGGTGTCCTCAACTAGCCAGTTCCAAGGAATGTGAAACAACTCCGTGGGTTCCTTGGACTTGTTGGATATTTCCTCAGATTTATCAATAATTTTGACAAAATAGCTGCCTCCTCACTCAATTGCTGAAGAAAGGTGTTTTTCAATGGGATGTCATTGCTCAGACAACTTTCGAGACCTGAAGAAAGGTGTTTTTCAATGGGATGTCATTGCTCAGACAACTTTCGAAAATCTCAAGCTAGCATTGACTCAAGCTCCTGCACTTCGTTCACCAGATTTTGACAAGATATTCATGTTGGAGGTGGATGCTTCTGGCTCAGGTATTGGTGCTATGCTTATGCAAGATCATCATCTGATTGCATATTATAGTAAAACTATGGGACCACGTTACCATGCATTATCTGTTTACAAAAAAGAACTACTTGCCTTGGTGTGTGCTGTAAAACGATTGGAGCTCATACTTATTTGGACGTGAATTCATCATTTTCACGGACCAAAAGACTCTAAAATATTTTTTTAGAGCAACCTACAGCTATTGAGATGCAAATCTAGGGGTTGAGAAAATTAATGGGTTACCAGTTTTCTATTCAATATAAGAAAGGCTCTGAAAATAAAGGAGCTGATGCCTTATCTCTCAAAACAACACCATCGTCACTTTTTGCATTGTCGGTGGTCAACTCACCCTTGTTGGATCAAGTGAAGGCTAGCTGGCAATCGGACCTTAAGTTTCAACAAATTGTCCAACGATTACAAGCCAACCCCCATGACTCATCTAAGTACTCATAGGATAATAATATACTCAAACGCAATGGTAAACTTGTAATTGGTGATGACAAAATGCTTAAGCAGTAAATGATGGAGGTATATCACAGCTCACTGTGGGGAGGTCATTCAGGGCATGATACTACTTATCAAAGGCTGCGGGAGGCCTTGTACTAGAAGGGAATGCAACAAGGCATTAAGGGTTATGTGAAATGGTGTATCATTTGTCAACGCAACAAGCCAGAATTAACTAAATATCCTGGAACCTTACAGCCATTATCGATTCCAAGGGATTCATGGCAGGGCATTTTACTTGATTTTGTTATGGGATTGCCTCGTTTTAATGGGAAAAGCACTATTCTTGTTGTGGTTAATCGGTTCACGAAATACACTCATTTTATTTCTCTGAAAGGACCAATTATAGCTACTTTAGTTGCTAAGAAATTTATGGATGTAGTGGTCCATCTCCACGGTTGGCCCCACACTTTCGTCTCTGATCGTGAATTGATCTTCATGTTTTTATTTTGGGATGAACTTTTCTTGGTACAAGGCGTTACACTCCTTAAATCCACCGCTTACCATCCGCAAACGGATGGTCAAACGGAAGTTGCTAACAAAGTCTTAGAGTGTTTTTTAAGACGTGCAACAGGGGAGACCCTTGAGAAGTGGGATAACTAGTTGTCTCTTGCAGAATACTGGTACAATACTAAATACCATTCAACCATTGGGATGATGCCTTTCTTGACTTTGTATGGTTACTCTCCTAGCATTGGTGACCCGTACCTGGCAGGATCCTCTGTTATAGATTTGGTGGATAGGGAGCTTCGAACACGTGAGCAAATCTTAGCCATATTAAGGAAAAACTTAGCCAATGCTCAAGCTCGCATGAAGAAACAAGCTGATACAAAACGGGTGGAACGTATTTTTCAAGTTGGAGACTGTGTATACCTTAAGATGCAACTTTATCACCAATCAACCATACCAAACCGAGCATTTCACAAATTGCCTACCAATTATTATAGCCCTTTTGAAGTCATTAAAAAAAATCAAAGATATCATATATAAGTTAGATTTACCTCCTGAATTCAAAATGCATGATGTCTTTCATATGTCGCTCCTCAAACAACATCATAGCACAAAAACACCTTCTATTTTACCTATCATAGACGAAGATGGAACAGTGGCCGTCTAACCAGAGGCTACCTTGGATAGGGAAATGGTTAAAAAGAAGGGACGTGATGTTATAGAGGTGTTAGTTAAGTAGGCTCATGCTTTTTCAGAGGATGCTTCATGAGTTGAATACCACAAGTTCGCTCAACAATTTCCAAATTTCATAGCCACCGTCAACACTACAGGTCGTCCCTGAGGACAAGTGCGTTCTGAAGGGCGAGGTATTGTTGCAGTGTTTCAAACGCAACATTTTATTAAAAATAACATTTTATTAAAGTTACGCAAACTTTACATATCGTTAGCATGGCTGACAAGTGTAAGAGCCCCACGTGTCGAGTTTGTTAGGTTGTTGAACGTCATTGTTGAGTCTGTTAGGTTGTGCCTTAAGGGACGCTATATATCTTGCGTAAAGATTATTGGGAGGTATCCTAATTCAAGGGTCTTCTTCTATAAAAGGATATATCTTTAATACAACCAGAATTTCTTGGGTTTATCCATTTCTACACTTTCTGTTTCCACTGTTACATATGCCAAAACAAACCGGTGCTAGAAACTGGTTGAATGAGTACGCTAAATGCTAGTGCACAACCATTATGCTCCCACGAATAAAAGAATACGCCACAAACTTGATGCAATAGTCTTTGACGGTTCTAAACTTCAAAGAGGAAAGCAATATGTATAACTTCCATAACAATTACAACTTCAATGTGACTAATGCACATCTAATCCAATTATGTGAGGTTGGGAGTAAC
The DNA here is from genome assembly GCA_025629825.1 of Erythroxylum guanchezii. NCBI lineage: Eukaryota > Viridiplantae > Streptophyta > Magnoliopsida > Malpighiales > Erythroxylaceae > Erythroxylum > Erythroxylum guanchezii. Next base: position 5,338,278 of record JAOTAX010000198.1, on the reverse strand, counting down.
AGGTTTCAACAACTAATCCTTGAAAGTGTGAAAGAATACTAATGTTACAACAAGAAGCCGGAAACCTAGCCAAGTGATGAGTAGGGCAGGGAATTCATGAAGCTGCTTACTCATCTTTCACTTTGCCTTTATCTTCAGGAACTTTAGGCCCATCATATGCAGAAACGAAGAGAGTACTCTGATTCTTCTGCAAAAATCTGCAAGATGAAAACAATGTTCTCTTAGAATAAAAAGGTGCGTTTGACACAAAATTAAGTACAGAGTTATTACGATAATGCTGGAAAAAGATGAGATTTCTGATAAAAAAAATTAGAGTAGAAAACAATATTTTATTGTCTCAAAGGCAACTTTGAATGTGACCAGCCTCTACTTGATACTGGTTGCAACGCCAATAAAATTGCTCTCTGCTCAGTTGAAACAGCAGCAGCAGCAGCACTGTTTCTAATTATGTTTACCAGACCATTGCACATACGAATCTCAAACATCATTAAGTTAAACAAAGCATATAGTGACTGCATTTAAACAGAACTCAGCCAAATAACTGCTAGGACAGAGACAGCCTCATCAACTGCTAAATGCTTTTGATTTATGAAGCGACCCAAAAGGAAGTGATAAAAAATGTGGTTTTGAAAAGTTATTCAGTCAGGATAGGCAAAAGTTCCCCAAACTCGTTCATGTAATCATGACTTCAAGGCACAGGGAAGCAAAAAAACTATTACTTTGTTTCCTTCCATAGTTAACTCATACTTTGCATTTGAATTCTGATGATTAAGGAGAAAAGGAATAGATGAAGGCACGTACAATCTGCTTAATCTTTCAACAAGAATTTGTGATCTCAAATTTCTATAAAAAAGCAAAAGATTGGTAATTGAGTATGCAGGGATTGAGTTGATACTTGAGAAAGTCAAGAAACATCTGCTGCATGCAGGTCAACGTGTCTTCTTCAATGCGCACATGTTTCAATAGCTCAGGCAATTTAACTGCAAAGAAACAAAGTAATCATAAAGAGTAGATTAGCAACCTACATGCATTATGATTCATATACATAAAAGAACAGGCAATGAGCTTAGATTCCCTATAGTGGTAACATGGATAAAGCACTAGGTTGTAAACATACCAAAGAGGCGAAGTAAATGTTCTGCACCATATACAGTTGAAGGGGATTCATCATTTTTGACAGAGTCATGAAACTGTTGGCGCTCTTTGCTATATAGGAGCATCACTGCTAAAGCCTTATCAAAGTAGCATCTTATGCCCTTCAAAATTTCTCCAACTGAATCAGTCATCCTATAACAAACAAAACAACTATCTATTAACCCATTATCAGCGGAGCAATGATATTTGCTGTACATCTATGTTATTAACATGTACGCACAACCAACTTTCTAACTTTCTAATGCTTATCTTAAATTAATGAAAAGTCTGATCTTTGTAATGCTTTATTGACATAAATTTTAATATTTCAAAGTTTGCATTATGAAAGACTCATTCACACCTAGTAAAATATCTGCATTTCCTATCCCAATACCCAGAGACCAACTTCCCAACCCAAACTAATTATTAGTTTTCAGATATTCTGAATTATCGCCAAGCAGGTCTTATCTTTACCTGCTCTTGGTTCTCATCTAATACATATTGGTTTATATAGTAGAAACCATCCAATGCAGAATGATCACTATTCTGAACACATATTTTCATCAGTTGGGCATTGCGTTTTGTCATATTCCAACAATTCTTCGGCTTTATTAGAAGTAAAGTTGTTCACAACTAATTCTGATATCACTTATATCCATTATTAAAACTATATGATAATGTGCCCAGCATTGACCACTGAAACAAATAGGAGTCTTCAGATAAGATTCCACATCACGAGAAGCATTGGGACAAAAAGATGTGCTTCAAAATTGGTTAATCCAATTTGACCATGAAATGAATCTAAAACTTACATGCCATCCTTCTTTGATCTGTAATCTAAGTACCTCATCAGAACATCATCCACATTAGGTGATCGAGGAAGTTTTACAAGCTGCATAAAGAAAATTTTCACACCACATCAGGATTCTACATTATCACATATGGCAGTAAACTTGCCTTAAATTACATACGAAACTTGCAAAAGCAGATTTGGTCAAACTTTTTTTAACATTTGGTAATTGCCAGCATCTTTAGGGATCATAAATTATAAAGTTGTTGCTAGATTGCAATACTGAAAAATCCTAGATTCATGGCTTCTTCTCTTGCTAATGTAACTAAATTAATATGTTTCAAACAAAGTGATTCCAAGAAGATTAAAAAAAGAAAAAGAAAAAGATGATCTGCCATTCATTATGGTTGCTTGCCTTATCCTGCTGGTTGACAAATTCCCAATCATCAACAAGTTGCTTCTTCAAAGTTGACGGAATTTGCATCTTGATACGCTTTTCAGTTACATCCTTCTGACAATTTGACAGGAGAAATAAAGCATAAAGGTTCAAGAAGATTCAAGAGAAGCATTTAAAAGAATGCAGATATGTGCCTAAAGGCATCTGTGATTCTTCTTCATTTAACTTTGTAAAGTTTGCTATCATACATCAGGTGTTCTAGACGAACGGGCTTATAATTAATGGAAATAAATTGTGCACCAAGAGATAGAACAGGTCAAAACCCCCGCATTCAATTAATACTTCAGAATTGAAAACAAGCATGTTAAAGTGTCACATAAATCAGGTTCAAGCCAGACCTCAATGCTCGAGTCACCCTTGCGCTTCTTCGCTTTTGTCACTATAAAGAAATATTGGTAAACTATGAGACTAATGTAATTCATCCTGACAGGAATATTATTGAAAACATGAATGGAGATAAACCACAAAAGAAAGGAACACCTGAGGTTTTTAAGAGCATGAAGTTAAGGTTACTCATAGAAAAGTTAGAAGTCATCAATGAGTGCCCTAATGCTTTGGCCATCAAAAAAGTAGGAGCCACATGATACGTCACGAAACAAATTAGCATATAAAACCAAATGCATTTAGATAATATGAGATTTGGTGTAAGAGTTATCAAATAACCACACTGAAACACTGAGCTCCATCAGAGTCAATATGTTATTGGTTAAAGGAAATGCTAGATGAAAGAACTTCGGTTAACGATGAAAAGTAAGAACATAATTGTATTTGCTCCCCGGAAGAAAACTGAATTTAATTCACTTTCAACAGGATCTATGTCTAACCAATAATGATAAAAGTGAACAAGGAAGGGCAATAATGAGGATAAAACACCTAACGAATTACAGATATTATCTAAAGTAACAAAATAAAGAGAATATGAACACCAGCAAAGCGTGGAAAGGATTTGTAAAGATAGCAAACCATTGGGTTTGGAATCTTCCTTCTCCATTTTAACGTCTGCAAAAATAAAACAAGTAGTATTATCGCAAACGAACGAGCTAAAAAATTAATTGCATTTTGCATATCTTTGCAGACTAAATTCTTCAAATTAAGAAAAAAATATTTTTGATGATGATTGGATAACAATCATCAAAATTGAAGAAACTTGCGTGCAGCCAGGCAGTTCTATGGGATATGGAAGAAACGAGCAACTTGTAAATAGCCAATTACCAGTTAACAGATTAGGATACTTTCCAGATACCATATCGAATCCCAGAAAGGCATGCTCACAACAGAAAATAACCAGTTCAGACAGAAAGCAAAATGAAAAGCATCCCAACCATTGTTTTAATATCTAACTTAAACAATGTGGTGGATAAATATATGTGCAAATTACTGATATTTCCAGACAACGACTTAGCATGACTTCGGGCCATTATCCAGAGCAATTAGCTAAGCAAAAGCCAATAGATGCAACTTTTAAAGTAAACCCGAGGTGACCGCTTCAAGCAGTGATAAGCATGTTTGCCACAACTACCTCTTTAAATCTGGTTTATATCTACCGGTATCTTCAGTATTGCAAAAGTCATCAAGATAAAAAATAAAAGTGCTTCTGAACAGTACAATCCCTATACTGATTTCTTGATAAAAGGATCTCCACAATGCCATTGTTGATTTGAAGTAGATTTTTTCAAAATGAAATGTTAAATACAAATCTAGACATATATGTATGTAAATGGCAGTGTCCATATCAATTTGACAGATGGCTAATCAAAAAGATGATTTACAGAAATGCATAAAAAAAGCTTTGATCACAAGGATCCGTCCAGTAGAACAACTGTCACTGTCACTTCACTATATCAATGATTTATTATAAGAGACAATCCCCAGGGGTGAGCTAAGAGACAATCTCTAAGCTGACTGTCCTGGACTAGAGAATTAGTCATCTACTTCCAATCTAGTAAAAGCAAAAAATTTTAAAAAGATTATGATATTCACAATTTACATGAAGATACCCAAATATGAGATGAACAAAACTAGCATAAGAACTTGCATTTTAACGTTTAAGCCTTAAGTAGGCAGTTATATTAATTCAAATATCATACACACACAGATATAAAGTAACTTACCAGTAGAAATCTTTGGCTTAGTTTGAGCAGCACGTCCAAACTTTGATGTCTTGTCTACACCTAGATTATTCACAAGGGCCTGCTGTTTCTTCACGTTCTCTTCAGTATGTTTCAATAGCCTGTCTGTGGCTACCCATTCGTCCCAACTGTTGGCAATATGTCCAAGCCATAGTAATGATTTCTGTATTCCTTTTTTAAACAAGGGCATACTTATTAATGAAAGAATGTTCCCAGTATGAAACACAAAATTTCTAGGAAACCTTCAGACTGCTCTTTGATTGGCAGTTAATTCCTAAAAGCAACAAGAAGTGGAGCACTTCCACCAAACAAAAAATAGCAAATTCATAAAGAGATCCCAACAAATCTCATTGACAGCTAGCAAACTTGCTGAAAATCCTATTAAAGTTGAAAGGGTTTATCTTTAGTAGTACTTTCATTCCCCAAATTCTTCTCAAAGGTACAGATACAAATTCTTCAGATTAAGTTTAAAGGTTTAGCTATCCAAATAGGGATATCAAGGAACCCAAGGATATAACTATAGCTATATTTACTTGTAAAACAAAGAATAGTAAAAAAAAATTCACAAGTATTCTTTCGTCTAGTGACTAGCTATTTCGGTAGTATGGACTGAATTTTTATCACCTCAGCAGTTTCCGTGTTCTTGTTATAATCTTGGTCACTTAAACTGCCAATTTAATTCTTCTACCACCAACCTTCAACTTTTAGATTTATCAGTTTTCTTTAATTCTTTTCAACTTTAGACTTAATGTAATTTGATATGTCCGGTAAAAGTCCCAAAGATCAACTGACATTACAAAACTAAAGCCGTCAAAATATTGAAACTAGAAATTAGTCACGCTAAAATACCCTTTGGTCAACCTTAAGAATAACACACAAAAAGGGACTCATCTTTGCTGTGGTTTGGAACAAGCAAAAAGCACAACCACCTTAAAGGCCTATATCACAAAAGGCAGGACTCTATGTAATTCTAGTAACAGTTCTTCTAAAAGCATTGGTGGTGAGCAAGATGTGCTTGCGTCTCAAATTTTTAATGTTCTTCTAACTTTCCAGATAGATAGTAGCAGTAAGACACCTATTGTATTGTTCCACAACAAAATATCTAATTTTACATAGTGCAGCCTGTATTGAAAAGTACTAAAGCTTGAGCTTCTAATTACTTGGACGCATTATAGAAAATCAAATTCCAAATCCTGCATTCTGTGCTTCATAAAGTGATGACTCTAGGAAGGATCATATAGAAGTGAACAGAGTAAAAGATATTCATCTGAAAAGAAAAACTTATGTGCATAGAATATACAGGTACTTACTTTTTATTCCAACCCTGCAAAACAGGAAATTGCACATCAGTTGACAGGATAAGAATAACATTAATTGATAAATCAATAGGTTATTACTAGATCAGTGGCAATTCAAAATAGAAACTCAATAAGATAGTTTAAAATCATACAAAGATCAGACTAAAATCTAGAGAAAGAGCTCACAAGATAGTGAACAAAATATCTCCATTCCTTCTTCCGGCATTCAACTTTTTGAACCTGAAAAGTACAAGCGCACAAGGAAACTTAACATGCAATGCTGCAAAAATCCAAGCTAGACTGAGTCACAGACACTCAATTACCGAAGAAGTTAAATTGTAACACTGAAATTCACTGCAAATTCTTCACAACTAACCTTCAACAATCGCTATCTACAACCTAAGTTGGCTGCTAAATATTTCAATCTATGGATGAAGTTCTAACCAATATCATAGATTTCAAGCAATTGAACCTTGAAACTCAAATTAAACACATAAAAGCCAAAATAATAAACACGATTATCCTCAACAATCACTACCCACAACCTTGAACTTGCCTGCAACTGAACCCAATCTACAGCAACCATTCCCATCAATGTCATATATTTCAAAGCAATTGAAGTTTGAAAGTCAAATTAAACAGTGAAAAACCCAGAATATCGAACATAATAATCATAATACTCGTTGACCACAACCTTGAGCTCGCCTGCAACATAACTCAATTTAAACTAACATTTCAGTTTAATATTACAGATCTCAAAGTTATTGAAGTTAGAAAATGAATTTAACCAGTAAAAATGCAAAAATGTCAAACAGGACAATCTAATACTCACTATCCTGCAACAGACCTCAATCTACAGTAACCGTTCCGATAAACATCACAGATTCCAAAGCAATTGAACTTTGAAACGCAAATTAATCGAAAATCCAAAATATCACAAAAAAGAGAAAGGCACAATCCACATAAAATAGTGTATATGCGTTTGGAGCGCGACAGACATTGGCTACTTAGATGGCTGGTGTGACTGAGAGAGGAAGTAAGACATACATACGTAAATATGAGTAAATATAAAATATATACGTGCCTTAGCTTCGTAGATGCGGGGACCGTGATAAGCGAGGACGCGTTCGCCCTCTGTGAAGAGTCCGGTGACGGAAGGGGCAGCGTCGCCGCTGGAGGTTTCTGCGTCGCTTCCAGAATCTTCCTTCGATGAACTTCCCATTCCTTCTAACCGACACTGATTCAGAGAGAGTATGCCAGAGATAAGAGCGAAGATTTTATTCTCCGGCGTGTCGGGAGAGTTTGTCGAGTTTTGAAATGAAATCAAGTGGGAATGTGGTCTTCTGCAAAACCAACACACACTTTATGCTATCCAGTTTTTGAAAAAAACCAAGTCTGCAACATTTAATTTAATTTAAAGACATTTGAATTTGCATCGATCCCTGTTTAATATAATAAATTAAGGAAAATAATTTACTCCTAAAAACTATGAATCATTTAAATATTTTAAAACAATAACAAATCTATCGTACCATATTCTAAAATAACAGGCTTTTAGATAAATATTTTGATTAGTAAAGAATTTATAAATTATAATATTTTCACATTATTATGATAGAATTTTATAAATATATTTAATAAGTTATTCCATACACCTAATAATTTATAAATTACATATTTAACGAATTTTATGCTTCTATCTATCATCTTTTAAATTATTAAAGTAAAAATAATGCTTATCTTGATTTAAATTATTAAAATAAAAAATATCTTAAACAAAAAATCAGACTTTTTAAAATAATAAGTATTGGGAAATTGAGACGAAATCAGATCCTGACCGTAGCGGAATAATTACAAAAATTGTTCGTATTTTGATTTTCAAAAACTCAAGATCACTTTAATTTTATAAAATAAATAACATATAAAGCATAACAAAGCATGAATCTTAATTCAAACCTTATTCCGAAATTCAATCTTTTTCTTGTCACATCCCTTAAACTGTTTCCGAAACTGGTCAATCTGAATCATCGTAGCAGCACAAGTGTTTGAAAAATCAATATCACTTTAATTTTATAAAATAAATAGCATATAAATCATAATGTAGCATGAATCTTAATTCAAACCTTATTCCGAAGTTTGATCATTTTCTTGTTGCATCCCTTAAATTGTTTTCGAAACTGGTCAATCTCAACTATCGTAGCCACACAAGTGTGTGACCTCTAACAGTATCCACGGAACAGGTTGAGAGAATTATGTAACTCTTATAGAGAGGATTAAGCAAGAAGTGCTAGCTCCATTAGAGCTTAAATTTATTTATAATAAATTTTGTATATTTTAGTAATTTAATTGAAATTAAATTATAATTTCAACTAAACTTTAATTAAAATTATAAATAATTCTAATTAAATAATAATTATGCCCAAATAAAATTCAATATGTCATATTGATTCTTATTTATTAAATATCTTATATTTAATTATAAAAATTTTCAGACTTTACAATCAAGTCCAACTTTATTAAAATATCTTTGCTTTCTTCAATTCGTTCTTTATGTGAGATCCATTAGAATCTCAAATATGTTAGCAATGATTATAAATTATATTTATAATTCATAATTAGAATTAGATAAATTAAAACTCCTTTTAATTTATCTTTAATTCTCTAATTAAACAATTTATAATCATAGATCCAGATTAACGTCTAGCAACACATCATGACCACTCAAATTTTATGAGTGTCATAATAGTTTTGACTAACCTTTCTATGCATGTTTTTTCCGTATAATTCAATTTTTTCATCATACAATGTTCTGAACAAACATATAACATGAAATTAATATCTACTCTTTTTGAGTCTAATCATAGTAGTTCTCCATCATTAGTTATGATTCAATTAATGACATTTGTAAACTATTTACAGAACGTCATTGTACCTTGGCCAAAGATTTTCCGAATCAATACTAATTGAGATTAGTAGAACATTCTCCTTAATTACTTAACGGTGATGAATCCTATCTTGATCACTCAACTACCTCTATATAGTTCATGTTACATCCAACGACTACGGAATGAGTTATCTATGATTAGAATAGATCATAAATAGTATCAAAATATAGCAATCCCTATACAAGATAACTTTAGAAACCTTACGTCAAATAATCACTTATACAATCATCACAATTAGAATTTTCATAGACATACAAGTAATGTTTCAAATGGATTTCTTATATCGGGTCAGTTTAGTGATTTGTTCTCTAACAAGCACCTACACGTTTGTTTAAGTATCTCCATACTTTAGCCAATGAGATCGACTACTTTATTCATATAGAAAAATATAACATGTGTAATGTCTTTTTATATTTTATTATTATCTAGTCTTAATATAATACTGACTGGGAACAATTTCAGGATAATACATATATGCTAAATGAACTCATAATTATAATATCGTCATAATTTCATTTGCAATGTATAATTATCTTATGAACTTTATCATATACATCAAAACATGTACAAGATAAATAATGGTTTTAAATTATTTTGTCACTAAATTACAATTAATCGATTGGTTGTAAGGTATAAACTAACAATCTCTCACTTGCACTAAGCCAATCGTTTAGTATCTTATACTATATCACCATATGACGATTATATTAGTACTGGACAGTGGCTTAACGAGAGAATTTTACAAGATTATTTACAGTGAGCACTTAATTAAATCTTACAACTTTCACCTTAATTATCACCATAATTAAGAAATTTTTGCCTGACTGCATCCTTGAATATTTGATGAGATCTTAGTTCTTTTTACATGTCCAATGGCTCTAATATTCCACAGTACATTGCTGTCTTGAACAATGTAAGGAACTATATTGAGTTCACTACAGAATGTATTGACTCAATTAATCATTTTCACTAAATGAAAAATGCATTATGACTTAATTAGCAACCATTGTTATATTAGAACCTTTCTAATATTGAATGATATTGTTCTTGAGTAAAATAAACCAAAATTAGGATTACTTCTAAAGTAATATGTTTATCTTCTTGAACTCAAATATCAGCTCTTATTTAGGATAATGGATCTCTTTAATACTTCATAAGTATCAAATATCTCAAATACTAAATATCTATAGTACATTATCTATGTTCTTGGACTTATAATAGGTAAACAACTTCTAATATGTCTCGATAGATCTAATTCCTAGAATTAAATTATTACCTTTTCATATCCAACAAGAGTCATTCTTAGACAATTATATTTTCAAAATTTGAAAATTAAAATTGTTGTTCTCTATGACCAATATGTCTCTACATACTCCCACTTGAGAGGACAACTATACTTCCACTAAACTTCTTGTAGACACGATAAATTTACAATCATCTTCAAAATAAACTTTTTGAATTCATCATAAAAGTGAATCTTTCAACATCTCATAGCCTTTCAACTATGCATCAATTGTACCATCAAAAGCACTAGTTCTAGTTGGATGTATTGACATGAGATTTGAATCTTTCAAATTTCATCTTACTTCTACTACTTATCTTAAGAACTATTATTCTATAAGTATACATTGAAACAAATAATTTGTTCAACAAATCTTTAAGAATATATCCAACGTATTAGATATCTTATAACATTTTATTACCTATTTTAGTTCTAAACTTAATAGATAATACATGCTTCAACTAAGCATTACATCCTTAAATCATTAACTTCAACTCTTTCAAAAACTTAATGTTTAGTATCTAATATGAACTCTTATTAATTGATTCAACTAGAATTATTGAACGTAAGTCAATGTACTAGGGATAGCTATAGAATAAATAAATATTACATTATACAACATCTCATATTGTATTTTACTCCTTACATAAATTCATACTCTTGTAAAATTTTGTTATGAAGGAATTCACCAGAGAATCTCATTCACTATAAATAACTGAAAATTTAAAACTCACAAAATAGATATCATCTAAGTGCTTCAACATTCCCAATGCTTAATTTCTATTTACATTTAAAAATTTTGAAGTTTTCAAAATTTTAAATCATTATTTTATTTAATACATATGATTACATCACATAAAGTCTTTATTAATATAATAAAATATAAGTATTATCCTTTTATGAATTTTTATTCCATCCAATACATGACATGTATAAATTTAACAATTCAATACCATCCATCCTTTCACCAAAGGTTAATTTGGTTATTCTTCAACTTAACAAGTTTCACAAGTTTCATACGATTCATAATTAAAAGGATACATATATCCTTGTATATAACTTTATGATTCTCATCATGTTGATTGAACCAACATGGCATAAAGGAAGAAAATGATTGGCACAATTATGCTTTTAGTAGGCTAAATTAAGTAGAATAATTTCATCAAGGTACTATACCTTTCAACTCTACTTCATTGCAACCTCTTGCATCTTGCTGTCATGGTATTGACACACATCTTATATGTTCTCATAAAAGTTTACGAGACATTAGTTATCATTAAATTTTGTCATCTATATGATTTTGACATATCTCTATAAATTTTTCACTGAATCCTTAATAGGGATTATAGCAAAATTATATATTAGACATACAATTTTCTATCTAACTTTGAGGATTCTTCTTAAACATAACTTATATATAAGAAATTGGGTTCATTAACTTAGTTTCAACTATACTAAACAAGGTAAATTCTAATCAGAACATAATATAAATGTAAAAATAAACAAGTAATTAATTATATGTCATGACTACAAAATAAGATTAGGACTTTAATAATGTATTTGGTTACTCCCACTATTTTATTTGAAATAATAACCCTCACTATTATTCAGAAAGATTACTATAATGTTTTTAGTAGGTTAGGATCTCATTAAAATTTAGTTGATCTTGAGTTTGCTCAACAAATTAACTAAATTTACATTAGATAGATAATAATTCTATCAGTCACATCTCATGCGACTCTTGGATTCCTTAGAAGACATCTCTTGTCAAAACGTATCTTATATGTTATTCTTAACCCTGCTTCTAAATTTAAGTGATCACAAGTTTGCTCATTCAAATCACACAAATTTAGTTAAGTAAAACTTATTGTCATAAGACTAAACATAATTGGGTTAAAGTAGCATTGAGTCTACTTAATATGCCTAACAATAAGCAGAACTTTGATTTTATTCTTATAATAATAGAAGGCAATAATTATATTCAAAACATGCACTTAATATTTTAACGAGGAATTTAAGTCCGTTTGTCTCATTAAACAGAAAGTTGTGTGTACAATATTATACATACAAAACATACAATTCAATGTGCATATTATATTAAATGTATATTCCAACATGCAACTTATGCACTCATACTAAAGTTATATGCATAAAATATCAAGTTTCGTTTGATTCTAGTTATTAATCTTCATAATCTAAAATAATATTTCCAACTCTTTGAAAAACTAAATTAGATTAAACTCATTGATTCCTTAATGAATTAAAATCTTATTCCAAATAGAAATTTAATTTGATTTGAAAATATTTTTCAAATCCATTTTAAAATTATTTCCAATCATCTTAACTCCTTTAACAAAATTTCATTGAAAATAATTTTCAATAAATTATGCTTTTTTACTTATTATAATTTAGAAAAACTCTTTTTTCAAAATTATATAAGTAATTCTTTCTAATCTAATTAGAAAACTATTTATAATCTAATTAGAAATTCCTTTTTTGTTAATTAGAAAACCATTTCTAATCTAATTAGAAATTCATTTTCGTTAATTAGAAAACTATTTTCTAACATTAAAAAGAAACTACTTTTAAAATTAAATAAAACATTTTTATTTGATTAAGAAAGACATTTTTCATTAGTAAAAAGCTCATTTTCTTAATTAATAAATAAAAATACTTTTCAAATTTTAATCAAGAAAATATCTTTTCTAATAAATCAAGAAACTTATTATTCATAAATAAAGATTTTTTTAAATAAATAGAATAATGATTCTCTAAACAAATAAAATCATAATGTTAATTTTTCTCAATTAAATTGAAATAAATAAATATAATTGCGAAACACCGTTCTTAATTATTTAGAAAACACTCTTCTTAATTTTAAGGAGTCTAATTGATTAATTTCAATCTAATTGAAACTAATCAATTCTAATTTAGAAACTACTTTTCTAAAATTAATTAAGAATCAATAAATTATTAATCTTAATTATATTAAGAAAAATAATTACTCTAATTTTGAAATTGATTTTTAGATTTAAAAATTTATGTTTGGAAAAGGTTTTGGAATACTTTATTCCAAACCAAAGGTTGGATTACTTTAATCCAAGCAAACCTTATTCTATGATTAGAATATTCTTATCCTTGTACCCAAACACTGCTTATTCTAGCCTTAGGATACATTATCCTTGTTGCCAAACAACCAGTACTAGAATAATCTTAACTTTATGTCCAGACATTAGCTATTCTAACCCTATCATAGTTATATCCTTGTATCCTAACACTTTGCTTCTTCTTTTTGAAAAACCCTAAATTTAAAGAAGCCAAACCTTAGCTGCCATTTGTAGCCTTTGTCGCTGCTGACTTCTTGCTCTACCTCTAGTCTCAATCACGCTTCACTCTGATGCAACCATCACAAGAATCCTCCTTTCCATCGGTACCACCACCTAGTCTAGCTTCAACGAGCCAACAGTCACAAATTTGATAGAGAAGTGCTCTAAAGGCAGTCATCTTTAGTACTTATTGTACAAATATTTATGAATAATAAAAGGCATTTTTGTTAATTTGATGTTCATGTTCTTTATGAATTGGTAGTGATCTTAAATTGAATTAATAAAGTCCTTGATACAATATATAACATGAAGGAAATCATGATGAGATCATGATAAAGAGATTCCTATCATATACAATTATATTAGTGTCTAAATTATCCCTAGTTATAGAATTGGTGAGATGGGACATTATTAATCTAGACAAACTAGCACATGTTATACTCTTTGATTAGATTAAATGGTCGATCTCATAAGTTTTAAGCATGAGTTGTTTAGAGTTAACATGTAGATGCTTGCTAAGAGTAGTAAGTACATTGGATGACCTGTCATGAGACAATCATATGGATAATCTATTCTAGTTTCAGTGATAGTCTCATCATAGCAATGATGCAAATATCCTTAGACTTAAGGTGCTCAAGGATGTTTTGGATACTGATCCTGTTCTTTGACTCCATTCCTCGTTACCTCTCAGATGTTACTCATAACGTGGTGATTGGGTACAACTTGAGGTATTCGAAAGTAATTGAGTAGCCAACAAAGGATTCACCACTACTGATAGGAGGAGATAATATCCATGGCCTCTTGTCGCTGTTATTAATCGGGAATCTCTGACCAGGGTAGAAATGTCATTAAGATAGTCTTCAGTGACATATCCAATTGAGTAATGAGCCTCGGGGGCAAGAACTAACATCAGTTGGGCTAAATGTGACGTAGTCAGTCTAATGAGAGTTGACACTTTAACCATGTTTTGAACCAATTGGGGTATAAAATGGTAAAAGGACGAATTGCATGGGAAAATTGTTTATGGAAGGGTTCATAGTCAAATCACTGACTTTCTGGTCAATTGGAGGTCATAATGTGATACTAGATACCGCTCATAACTTGCTTAAATTAAGTGTTAATTCAAATGACCAATATAATCGGGAACCTAATGGGTCACACACATTAGAGAAGTGAAGAATGAGTAAAATAGTTTTGGATGAGGATCTAAGATATGAGAGATGCATGACTAAGCTACAAAAGTGTGGTAATTTAGGGTAATTTGATTGTGAATCATATGACATATGTGAATCTAGCGTATTAGATAAGATGACAAAATTACCCTTTAAAGAAGGAGTGAACGTTTTCATGCTAAATTAAGTGAGCTTAAAGGCCACTTAATTCCCACTAACTATCCATTGATTTTGGGACTTAGAGGAAGGCCAAAGGCTGTCAAAGACACTTTATTCTCGTCTGTCAAGAGTAGCAACTGTTGCTGCCTTCATGTGACGTTGTTTGAGTGGGTACTACCTCACCTTATTCTGTTTTTCCAGTTGCAATCTCCAGCCCAAATATAAAACACATCCAATGTTTTCTAACCACCATAACTTCAAAATTTTATTAATTTTATTTTCCAGATTCTCATTCTGCTCATATCTTATTGTCAACTTCTAATCTTAAGCCCCACAACACCAAAGCATCATATGCATTGGCTTCAAAAACCAGTCATTACAGTCCGGGTTCTTGGGACTTATAAGTTTCTAATTGTTTAGGTTCAAAGCTTATTGAAAATTCCAGATTGTATGAGCATATTCTCATTAATTTAATGAATTTCTAAAATTTTGAATCTCTAGAATTAATACAAACTTTTCATATTGTTAATTTTTGGATTTCATTTAAATCTAATTTTAGGTTTGCAACTATTGCAATTTCAATTCCAAAATTTAATATCAATAACAATCAAATTATATAATTAAAATTCACTTTGTTACCATTATTGAAAAATCAGGACGAAATCAGATCCCGATTGTAGCGGAATAATAAGGAGTTTTTTTATATTTTGATTTCCTAAAAATCATGATCGCTTTAATTCTATAAAATGATTAATATATAAATCATAATAAATCATGAATCTTAATTCATACATTAATCTAAAGCTTGATTATTTTCTTGTCGTATCTCTCGAACCATTTTTGAAACTGGTCAATCTCAACCACCGTAGCCACACAAGTGTCCAACCTCTAATGGTATTAATAGAATAAGTTGAGAGAACTCTGTAACTCTTACTGAGAGGGTTAAGCAAGAAGTGTTACCTTCATTCAAGCTTAGACATATTTATAATAAGTTTTGGACATTATAGTAATTTAACTAAAAGTAAATTATACTTTCAGTCAAACTTTAATCAGAATTATAAATAATTATAATTAAATATTAATTATGCCCAAATAAGATCCAATATCTCATACTGATTCCTATTTATTAAATATCTCGTATTTAATCATAAAGTTTCTTAGACTTTACGATCAAGTCTAGTTTGATTAAAATATCTTTACTCTCTTAAACTCGTTCTTTATGTGAGACCTGTTAGATTTTTCAAATATGTTGGCAATGATTATAAATTATAATTATAATTCATAATTAGAATTAGATAAATTAAAACTCCTTTTTTTATCTATCTTTAATTATCTAATTAAACAATTTATAATTATAGATTAAGACTAGCATTTAGCAACATATCATGACCATTCAAATATTTAGGAATGCCAAAGTAGTTTAGACTAACATTTTCGTAGATGATTTTCTATAGAATTAAATCTTTTCTTCATACAATGTTCTAATTAGACATAGAGCATATAATTAATATCTACTTTATTACGAGTCAAATCATATTAGTTCTTACCATTAGCTGTTGATTCAATTAATGACATTTGTAAACTATTTACTTGAATCAATACTAATCGAGAATAATAAAATATTCTACCTAATTACTTTAGGGTGATGAATCCTATCTTGATCACTTAACTACATCTATATAGTTCATGTTACATCTAATGACTACGGAATGAGCTATCCATGATTAGAATGTCATAAGTATTATCAAAATATAACAATCCCTATATAAAAATAACTTTAGCGACCTAAGTCAAAAAGTCACTTATACAATCATCACAATGAGAATTTTCATAAATATACAAGTAATATTTCAAATTGATTTCTCCTATCCTGTCAGTTTCAGTAAACTTATTCTCTAACAAACACCTACACATTTATTTAAGTATCTTTATACTTTAGTTTATGAAATCAATTACTTATTCCTTAAAAAAATCATAACATGTGCTAGTCTTTTATATTTTATTAATGTCCAGTCTTAATAGAAAAATGATCAGGAACAATTTAGGGATAATACATAAATGAAATATAAATTTTATAATTATAATCTTTATTTGCAATGTATAATTATCTCATGGTTTTTATCATATACATCCAAAAATATTCAAGATATAAAATATTTTTAAATTATTTTTGTCACTAAATTATAACTAATCGATTGACTATAGAACATAAACTAACAATAAGCTCAACAGACACAAACTCAAATGTAATTAAAAAAAAAAACATGAGATCCTTATATATAGTACAAACTCCAAACCAAATTGATGAGAAAACAATCTCATAGTAATTGTGTTTGTAAATATAGACCCTCGAGGGTAGAACCATGTAAAATATTTGTACTATTTAGCTTCCATATTTCCTTCTACTTCAGATAAAAATAACAGCAATAACAATTCAGAAAGATTTCGCTGAATGCAAGTACGGGAGAGAGTTCACATCAGATACCACCCTTCCTTAGCTATCATTGATGATGCCAGATCCATGCTGAATAGAGATTGAGATTGTTCTCTTCTTCATGTCCCCAAGGAAGGGAATCACTACATTGATTTATTAGCAAAATATGGATCCTCTTCGTCGCATCGTTGGCATGTATGGGAGACTCTAATGCCAGGCCTTTATCAATATTTACAAAATGATGCTCTCTTTGTCGGTTTTTTGAGGCATTAGCCCTCCTTGTTTTTATCCATTTCACAAAAAAAAAAAAAAAAGGAACAAGAAGCTGGTACAAGTGAACAATTAGAGCCTATCTAAAGCAACAGAAAAAAGACATGGGCCAATCTAAGGAACATCATGTGTGAAAGCTATAACATGAAATATCAATTTTATTTAATGTTCATCCTAAGGTATAGCGGCATGTTTCTCACTTATTAAAAACAATTGATACCAAAATCAATTTTGACATAAAAAAGATTATTAAATAAAACTGCTAAAAAAATATATAGATTCAATTTATTAAAAAATTTGTTCACTATCAATTATATAATTAATGATATTAACTATATAAGTAACAGAGCTGACTTGATAAGTCAAGATTTATGTAATAAAGAAGATTATACGTCAATAAAATAATCCTAAATTTTACTCAAAATCAAATTAAGATGTGTAATATTATTTAGATTTATTTTTATTTTTTAATACTAACATATAATATTATTTGTTACGTAAATACTAATTTGTTAAAGACTAAATTGTATATCGTAACTTCTTATATGGATTTAATTCATCCAAGCCAATGGGCAGTCAACATGCTTCATAGAAGTCAAATGAATAAGTAGCGCAGTTTGGAGGGAACGATTTGGTTGAATTCTGCAGGATATAGTAATACTAATTCAAAGCCTGACTGCCCTTTTTTTCCGCATTAGAAATCAGTTTACACATGTAACCAAACAACGAATTGCGTTTCAAAGTAAGCTACATGCTTCCCTCCATGAGTGTGCAAGTTATTCAAGACGTGGAGAACACGCTCGAGAGGGACGCAGAGATCTCGTGCGCTGACTTTCCGACCTGAAGGAAGCACTTAAAGTCAAAGAGTCACAGGTCAAACTTTGCTTACCAGGATTTTGCGCAAGACTCATCGTTTAATGAGTCAGCCTAGGAATTCGATCGTAGAATTACATGAAAACATTGGGTAAAAGAAATAATAATAATCTTTAAAAAATATTTCTCATAAACTTCTTCCGATGAAAATAACGATAAAAGACACGTGACATAAGTATTACATATATACTAATCCAATATTGTTCATAAGATGATTTATTTTAATTTTTAAATTTAAACCGAATTAATTAAATATATCTCAAATTAATAATTTTCTGCAATTATTTTAAATTGTTAATTTTCAAATTTAATAATTGAATTATCTTATCATATTAATAACATTCGATTAGTTTACATCTGAAATTTATATTAAATGTATTTTGTTAATAATTTTTAACTGAGATCTATCTTAAAGAATTTTTCAAGAAAGCTATAAATTAAAAGAATTTAAAAAATTAAAGGCTAAAAGCTTTTTCTAAAATTTTTAAAATGATAGGAGATATTTATTTCTTTTACTCTGAAAATATTTTCCTAAATATTAAAAATTAAAAAGTGTATTTAATTTGTTTTTAGTTTTAAGATGCCCCATAATTTTTGTTATGTTTAATAATTTTTTAATCATAAACAAATTTATTAAATGTTATTGAACAATAACTATATTGAACAATAACTAAATAACATACATGTTAAAATAATTAATATTATGATTAAAAATAATGGGCATCTTTTTTTGCTAACACAAAATTTTTAGAAATTTTTATAATTTAAATTTGAGAATTATTAAAACACTTACAAATCCTTCTGAAAGGCACTCCGTGAATATTACTATTATATTTCATCTACTTTCTAAGGAAAAATGATACTTTTTTATCTCAAAATTTAACTTTGATTTCATTGTGTTATATTGTTTTAAGCAATTTTTATATAATAAAATGTACTAATTTTAATTAAATTTTTATTAATTTAAATTTATGCTATATTGTTTGACGAAAGGTCTATAAACAAATCTACTAATTATGGTTAAAATTATGTGATAATTTATTTTAGTCTAAGGTCTTTCTCAATGTGACAACTAAAATAACCTGTAACCTATATATGCTTCCATCTAAAAGCAAGAAAGCATAGATGGGCTGAAGTGGGCAATTTGATTGTATATTCATTGTATACATTAAAGAGACATAAATAAAAAAATTAATATCTAAAGATAAAATAAATGATATTTATAAAATGATATAAAATATGTAATATTAAGATTAATTTTAGAATTTGATTATAATTTTCTTACTTTAAAAATGTACAACACATTTTTTGTAAAATTATTAAACATTTTATTAAACACCACCTAACTTTTGGGACCTTAAAAAAAAGTGTTAAATTTTGAATTGGTATTTGATTATTTTCGTGGTTGTAATAATTGATTCAAGTAACAATATTCAACTACAAAGAGCCTTAGTTTGACAATTAGGCCGAAATTCGGAACCATTTTCGGGAGCACGCTTAGACATAGCAGCCTTTTTCTCCTTGGAACGTACACTTCTTAAAAGACCAGGGCACCGTCTCAATCCAATTCCCATAGTCCCCAAGCAGTCTACTTTGAAATTCTTGTCAAAACCTATAATGAGGCGTGAAGCACCTCTCTAGTCTATATGCTTATTTTTATGTGTCTCGTTTTTATAAGTGTCGCGTGACAAGGAAGCAAAACCTGGTTTCAGATGGAGCACTGAATTATTTTACACGCAAGCTTCGCTGGATGATATCTCAGATTAATTCATAAAGCTTTGTTAATTATATTAACAATCATCAATTAATCTCATTACAATTGTCATTCTCACGTAAAAGCAAGTGCGGTTTATCTATGGTACATTGAACACTGGAATGTTTTAGTAGTAAGGAAAGATTTGGCTATAAATGGAATTCATTACATAAAAGCACAACACTTCATATATATATATATATATTAACATTGTCCTCTTTGTTTATCTATTAAGTTAAATCAGGAGATTGTATAAGATGATGGTACATGCATAAAGCAATGCATATCTGCAAAAATTAAAGGTAAAAATAAACTTTGAAAAAGGTCCCTTTACTTGCAACTATTTTCTGCAAGATACGTACAGTGATTAAATCTACAAGCGTATAAGGTGTATGAATGTAATTGAAAGAATGGAAAGGAAACTATGAATGAGCTGACGTTGCGAAGCAGAAGACGAGCAGAGGTGGTAAAAGGAGTCACGGGTGCGTGGCAGAAGTAAACTTGTGTCCCACACCAGGACTGGGACCTTCCTTAATTCCTCCAAGAGTATTGCGATCGGTGAATTTGTGGCCAACCCCAGGACTCGGACCAGACTCCTTGATTGCTCCCAGAGACAACCCATCGAAGAAATTCTCAATCACCCTGCTAGCGGAGTTTCTGGCCTTGACCATGTTAAAGGGTCGTGCTTGGACCTCCATGAAAGCTGAGATTACGAGGATGAATACGACCAAGAAGCTCAGAGATCTTCGCATGGCTGCCATATGTTACAAGAAAAACACACAGATCTGAAAAGGCTTGATTTGAGGGCCGATACAAGGACGTTAACAGGAAGTAGTGGTGTATGTTGGAAGTGCGATGTGCAGAGCTTGGTGTGCTATTTATAGGGTTGGTGAGCTAACCTTGGTTTGACTAAAGACAAGCAGGCACAAAAAACCTATTCAAACAAATTTGTGTGATTTCCATTTGGATACTCTCTCGTTCAAACAAACGTGTGAAATACTGTCAGCACGAAACAACAGCGGAGTTTCTCGAGTCTAAGAAAAACGGAAAACAAAACAAGAATCCTTAGTCTGTACGAGATAAAAATAACAATTGGAATTGCAAGTCTAAATTGGGGGGATAGAAAAAACAGAAACTAACGAAAGCAACCAGTATTTGTTTAGTGTCTTGCAAGGAAACCCACTTCAGACGAAAATTCATGTATTAGCTTAGACAGCAGACCAGGGACCAAACCATAGATGTGTGCCTTATCTAGTTGAATCCCAGTAGATTGGGGACTGAATGTGGTCTGACGTAATTGGTTGGAATGATACAATTGACTGGCCGTGTTGGCTATAAGGTGTCTAGGTGTCTAATCTCATTGGACACCGTACAACCCAAGAAAATGGCAGTTTCGTAAAATTAATGCAAGCTGTTGGCTATGAAAATTGAAAAAGAAGAAGAATTTGACACTTTCGTTTAAATAAGCTGTCCCCAAGCAAATCCGAAGCTGCGGATCGTGTTATGATAAAATTTGTCCGTCTGATCCTAGCCATTGTTTTCTGGTTCGTTGAAAAAATGGTTGAGCAGCCACTCTTGTTGAAATCACAGGTCCACTTGTTAGGCCTGACTTTCACGACATATAGCTGAAATTCGTATTTTTTATTTTAATATTTTTATTAAAATACAAGTCATATTTATATCCTTTAAAATTGTCTGAATGCATGTTGGACCAGAATGGGCCATTAATTAGACTAAATGGTTAATGTTTCTTTCTTTGTTTCAGGATGGAGACATGCCTTTCCAACTAAAGTTTGACGAAGACAAATAACGTAATATTTGACGATACATTCTCATTTCATAGTAAACAAAATTCAAGAATGGCATGTTTTGATGTTACAGTTTATAACAAAAACCTTAAATACATTTTCTTGTAAACGACTGATCCACAGTTAATGAAGAATTCTTTTATTTAAAGTGAATTATGTTAATATAATTTTTATGTAACTCAAGTAGATGATTATTATTTTAGTGATTCATGTAATCGTTATGTTTCATATTAGAGCTGCACATAAATTGAATTAGATTCAAATTTTAAAATTATTTAAAATTTTAATACAAAATATGTTAGAAAGTGCCTAACTCACTCCCAAAAACTAGTTCAAGAGGGAGAGGTTTGTATACTATTATAAACTTTTGAATGCCTTTGTAATTGTCTGATGTGGGATTCCTGACACACCCCCTCAGTCCAGAGCAGGACTGGACATCTGATGGACATATTGGGCAAAGGGACATAACCGAGCACCGCCCCTAACCATCGAGACAACCTGACTCTGATACCATGTTAGAAAGTGCTTAACTCACCCCCAAAAGCTAGCTCAAGAGGGAGAGATTTGCATACTATTATAAACTTTTGAATGCCTCTGTAATTGTCTGATGTGAGATTCCTGACAAAATACATAATAATTTGTCAAATAAAAATAATCATAAGTTCGTTTTAAGATCAAACAGATTTTTATAAAATCTATGATAAAATTGAAATTAATTATTAATTAATATGTTAAGATTTAAATAATGAATGTTTATTTGAACATCAAGATATTTATATTCAAATTGAGTTTTTTATTCAATTTTTAAATCCAAATTCAATTCATATTAATCCCTTCAATTTTTGAAATTAACCCATTGAACAAAATAAATTGAATCAATTTGTGCAAGTCTATTTCATATTAATTGACATATTTTTACACATCATAAATCATTTATTAGTATACAAAAGTATTTTAATTAATTAAAAATATATAGAAACCAACAAGTTAGCAGTTTTCATGTTATTATGGTTTTTATAATGTAAGGAGGTACCCCCATAAATTATAAAAGTCATTTATTGATAGATAAAAATAATTTAATTCATATTGGTCATGATGATTATAAACGTGATCAAATAATTATTCCTTTCAATTAATATTGATCATAATATAATTATCAAGTATTATCAAAATAACTCTCAAATATTTAAAAAAAATTATTTTTTTTGGTATTATTGGCCATTAGTATTCAATGGGTCGCTATCCTTTTTTTCTTAGTATAATTGCAATAACAGTTTGTACTGGTCGTATAATGCACATAATCACATATGAAAAACTGAAAAATCGCACCTTACTCTCTAGACATGGTATATGGTTTGGTGGACGACAACGAGTTCCTTGGATGGTGTCAGGCTTGCAGTTCGCCTTCCATTTCTATGTAAAAGGCCTCTAAATAATATGCCCTGCTCAAAAGCTGAGATGTAGAACATGACATGAAATCCAGGGAACGCGACCAACTAGACAAGCTGAATTCAACAAAATCGAAAGTAGGGACAAAGGGTCAACAAAGTCCAAGATTCATGTCTGGTGCTTCACACCTATTTCTGTTTGTTGTTCATTTTCTATAATTGGGTGATACAACAACCCCGTTTTTCATACTAATTAAAATCTGTCAATATTTTTTCATGAGTAAATTTAGATTATTTCACGTAAGGATTAGTATCCAAATCGACTTCCCTAACTGCAGCTGTAGTTTGAAACTGATCTGCTTCTGCCATCAGTTTCCTAATTCCATCTTCCTCACGTTTGATTGGTTTTGGTTAGTTGACTACTTGTGGGTACTAACTCTCATTGCCACTAAAAGGGTATCAAGAATAATCCAACTCCACCTTCCATTTCCAATCAAAAGCTGTATCCAACGTTCACCAAGCTACAAGAATGAAGAATCATGTTAGCTCTTTTTAACTGTCAGACTAGCTTCGTCCCAGTAAAGTATTATGTTATACTGAAGCCGAGGAATGAATATGTGATAATAGTTCACGATTAACAAATGAAGAATCATGTCAATCTGACCAAAAAAAAAAGAAAAAAAAGAAGAAGCAGCAAGTCATCAAGTTTCTTTGGAGGAACATCAATTCCACAACTAAATTTTGGTCCAAGTTATTGAAGTTTGTAGGCGAATTAGATGAAAAGAAAATTAATATAACAACAAACATTGAACAATAAAGAGAAATGAAATCGTTAGGTGAATTTGATCAAGTGTTGTGATCCAGCATTTCCAAAAGGGGCAAACTATGGAACAGACCGAATATGAAAGTATTGACCTCTGCTGTGAGACCATGACCAGGGAACCAGTAAAGCGGCAGAGAAAAAGTCCATAGTCAAAAGGTTCCATTCTGAAAGGTCCCACTTTCGAAAAGCTCTTCTCCGTCCTTTGCCACCCAAAGCCATCCACGAAACAAAAAGAACGATCTTTATAAAGGCCAACGGTTCCTTATAGAATGGAGATTCCAAAGCAATTCTCTTCCACCTCCAAACCTTTGGCCCTTGCCAAAAGAGCTATCACACGAAAGGAGCTCCACTCTTTTTGTTCCCTAGAGAATATTTCAAAGTGTTTTTTAGTCTGTGTTTGAGCAGAGACAACGATCATGCAAGCTCCAAAATCAGGGATGAGACGTATCATGTCTCTACCTCTATTGCTCCTGATCATAACGCTACTATTTACAGAACCAAATCTTGTAGCCTGTAGACCCCTTCGATCGTCAGAAAACAAAGACAACACCGATCCAGAAGCCCTTTTTGGGAGAATTTCTGCGCCCTTCAATGAAGGCTCAGTTTCCAAGTCCGGAGAGGTCGATGTAGTAAGTAGTCAGGTTTCAGCTTCAACAACGGAGGTGTTTACTCTGGCTTCTTCTGGACCCAGTAGGAAAGGCTCCGGACACTAGACGGTCATTTATCTGTTATGAGTGTATTGGTTATGATGTTTTTCCACATGTAGTTGATGTACCTATGGAGCTAGAAGATAGCTGCTACTGATTAATCAGGCTTTGTAGATGACGTGTAAATTAAGTTTTGAATGTTTGGGGACAAGCAATTTGATGTCCAAAAGGTAAAAAGACAACGAACAGATCCATTTTAGAACAGATTCCGTGTTCATTTATGAATTTTATGTTTAGTAATTAAAAAAGAAATTCAAAATTTTATGTTTATGATTTTTTAGCAGCTGTAGTTTTTTATTTTAATTTTTAATCCCAAATTTATTTATAAAGAGTAGATGTAATTATACTGATATGGAAACCTCAAGAAAACAAGGTCCTTGAAATCCCTTAATTTTATTGAATCAAAATCTTAATTTTTCTATTCTAAAAACATGCTAGATCAAACCTCAAATCAGAAATTTGAGACACAATCTCAGAGAAATCAGAAATCAATTTACGTTGCAAGTATTTACTTATTGAGGCAAATTAATTTCTTGAAGTAACCATGAAGACATTCACGCCTCACTTGAAGAACTCAATTCTGAAATTTTTATTAATCATGCAAATCTAGGGTTACAAGGATATAATAAGGTATAAATACCCTTGACCAAGTCCTAACCCTAATAGGAATGAGTTTGCGAGCCCATTTAATGAAAATTAGGCTAATCCTAGCAAATCTAAGAGTATCTAACCCATTAAACCTAATCTGATCCAAGTTCTTTTAGGAATGAGCTAAACATATTAAAACAAATAAATAAGTCCATAAATAAGTATTTGGGCCTAAAATAATAGAAAATAAATAACAAGCCCAAATTATAAAAAATAGGCTTAAATGGCTAAGTGTTAGACTCTTCTAACGCCCCCTCTAATAAAATCACAAGCTTGGACGTGTCTTAGTGTCCCTTTATGTATGTTTCAACCTCCTTATGTACTAGACTTCTGATATGGGCTTAAACAAAAGCTCGCATTGCTTGTTTAAGCCTTGAAGCTTGTTGCGTTGTAATTGGACCACTTGACAAAGTAAGCTTGTCATGGCATGTGGTACCTTGATCTCCATTGCCATGGCTTCTTGTATCATTCTCTCCCTCCTCAAAAGGATTCGTCCTCGAATCAGCCCCTGCATTATCAAATGGAGAGAGGTCAACAACATTAAATATAGCAGATACTTGACACTCACATGAAAAATCAATCTGATGTTCAATCTCCCTCAATGGTGGTAATCTTTTGGGTAACTCATCTGAAAAGACGTCAGAGTATTCCTGCAAAACAAGTTTCACAACACTAGGCAAAGAAGGTTCAAGGTCAGTCTTATTATAAAACAACTCCTTAAACATGAGCAAAACCAATGGTTTCTGCGTGTACATGATCTTCCTCAACTCTTTTTCTTTTGCAAAAATAGTACTCTTTTTTTCACTCTTCTCTCCTTTTTCAATTGCACCACTCTCTTTCTTTTGCTCACTAGTGCAATTACTCTCAGTTGAGCCTTTGTTCTTATTTTCTTGAATTGTCTCTTTTTCTTTTTTTCTTTTTAAACTCTCGACCTCTCCAAGTTTATGTTCTTTCATGGCTTTTGCAAGCCTTAACTGATCCTTATGAACTTCTCTTAATGAAAGGGGCGCAAATGTAAAGTGTTTCTCCCCCATTTTGAATGAATACCTATATTTTGAATCCATCATGCACTATACGCCTATCATATTATCATGGTCTCCCCAATAGTAAATGACCAGCATGCATAAAAACTACATCACACAACACTTCATCAGAATATCTCCCAATTGAGAACGCCACTAGCACTTGCTTGTTCACCCTAACCTCTCCACACTCATTAAGCCATTGCAACTTATACGGACTAGAGTGCTTAATGAGAGGTAACTCCAATTTCTCAACCAAAACTGTGCTTGCAACATTGGTGCAACTACCTCCATCAATTATTAAATTGCACACCTTACCCTTAATTAAGCAACGTGTATGGAAGATGTTTTCCCTCTGCTCATCTACTTCTACCTTCTCCTGCATATTGAGAGCACGGCTAACTACAAAGGCTTCGGCTTGGACAGATTCCTCTAGCTCCACATCACTGTAATCCTCAAGCTCAGGCATTTCTTCTCCATCACTCTCCTGTGACTCAATTCCCCCATCATCTCTTAAAAGCGTAACCTTTCTATTTAGGCATTGTGAAGCAATATGACGAGATCCCAAACACTTAAAACATTTAATGCTAGAATTGTTGGACCCCAAACCTGTTTTATTTATTTTTGAGGCATGCTTAATTTTGTGGTCTTGTTAGATTAGTGAATTGGAATTAAATTATACTAAGGTTAGTGTTATTTCAAGTTTGGTTAAGGTATTAAGTTGTAGCCTAAAGTATGATTAAATTGGAAAAAATGGAAGAGAGGGGTAATTTTGGAAGACCACTTAGGTCTTA
>JAOTAX010000198.1:5277099-5310966 GCA_025629825.1 Erythroxylum guanchezii | reverse complement strand
CAAGTCCATAAACATGACGAACTACACAATTCCATATAATGGCCTTGTGTAGTCGTAAATTCTTGAGGGAGTCCAAAAGGAGCTCCATGCTACTAGCGGGCAGGCAGGAGAAGCTTTGACTTGGTCAACGTGCACGTGACAATTCTTGAGGGACTATACCGAACCTACATAACATGTAATTCATGCACTGAAAATATTTTGCCCAAAAAGGCACATTTTTGAAAACTTGTTTTCATGCACATGGTATACTTCATATGCATTCACATCAATCTTTCACAATTCCTCAACCCAATTCACATAGCAATTCATCAACTCGTTCCAAAGCATTGAATGCAACAAATTTTGCAATTTCTCACATCAATGACAATTAATAAAAACAACATCTAAGAAGCCATTGGAAACATTTATAAAGTACTTCATTGATTGAACAAAAACATCATTGGCTTATTAATCAATTATAAGCAAGAAACCCACCTTATAACTCTTGAAAATCCAATTGCAATGGTTCCCTTCCTCTTGCTCTTGATTAGGGCTTCTTTGATTTCCTACATCAACCAATTTCTCATTTCAATTCCAATTCAATTTGGAATTTCCCCTAAAATGTCCAGAAACACAAAAATGGCATAAACCCTGATCAAACTCCAATCTAAGCCACCTATAGCTCCTATAGGTTAGAAAACTCCAAAACTTAGCTTAGAACCCAAAACCCCCTTGAATTCTGCCATCTTCTTCTTCCTCCAACCATTTCCAACACAAACCCCTTTCTCTCTCTAGAATTTCTCCATTCTCACACAACAACCCATTTATTCAATAAACAAGATGGAAAGGTGAAGAACTTACCTTGAAACCTTGATTTCTTCTTCTTTCCCACGAAAATCTCCCTTTTTCCTAGCTTTCCACGATTTTCTTCTTTTTTTTCTCTTCTCCCTCACGACAACTCTCTCATTTCCCTCTCTTCTTTGCTCTTTTTCTTGAAATTTTCGTGCTCTCTTCCCTCTTAAACGACAGCCACATCACTTGCCAATTAATGAAGACAAATTGACCATTAAGCCCTTACATGAATGCCTTAAAACTTTACCATTTTAGTAAACTTCCAAAATTCCCCCTACTTGTCATTTAAATTTAAGCTTACTTTAGGACAATTTTCTAACCATCTAATTGAAGGAATTTGCCAAAACTTCTTTCTAGAGAAATGTTCCTCATTGTCTTAATTTCATAATGCCACCAAAATCATTAAATTTGGTGCACTACACCAAGAGTTATAGTCCAAACATTTCGGACTGTTCTTATACTAAAACATCATTCTGTGCTTAACTTCCATCCAAAAATTGACTTTCTTAGAGATTGAATTAGAACTTAATTCCTTCATACAACTTGTAGCCCTATCTCTCTAGTTTAATCCAAATCAAGAATCATCTCATTTTTTAACTAGAGCAAAAATTATGAATAAAACACCGAAGCATACTCAATGATCTTAAATTTTCCAGCTTTTAACTCCTAAATTCTCATACAATCCATCTTGTATCTAAACCATCTTTTCCATTTCTTTTCAATATCATAAATTCTTCTTTTCTCTACATATGAATAATCTCCAACAATTTCTCATTTAATAGTCCTAGCTTACAGAAAGGTTCGGGGTCCAACAGTAAGAAGGCACAAACTGCTTCCTCATGCATGCCTTCATATCGTCCCAAGTAGTAATTGGTATCTCTCTATTTCTCCTTCTGGATGTCACCAACTGATCCCACCATATTAGTGAATAATCTGTAAATTCAACAGCAGCTAAGTTTAACTTTTTATCTTCAGAAAAATTGTGGCACTCAAAAACTAAGTCCACCTTCCTTTCCCACTCCAGGTAAGCCTTTGCATCATTCTTTCCCTTGAAGGCTGGGATCTGCATCTTGATGGATTTAAGGTCTCTATCTCTCCTATTAAATAGCTCAACTCTCTGAGCTCTCCTAGGTCGACATACCTCAAACTCTTCCTCCTGCTTAAAGTCTTCCTTCTCTGGTTTATACCAAGGTGGTGGTTACTGCTGGCATACACCTGCACGCCTCTCCTGAGGTTCCTCACATCTCCCTTGTCTGAGCTCATCCATCTGTCCCTTAATCTCAGTTAAGACTAGATTGAACCTCTCAAATTGTTATTGCATGGCTCTCAAAGTAAAAGCGATATTTGCATCTCCCCTTTGGTTGTCGTCATTACTACCTCCCTGTGACATTGTATATAAAATGATATACCTGTAAAACAAGGTTAGTAATAAACAACCTCACACACTTCTTCACGTGTTTCCCTTAAAATTTTGTCACTCCCCTCGTGTTTAAGTCACGGCAATGACTCCTTCAAATAAGCTCACACACTCTTGCCTTTTACTACTCAAGTGATATCTTTAAAGTTACTTTTTGGAAATCAACTCAGCAAAACTAAGCAAACAGCAAGCAACACAAATTAATTGGAAAGAACAAGTAAATCCTAACAAGAAACGAAATAAGAACAATTCTAGAAGCAAAGTAATGCACGAACAAAAATAAAATAGTATGCTAATACACAAATGGAAAAGATGTGCATGCAATGATTTTTATTTATTATTGAACAATATGAATGCAAGATTGTCCAATTCAATGTAATGGAAGTAAAGAAAGGCAAAAACAAGAAAGTAAACTAAGAATCGAAGAAAGACACTCAACATATTGTAAAACTCAACAAAACTCGAGAACTCAAAGAATAATTTCAAATCTACCCAAGGTTTAAAATAGGCAACTCAACTGCTCACTCTTTTTTTTGGTACTGTTCAGTTTTTCAAAACTATTCACTTTTTTTTTTACTGTTCATGATTTTTTTCCTACTGTTAACTCCTTTTTTTTATATTGTTCAGTTTTTTTCCTGTTTAGGGATACTGTTCACAGGTACGATTATTGTTCACGAGTACGGGTATGGAGTATGGTCGGGTACTGTTTACAGGTACAGAGTACGGTCGGGTACTGTTCACTCACTGTTCACTTTTTTTTAAGAATCAAATAAGAGAAACACAATAAAGATACGTATGAGTTCAGTAGAATTAAGCCAAAGCTCTGATACCAAGATGATACGAAAATCCCAAGAAAACAAGGTTCTCGAAATCCCTAATCCTATTGAATCAAAACCCTAATCTTTTTATTGTAAGAACATGCTAAATCAAACCTCAAATCAAAAATTTGAGACCCAATCCCAAAGAAATCAGAAATCAATTTACGTTGCAAGTACTTACTTATTGATGCAAATTAATTTCTTGAAGTAACCATGAAGACATTCACGCCTCACTTGAAGAACTCAATTCTGAAATTTTTATTAATCATGCAAATCTAGGGTTACAAGGATATAATAAGGTATAAATACCCTTGACCAAGTCCTAACCCTAATAAGAATGGGTTTGCGAGTCCATTTAATGAAAACTAGGCTAATCCTAACAAATCTAAGAGTATCTAGCCCATTGAACCTAGGCTAATCCTAACAAATCTAAGAGTATCTAGCCCATTGAACCTAATCTGATGCAAGTCCTTTTAGGAATGGGCTAAACACATTAAAACAAATAAATAAGTCCATAAATAAGTAATTGGGCCTAAAATAATAGAAAATAAATAACAAGCCCAAATTATCAAAAATGAGCGTAAATGGCTAAGTGTTAGCCTCTTCCAATGCCTCCTCTAATAAAGTCACGAGCTTGGGCATGCCTTCGTGTCCCTCTATGAATGTTTCGGTCTCTTCATGTACTTGACTTGTGATTTGGGCTTGAACAAAAGCTTGCATTGCTTGTTTAAGCCTTGAAGTTTGTTGCGTTGTAATTGGGAACAAAAGCTTGCATTGCTTGTTTAAGCCTTGAAGCTTGTTGCGCTATAATTGGACCACTTGGCAAAGTAAGCTTGTCATGGCATGTGGCACCTTGATCTCCATTGCCATGACTTCTTGTATCATATACTATAATTGATTTTTTTATGTATAATACTAACCGAGTTTCATTAGTAAGTGTTACAAGATCTCATAAATTAGAACTCATGGTTATGGACTTGAATTTATTACCAAGGAACATTTTCATTTCTAAGGAAAATCTCATAGAGTGAAAAAATATTTTTGTTGTTGATAAATAAGAAATATTTGTATCTTAATACATGTATTTAAAATAAATATTATTATCTAGAACTCAATATCCAATTTTATTTAGTGAATAAATTTTTTATTTTAATATATATACTTTGAGATATTTTAAATTTAAATAATTAAACTTTTTCATAAATTTAAACTAAAGTAATCAATTTTTTGATATTTTTTAATTCATTGCTCAAAATTTTAAAATTTTCAATTGAGTGACTAATGTTTTAAAAATTTAAAAATTCAATTCAAAAAGTTAGTTTTATTAAAAATTTATTGATTTAATTAACATAATATTTAATGTCTATAACATGTAGGTATCAATGTGAAAAAAAAAGTAGCCGAATAAGCATAACTCGTGACCCAACCTAAATGACCCAGATACCCATTGCCCATATACCTAAATGCCAATCACGAAGTACCCAAATTCCCTACGTGATTCAGGTCTTCAAGAATTAATATCCCCTTCTTGTAAGTCACTTTGCAATTTTTTTTTCCTTATCAGCCCTTTTCTTGCCTTGATGCTTATTCCGTTTTTTTCTCCTTGTATTGGTAAAGCTCTCATCTTTCTTTTTTCCTACCCCAGTTTTCCTTCATTCTCCTTTCTTTTTCTCTAGGTTTTGTTTCTCGGTACACTCTCTTTCTTATTTGTGCAAGTTCTGGATTTGCCTTTGTTAACTGGATCTTCTGGATTCTACTGAACTTTTCCTTAATTTAAGTTGTTGGTCTTTTGGATGCTTTAGCCCTTTTTAGTTAACTTTAAACAATTGAGTTTACGAACTTGTTTCTTCAATTTTTAGGGTGTTTGCTGCTTTCTTATGGAAACCAAATTGAATGGCGTGGGGTATTTCGTGATTGCTATTTGAGTATTTGGGTATACGGGTAACCAGTATTTGGGTATATGGATCATTCAGATTAGGTTATGTTTAGTTGGTCACTATTTTTTTACTAGAACATTTAGATAAATTATGTTAGCTAAATCAATAAATTATTGGTTACTCAGTTAAAAAATTTAAAAGCTTGAGTATTAGATTGAAAAAATTTCAAAAGGTATGATACTTTAGGATTAGCTATCCCTAAATTTTATTAATAATTAATAATAAATTATTAAATATTATTTATTAAACTAGTAATAAAATTAGATTATAGCTAAAAGTAAAAAAATTTAAAATTTAATTTTTATGATTTTTATAAGTCATAAAAATACAAAGAAATCAACACCAAAAACTAGAAATTAAGAAATTAACCAAATAATTTTTAAAATTTTAAAACAAAAAATAAAAGTCAACTAAAATAATATAATATAAAAATTACCTTGTAAATTTACACTTAACTTTATGTTCACTTCATTGATAAAAACAATCATAATCAAAATATTTGTTTTGGTTAACCATTTGTTTACTTTGTAATATAAAACAATGGAAAGTAAACTTTAAACCTTAACTTATGAAGTGAAGAAGGAAATGAAGATGATCCGAAAGGTTCTGATTTTTAAAGAAGACAATGAGTAATTGAAAGTAATGACTTTGAATAGTACTGCACGAGTTCAGATAAGGGCTAACGGCTTTTCTCGAAGGTAGGCAAATTGGAGATAATGTTTTGATAGCTCGAGAGTTACTAAAAGGTTATACAAAAAAAGGAGCCATAAAGATTATGTAATGAAAATAGACTTGAACGAAGCATATGAATCTATATGTTGGAAATTCTTGGAGCAGCTAATAATGTTTGGCTTCTCAGATGGGTTTAAAGAGTGTGTTATGACTACATCCTATTCTAGTCTTATTTTTGGGAACTTACCAATATCTTCAGAGGTGGAAAAGGACTAGACAGGGGGATTCACTTTCCCTTTATTTGTTTTTGTTATATATGGAAGCTTGAATGAGATTGATTAAGTTTAATTTGAAGAGTAACAATAAATTCAAATTTCATAACAAGATGATCTACTGCTGATGTCTAGGGCTCACAAAGAATTTATAGGTAGTTTGATGAACTCCCTACACACTTTCAAGGTCTTACTGGGTTGGAGTTAAATAGGGAGAAAAGACACATGATAGTTTTGATTAGTGCAAAACACTTGGCACAGAGACTATCAAACTTGTCTGGACTACATATTAAATCTCTTCCTTCCAAGTATCTTGGCCTTCCTTTATCCTTTAAAAGACTCAATTTTAAAGAAAACAAGCCTCTCATTGAGAGGGTACATAAGAGGATCAATTCCTGATAGAATAATTATCTCTTTTATGATGGCAGATTTCAGTTAGCTAAATTGGTGCTTTGCTCCTGTCATATATATTAGGCATCTCACTTTTTCCTAGCTAAAGCGGTGATAAGGTCTATAAAAAAGGAATTAGGAGATTATTTGGTGTGGAAGGAAAGAGGGCCATTTCAAGGCCAAAGTCAGCTAGTTGGAGATACGTAAGCCTGTTAAAGAAGGGGGGCTAGGGCTTTCTACATTAAGCTTTGCAAGTAAAAACCTAGTAGCAAAGAAAATTAGGAGATTATTGACAAAGCGGAACTCCCTAAGGGTTGGATGGATGAACACATATGGTTTGAAAGGGAAATGCCTATGGGAAATGGAAAGGAAGGCCTCTTACCCTTATTTATGGCACAAGCTCTTAAGATAAGATATACTATAAGGGCTATGTCGAAATGTATTATAGGGGAATAGTAGGACAACCTCTCTACTTTACGATAATTGGTGTAATTATGGTTCGTTACATGAATTGATTATTGAAGAAGAGGCATTAAGATAAATTTCTAGTAATGCTAAACATGATTTGATTACGGAGGAAGATGCATTAAGATAGATTTCTAGTAATGATAAAGTTAGGTTATATATTAAAGATAATTGTCAATATCCTGAATGGAATGGCTTCCTAATTATGATCAACAACAAGGGAGTGAAGATAGGTATATTTAGAGCCCTAACAAAAACTGCATTTTCTTATATATAAGTCTTTTATTGACATGCAACAAATAAAAGGGAGCATCCTATATAGATAGGCTTGGTATGGAATAGCAATCTCTTACCTAGGATATCCTTCCTGCGCTAGCTGTTAATTAAAATCAAATTAAACATGTTAAGATATAGGTGATTATATCTTATTATTTAATTTTGGACATTATTTGATAATTAAACCTAGTTGTGTTTATGTAAGACTCTTTCAAGATAAGTTTGGAAAGTTTAAAATCCTAATTAAGATGGTATTTAGTATGTATATCCTATTGTGGAATAATGGTGATCTTATGAAATTTTAACTTGATTATAGCAACTGGATATCCAAGGATTATTGTGAATATTGTGTAGCTAATAGTGTTAAGATATTATTTGGTGAGCTGCGGATTTTTGTGTGAAGGATTGTGTATCTATTGCAACCTTTTCTGGCTAATTACGTAATCTAGGTTGAAAAGGTGTGGGCCGTGTTTTTCTTTAGGAGTGTTGTTGATTGTGGTGTAGTGCACTGTGATTTTCTTGCTGGGTTTTTGCTTGTTTTTTTGGCTAGTTGAATCATTGTTATATCGTCCTTAGTCACAGACTGTTGTGCTTGAGATTCTTAACCCCATACTTTATGCTACTAAGTTTCAAACACAATTGAAACGACATATAGAGTGGAGGAAGATAATGCTTGATTTGATGTCTCCACCATCTATGGTAGCTTGAATGCCTACAGACTTCTGACAGTGGCTATGTTACTTAATCAATAAATGCTTAGATAAATCTTACAGTGGAAGTGGTGTCCGAAAATTCCAGCAGCTGACTACTGAAATACTCTTGGTGACCAACTTTTAGATCTGTCTTTGAAGGAGCTGAATCTATTAGGGAAGTTGTTCCTTTTTATCTTAACTGTATTTGTTTACGTCTTTATTCTTTTAATTGCTTGAGTTATTTGATTATTGTCTTTATCGTTAAAAGTTGTTAAGAAATCCTCTGTTGAGGTTAGTACAAAGTGATTGTACTATTGGGTACGAAATACTTTCACGGGTTGTAAGGACGAGGAATAATGTTAAGGGTTGAGTGGTGTTGGCTCAGTAAAGCCTTGTATAAAACTATTGTCGTTAGTGAAAATATTAAGCTGGGTGAGAGCCCCATAGACGTAGGAGTTGCCAAATTTTGGTGTTGATTTTTGATTTGTGTTTGTGCATTTATTTTTTTTTTGTTTTAGATTGTGCTAGAAACAACAACGACCAAATCCAAAATTTTGCTAAACTACTTCTTTTGGATTTTCAATATCAAAGTGGGTCACCGAAGCAGAATTTGGTACATCAAGTTGGTGTAGATCTGTGTTTTACAATTATGACTATAAGAGATGGGGCATCAATCATTAGGCCACTGTTATTAGATGGTTCAAATTATCCTCCTACATGGAAATCACGGATGAGAGTATTCATTCAAGCACAAGGAACAAAAACATGAAACTCGGTTTTAAATGACTGGATACATTCAGTGATGACTAATGAAAAAGGAGAAGTAGTGCTTAAAGATGCATATGAGTAGACGAGAGCTGAAGTAGAGAGAGCACTTGGAAATTCTCAAGCCTTGCATGCCATCTTCAGTGCAGTTGATAAAGGTCGCTTTGCTATGATATTAGCCTGCGAATCAGCAAAAGAAGCATGGGACACTTTGTAAACTATACATAAGGGATCGAAATCTGTGATAGCCTCAAAACTTCAAATGTTAGCTGTGAGATTTGAATAGCTAAGGATGAATGAAAGTAAAACTATTGGAGACTTCCATGAGAGACTGCGTGACATTAAACCAAGCACATCAACTTTTGAATCTGAAACTTGTTAAAAAGACATTGAGATCACTGCCTCTGAGATTTATACCAAAAATTGCAGCTATTGAAGAAGCCCACAATATCATTGAATTGTCATTAGATAAGGTAATTAGGATTCTTAACAACTTTGAGATGAATTTGTAGAGAGATGAACAAGAGAAGAACAAAGGATTGACGTTGCAAGCTGAGGTTGGAAAAGCCGTGAATGACTTAGGAGATGACATGAGAATAAGGATATGAAGTTATTAACAAAAAACCTTAGGAAGTGGTTAAAGAAAGCGAAGAAGGATAAATCCGATTTTAGGCAAAACAGTAGAAGCTCATCAAATAGTAATTTCAAACAACAAGTTAAAACTAAAAAATGTGAAAGAACAGTGAAGAAAATTCAATGTCATGAATGTCAAGGCTTTGGACATCTGGCAAGCAGAATACATTAACACTTTGAAGAAAAGAAAAGGGAAGTCCCATATAAGCATTTAAAGAGAGAATGAATCTGAAAGTGAGTATGGTAGTGAAGAAGAATTTGTGAGTAGTGTTGCGTTTGTTGTTTTATGTAGTAAAAGTCAGTTGCTTACTTAACAAAAACCAAAAAGGAAGAAATTGATGATGAAAACGTAGATAAATCAAAATATTTTGGGGAAAATGCAGATGAATCAGCTCAAAGTCTAACCTCAGATTATGACAGTGATGATAATGCAGATGACAAAAAGAAGGATATCTATGAAGCCTATGAATTAATGTATGCAAAAGGGGTGCAAACATGCAAGGAGAATGAGTAGTTGAAGAAGGAAAACTCTATTGCGAAGAACATCATTCAAGATCTAGAGAAGAAGTTGTTATCTACTACAGACAAGCTAAATGAAACAAAGTCAAAGTCGGTTAATACGAAAAAAGGTATAGGAATGTTAAATGGAGGCACTGAAAAATTAGAAAAGTTGCTAGAAATTGGTAAGATTAAAGAAGACTTTCAAGGCTTTGGCTATAAACGTGAATGTTCTAAGTTGAATGGTGACATAAGGCCGAATTGTCACAAGCTGCTACAAATGATATTTCAACGGGGTCAAAACCGAAAATCTAGACATGCTACATTAAATTTCCAGCAAAAGTCCACGTTATCAAAACATACTTGGGTTAGAAAGGGTCAATTACAAGCACACAGACATGGTTAACGAAAAACAAGAAATTGTCCAGATTCACAATTAGTTGCTGCTAATAAAGAAACTGTTCAAACAAAAGACCAATTAGTTACTTACGAGGGAGGAATCAACCAGATATCTGATGACAGAGTTAATATGGCGAGGAATAAGGCTAGGCTTGAATTTCTTTGAGGGACACAGGGGTTGTGTTCTTTAAATTTTTGAAGTATATTAATGTTGTTTATTAAAAAAAGGATTTGTGTTTGTGTGAATTTTTCCTTACTTATTGAATAGTATATTTGATGCGAGAATTAGGCTCTCCTTGATGATTTGAAAGTTTTGTTTCTGAATGTTGATTTACGGTGTTATGTCGAGAAAATATTAATGGTTAGTTAGAGACCTATAGGAAGATTCGAGTTTTCTATGATTCTAGTTTTTCAAGTTTTATTTTGGTTTCTCTCTATAGCGTAGGCTGTACGAGTTTGAGCAATATGCTTTTATATTGTTTTGTCCCAAGGGGGAGATATATGATTGTTTTTGGTGACTGTTCAATTCAGAGGGAGATTTTAAGGCATCTCTGCGACTATTAGTCATCTTTTTGGCATCTTTTTGTCCCAAGGGGAGAATGGATAATGTAATGGCTATGACTATTGTGTTTACTTGGAGAACTTGGCTATTTTTGTTAACTTCAGATTATTGTTTATTCGGATATTTGCCAAGTGCATATTTGGAAGTTATTTCGAACCTCATATTTGATTAAGCGGGAGTTTCCTTGTAGATTGTGAATCCAATTATCTCCTTTAGGGGGAGTTTCAAATATGTGATAAATAATGTCAAAAATGGGGAGATTGCTAAGATATAGGTGATTATATCTTATTATTTAATTTTGGATACGATTTGATAATTGAACCTAGTTGTGTTTATGTGGGACTCTTTCAAGAAAAGTTTGGGAAGTTTAAAATCTTAATTAAGATGATATTTAGTATGTATATCCTATTGTGGAATAATGGCGATCTTCTGAAATTTTAACTTGATTATGGCAGCTGGATATCCAAGGATTATTGTCAATATTCTGTAGCTAATGGTGTTAAGATATTATTTGGTGAGCTTTGGATTTTTGTGTGAAGGATTGCGTATATGTTGCAACCTTTTCTGGCTGATTACGTAACCTAGGCTGAATAGGTGTGGGCTGCGTTTTTCTTTGAGAGTGTCGTTGATTCTAGTACAGTGCAGCTATGATTTGTTTGCTAGGTTTTTGCGTGTTTTTTTGGCTGGTTGAATCATTGTTATATCATCCTTAGTTACAAATTGTCGTGCTTGAGATTCTTAACCCCATACTTTATGCTCCTAAGTTTAAAACAAAATTGAAACGATATATAGAGTGGAGGAAGATAATGCTTGATCTGATGTTGCCACCATTTATTGTAGCTTGAACGCCTACGAACTTCAGACGGTGGCTATGTTACTTAATCAATAAATGCTCAGATAAATCTCACAGTGGAAGTGGTGTTCGAAAATTCCAGCAGCTAACTACTGAAGTGCTTTTGGTGAACATATTTCAAATATGTCTTTGAAGGAGCTAAATCTATTAGGGAAGTCGTTCCTTTTTATCTCAAGGGTACTCATTTATGTCTTTGTTTTTTTTAATCACTTGAGTTATTTGGTTGTTGTCTTTATCGTTAAAAGTTGTTAAGAAAATCCTCTGTTGAGGTTACGAAGCGATCGTACTATTGGATGTGAAATACTTTTACGAGTTGTGAGGATGAGGGATAGTGTCAAGGATTGAGTGGTGTCGACTCAGTAAAGCCTTGTATAAAACTATTGTCGTTAGTGAAAGTATTAAGCTGGATAAGGTTCCCGCCGACGTAGGCAAGGTGTGCCGAACTACATTAACAAATTTTGGTATTGATTTGTTATTTTACTTTTGATTATTTAATTTTTCTACTTTTTGATTGGGCTAGAAACAACTGCCGTCAAATAAGAAGTCTTGCTAAACTACATCTTTCAAATTTTCAAAACACTTTGGATTAATTGACATATCTCAATATAGTTAATAGATGCTCATTATATAAGGTAAACATTGAAACCTAATTGCATATCTTATTTGACTCTGCATTTCGAAAATGTAAAATCATGGTTATTAAAGACAATTACTTAGAGATGACGGAGTGGTTTTGGGTTTCTAATCTACCTAAGGTAGATAACGGTATGGCGATCATGGTATTCTGTACCTATGTTTATAAAGTATGGGAAGAGAGGAACGTCAGACTTTTCCTTAATAGAGAAAATAGATTAGATCAAATTATACAGGAGACTACCCTATAGGTGAGAGAGCAAATTATCCGTAATTCTAGACTAAGCTTATGCAGTAAGAACTTGGTGGTAGAAAAGGGACTTTTGCCTTACTTATCTAATTTAGGAAAGGAATGAATCTTTAGTCTTGTTTAAATAAGCATTAGCTGTGAACAACTAATACAAGTTTAAAGTGAAGGATAGTAAATGAAAGCATGAAGAGCAGGTGAACAATCACTGGTGATCCAAAGAAGTATCATATTAATTTGGGAATCAAAAGAAGATTGATTAATATTTACGGTTTACCTTATTCGTTCTTCTAGATCCCTATGGCATAGAAAAGGCTCCCTCATAAATTATCCTTCCATTAAAGTCTCAATTTGCCTCGATCGATGTGTGCAATGTGATCAGATAGCTCAATCGGTGGAGGATTAAGCCGAAGCAGAAGATAAACTATGCGTATATGTTCTTTTGGAAGTTTTGATTTGGGGAAAATTTTGTTTTCTGTGGGAATGAGATTTATTTTTTGTCTGTCTAATCAGATGTATTAGGAAGTATGTGTCGTTTTATATCACTGTAACTTTTACATTTATATAATTGATAAAATTTAAATTTTCAAAAAATTTATTAGCATCCAACATGTAACTTTTCAGCTTGGGCTGTGTATTTAAAGTTAAAAAATGCAAGGGAATTCAAGGAGTCAGCTATTAGAGTTTGAGCTTGAAATGTAAAAAAAAAAGAAGTCTCGAGAGAAAGCGAGATATACCATAATGCTTTTAGTTACTTTTTGTAAGTATCGAGAGAAAGTGCAATAGTTTTGTCGTTAAGAGATATAAACCTAAGTGTAGTTCTATAACCACTAATATTAACAAACTCATCATATCCAAATAAATTGCAAGTTACTGTAAGAATATGATCGAGTCACATCCAAACACCAATGTTGCTAACTTAAAGACCTTATTAAGGAAGGAATTAAGAGTAGACTTGAGGTTCAACACTTACAAAATAATAAAAGGTGTTGTCATCAAGATGATACATGGGTGTCAAGTGGAAGAATTTTCTAAAATGTTAGGATATGATAAGGAGGTGAAGAATAAGCACCCAGGTACAATTTGGGCAATTAGAACAAGTACTAGTGTTGATAGTAAAAGGGTGTTTGCAAGATGCTATATTTGTCTCAATGGAGGTAAAAGAGATTTTATTAAAGGTTATAGATCAATAATATGACCAGATGTGTAGCACCCCACTTTTGCAAGACACGTACTTGACATCTTGAGTGATATCTGAATACGTACTCCACAAGGGTGGAATGTTAGAGCATTCATGACACCCACTTAATCATGGCATCATCATTCAAAGCATAAATATCACAATATTTTAAAACCAAAAATTTCTCATTTCATTTCATAAAAACTGAATATACATTATAGCTTTACAAAATCATCCAAATATGTATATTATCAAGACTAATTATAGAACATGCTACATACATGAGGAATTATACAAAAATCTCTAACTAGATCCTTCAGTCTAAGCTGACCGACCTTTGAACGATTTCCTCTATCCAAAAGTATAAGAACTATGCTTCTTGTAGAGTCTCTCAGTCACTAGTGTCCTCTTTCGGTCCTGAAATGACACCATTGCAATTTTGATGAGTTTTGCTAACTCAGTGAGGTAACCATCCTCGATGGTTCGCTCAATTCATATAACACATCAACACATATAAACATATAATTCACATCATCATTTATCATGTAGCATCACATATCACATTCAGAGCAGTCAAACTGATCATTTCGATCATTTAAAACATGCATAATAATTATAAATGCAATGCACATGAGACTCACTTTCATTTATTACTTTATTGTGACCGGGTGCCTTTTTACTAGCCCATATCCCTTGTGGATATCAAGCTTGTATCAGATACTGTCCCATATCCCTTGGTGGATACCAGGTACAATAGCAACTGAGCCAGAGGCTCTTATCACATTCTGAGCTTTAAACTCTTTTTACTGGCGACTCCGGTTACAACTACCTTTATCTTTCATGCATTCATGTAATGAAATGCATCACATTCACATTTACATTTATCTTCAGACTTTGGTATGACATTCAACATATACGTTGAGAATAATTTATTTCATCAAATTCACATACAAGGAACACTTCCAATATGTCATTCATGCATCAAATGCCTCGGACATTCAATGTCTGGAATCAACACAATCATATTCATAACATAATTCAATACAAAATTTAAAACAAACAATTAATTAAGTGAGATTATCTAGGTTACTCACAGGTTGCTTCAGAAAGCTATTGCCTTGAAGTCCCAATAATGTCTAGATGTGGTCGCTCAAATCACTCTTCTAAATCATGCAACACATGCATATTTACACACATTACAACTTTTCACAATTATAAGTATTCATTTATGTACAAATGTGTATATGGATTATGTACAATGCATGTTCAATGACAATCCCAGGTATATTTTCATTATTCTCATCACTTGATCATTTAAATATCAAAACTCACGTAAGTCTAATTTGAACTTAGGTTTACACCTTAATAAAACAAATTGAGTCTAAGTTCATAACTCAATCGATCATTCCATTTTTTTTCTTCTAAAAACAG
Source organism: Erythroxylum guanchezii (assembly GCA_025629825.1). Lineage (NCBI taxonomy): Eukaryota > Viridiplantae > Streptophyta > Magnoliopsida > Malpighiales > Erythroxylaceae > Erythroxylum > Erythroxylum guanchezii. The sequence continues at coordinate 5,295,995 of JAOTAX010000198.1, read as the reverse complement.
ATTTTCGGGTCCTTCCTGCATGGTCATTAAGACAAGGAAAATGAAGTATTTAGGCATCACCTTCTTCTAAACAAATGTTCCCATAAATCTTAAGTTTCTAATGACACCAAGTCCTCACAATTTAGTTTAATATTCTACAAGTTATACACAAAATATTTCAGACTATACTCAAACTGCAACATTGCTCTATACTCAACTTCAAACCAAATTTTGAAACTCTTGGAGATAGAATTAAAATTCTATTCCTTCATAAAATTTGTAACCATATGTCTCTAGTTTAATATAAATAAAAAATCATCTCATTTGGATATCTACAGATCAAGATATGACCAAAATATAGATGTCTGTTTAGTGAAAACACTCCATTTAACAATATTCCAGCACACTTCATCATTTTCATCCTAAACTCATCAATCAATCCTTTCCTAACGAATTAATATGGCCATAAATTTTGGTGGAGAATAAAAAAATGTGTGAGGAGTTTGTGTTTAAAATTTCAAGTAATTCAGAGGTCGGGAGAAAAAGTTATGGCCAAAAGAGCGAAGGATGTCCAAAACTATTATATATCTCTGTACTTTCATTATCAGTGTACAATTCTAGTTGATTGTTCACAAGCACGATCATGCAAATCCTATCTTGTTTTCAGCTGATGAATGAATCTATGCTCCTTACAAGAATTTTCGAACAATTTTGAGGTGTATTCGCCTCCTCTATCGGATCCGAGTATCTTCAGATACTGTCCACTTTGTTTTTCGACCATCACTTTGAACTTATCAAGAGCCTCTGATTTTTCTTTCAAACTATACACCCAACGTTTTCTACTAAAATCATCAATAAAAGTTAAATAGCACCTGTTTCCTCCAGCTGATGGCATGTTAAATGGACCAGCAATATCTGTGTGGACAATCTCTAGCGGCCTTCTGGCTCTCCATGATTTTCTCGTTTCAAACTGTTGTCTGTGTTGCTTTCTAATGCAGGCTTCACACAACTGCTTTGGTTGATTAACTTATGGTAATCCGTTCACCATCTTTGACTTTGATAATAATTTTAGTTCGATAAAACTGAGATGATCGAATCTCAAATGCCACAACAGGATTCATCTTTGATGACTAACTTTATGCAATTTATCAACTCATTTTGTATGTCAAGTGTGAAAAGACGATTCTTCGTCATCTTTACTCTTACTATCAATTCTCCCTTTTTATTCCAGATGGTGAGTTATCCATTTTCAATAATATGACATATTTTTTTTCTAAGAGTTGATCGAGGTTGATGATGTTGCTTTTCAAAGCAGGCATATAATAGACATCAAGAATATATTTCTTTTCTCCATTTTTCAAAGTAATTGTGATTTTACCTTTTCCTTTGACCGGAATCTTTGTTGAATCATCGAATGTAACTTCACCACGAACTATCTCATCCATTTTTGTGAACAACTCTTTATGACCACACATGTGGTTGCTGGCACTAGTGTCCAGATACCAAATATCGTTATTGCTTTGCTCATTTACTCGTAACGAGAGAAGCCTAACAACGTTATCTTGCTTGTCTTTTGCTGCTGCAAAATGACTTTTTCTTGTGCCTCAGGATTCGATCTGCACTCGTAACTAAAATGACCATATTTATTATAATTATAACACAACACTTGAAATTTATCTCTTCTTTGTTGAAATTTTGCCTTAATCTTTGTCTCCATAACCTCTTCTACGACCATATGTCAGATTTCCTTCATTTGTATTTTTTCTTTCAAAAAATTGTCGGCCATGTCCATGTCCATGTCCACCTCGGTTGTCCTATTGACCACGTCCCACTTGGTACCACCTCTGTTTTAGCACCCCACTCTCGCAAGATACGTACCCGACATTCTGAGTGATGTCCGAGTATGTATCCCGCAAGGGTGGTATCCTAGGACAGTCAATCAGTTAAACACTCGAAATTTAGTACAAATTTTTTCAAAAATATCTCATGCGTACGCGGAAATCAATATTCAAATTCGTGTCCATACTTTTATTTCATAAACATCGAAAACACAATTATTACTACACTTTGATCAATGTCATTTGCAACAAATTTTCAATTTCAAAAGTTATTACATACAGAAATATTCAAATATACATTATACCGAATTTGCGGAATATACAATTTGAAAAAAAAAAAGAAAGCAAATGCAGACGCGAACTGATCCCGACCTCTATCTCTTACTCTAATGCAGTGGCTAGATTCCAATTTGATTAACTGGACATCTTCTCTAAGCCTGAAAAATATTACAAATTTTGGGTGAGTTTTTGCAAACTCAGTGAGTGACTATCCTCGATGGCTCACTCAATCACATAACACATCAAAGCATATAATCACATAATTCATATCAATGTATCAATTCCTCATGTTGAGTCACATACATTTAACTCATATTTCACAATCCGAATTCATTCAAACAATTCATTTCAACCATTTAAATCATACATATCAATCATCAAACATGCATATTAAATGCTTATGCAATGCTCATAAGACTCACTTTCATTTATTATTTTGTTGTGACTGAGTGCCTATAACTGTCCCGTATCTATTGTGGATACCGGGCTCATTGATAACTGTCTCGTATCTGTTAGAGATATTGGGCTCATTTTACATAGTGAGCCTTTGGCTCTTATACACTTTCTGAGCTTTAAGTTCTTTTTTCACAATATGAGCTTTAAGCTCTTTTTTAGTGACTACTCCGGTCACAACTGCTTTTATGTTTCATGCATTCATGTAATGGAATGCATCATATTCCCATATTTTCAATCAGTCACTTATTTCCAATTTATCACTTATTTCCAATTTACACATGTCATCGAACCTTAGTCCGGCATTTAACATTAAGTTGACTATTACTTATTTCTTCCAATTCACATCCAATAAGCACTTTTATTATTCATGCATTTATCAAACTCCTCGAACATTCAATGTATGGAATCAGAACAATCATAATTCTTAATCATTCAATCAAAAATACATAAACGAAACAATAAGAAAAGTAAGACCATCTAGGTTGACTCACAATACGCTCCAGATTAGCCTTAGCTTCCATGATCTGGAACCGTCTGAATGTAGACGTTTGACCTGCACATCAAAATTATGCAATACACATGTTGCACTCACGTTAAAAATTGCACAATTATAAGTATTCCTTTATGTAGAAATGTGTATATGGACTATGTACAATGCACGCTCAATGACAATCCTGGGTATTTTTTCCATTATTCTCGTCACAAAAATCAATCCAATATCAAAACTCACTTAAGTATCAATTGTAAGTAGGGTTTATACCTCAAATAATCACTTTGAATCTAATTTCATAACTCAATGAATCATTTCAGATTTTTCTAAAAACTGACTTTCGGGTCTATTGTTCTTGATCATTTAGACAATTCAAATGAAGTAATTTGGCAATACTTTCTTCTAGAAATTTTTTTTCCTATCTCTGAAGTTTCTAATGACACCAAGATCATTCAATTAGGTTTAGTATTCTGAAAGTTATATCCCAAACATTTTTGAAATGCTCTTATACTAGAACAGTGCCCTGTACTCAACTTCCATCCAGATTTTGAAATTCTTAGAGACTGAATTAAAATTCGATTTTTTTCAGACAATTTGTAGCTCTATGTCTCTAGTTGACTCCAAATCAAAAATCATTCAATTTAGATAACTACAAAACAAGATATTGTCAAAATACCGAAGCATGTTTAAGTTGTGCAGGAAAGTTGGTTGCGAAGAAGCCAGGAGTTGGCCATAGCGAACTTTTCTCGAGAGGAAATCCTGCAAGTTGGCCGCGACGAACTTTCACATAAGCACAATCAGGACTCATCTTCCAATTTTCCATATTCTAACTCTTTGCTTACTACATTCACTACCTTAATTTTGTCTATTATTTCTAATTTAATTTCTCCTCATTTTTCCATCATTCTAATTCCATTTCAACTCAATATCATCCATAAACAAATTATAGTTCATGATTGATCATGAACAGTAATAACAGAACATACACATATATACACATTCATCATCAACTTAATACACATATTCAACTTCATTTTCACTTTTATGTTACTTCTAACTATCACCTTAATTCTTCCCATTTCAAGATACCACATTACTCATTCACGTTTTTAGCATGTGCCCATCCCCATTTTATGATCATTTAACCTCTAACTATCACCAAACATGCATCATTTATCAAAGTCATGAAGAATAATAGGTTACTTACTTGTTTTACCTAAGACTTCTTCAAGAATCTCCAAAAATCCTATCTCCTTCAACATCCACGAAAATCAACTTTCAAGGTGAAATGGGTTGGGTCTTTTAGCAAAAAAGAAGGATAAGACAATGAATCTTGAAGAAACAAAGTGAAGGAGTTGGATAAAAATCAACATGGTGAGGTGAGAGTGAGTTTCGTAGATGGAGAGAATGGAGAAGATGAGAGTGTCTTTGTTAGGGATGAAAGACACGAAGATGTCTTTCAGATGGCAATAATATAGGTTTTACAAAAACACTTGGTGAGTGTCATGACACCTTCCACTTAAATGATTTATGCTTAATAACACTAAATTGTTTAGTCCATTTGTCTCTAACTTGTAATCCAATTGTCTCCCAATTTTCAGTGACATAAGTCATTAAATCTTTATGTCACATATTAAAATTTCTACTACCATTTGACATTTATTTCTACCACTATTCATCAATTGTTTTGCCACTTGGTATTTTTCTAGTCCAAAAATTACCCAAAATTTCAGAAAGTTTACCAAAATTTCTAAATCGCTAAATGTACTCTCCAAATTAGTTTTCAACATATAAAAATCACAATTCTCAATATAATCACATTTATAAACAATTATACCCGAAATGTCAATGAATGCACGTACAATCATTTTAATGTGTGCAAAAATTTAAATTGATGTCCGTGTATGCTAACATTATGCTTGAGCATGAAATGCATTTTTCTTAATCTCTCATTGATCTCACGTGTACTGTATTTTAGAGTTCTAACCTTTAGTATGGGAACGAGATGTTACATTTCTCCCCTCCTTAATAAATTTCATCCTCGAACTTCTTATCTAATTGATCACGAAGGTAGGGGTATCATTTCCTCATATAATCCTCCGTTTCCCATTTAGCCTCATCAATCGAATAATTTCTTCCAAATGACCATAGTCGATAGACTTACCAGGTCTTTCTATTACTTATTTAGTCATTCACTTTTTTAACTGGTTCCTCAATATATCTCAGATTATTCACAATTTCACTTCCTGTGCCGACATTACATCAATGTCAGATCATATCGATATTTCTTAACATACTCACATATAGCACAGTATGAATCTAAGACATCTTTGTTGGTACTACAAACTCATATGTAAATGGTCCTATGCTCTCAATAACTTCATGTGAACCAATACAATTCGAGTTTAGTTTATCCTTTTTCCTAATCTGAGCACATCTTACTAAGGTGATACCCTCGGAATCATTTCATTTTTGTCACTTAATAATTCACATCTCTTCAGTGTTAATACACTCAACTCTTATGTCTGTCTCACTTTATTCCATATCTTTAGTGTTGATCCATCTAACCCGTTTATCTTTCTTAAGTCACTTAATTTCTAATACAGATCAATTTCGCTCATTAACAGTATTTCGAATCATTTCTGGCCTTCAACCATTTTTAGGCCCTCTTCATTTCAATGTAAGGGCGAACGACCGTTTTTGTCGTATAACGCCTCATATAGTATTCTAATGATATCTCTAGGATAATGATTGATATGCTTAAAGTCAATTAGAACTATACATTGATCTCATGTTCCTATGAACTCCAAAATATAAGCTTTAAGTATATCTTCGATAGTTAAGACTGTTGGCAATTCAAACATTCAGTCACTTGGTTCTACATCCTTAGCCGTCAAACACTATTTCGGTGTATTCCTATTAGGATGTATAGCTTAGGTTGTTACTTATGTTTTCTCTAATAATATCTTTACTCAATCATCTTTATCGGGTACACATCCTTCTTATTTCAATCATAAAGTAAAATTTTTCTTATTCGAACTCAAAATTCAGATTCATTTTCAATTCCTCAATAAGATTTACAATTCTGGATCCTTAATTTAGGCTTTGCTAATCTTTTCATACAAACTAATTTTAAATTTCAATGCAGCTAATAATACTTCATTTTTTCCCAAAATTCAACTTAATATCTTATGCTCTTTATTGCACTAGATTTGGTAACCTCAATATGTGAATTTGTGCTATTCCTTTATTAAATTTTCTGTTCAAGTATCAGATACACACTAGCTTTACCAGTATAGTACCCATTTGTACAATCATAATCCTTCAATATTTCTATCCATTGTCTCTGTCTCGTATTCAATTCTTTCAAACTCAGTAATTACCTCAAACTTTAATGATCTTTATATTTATATAAATACGAAATGTCTCATTATACATATAATGTTTCCAAGCTATCAAAAGCAATTATTATTGCAACAAGTTCTAAATCATGTATCAAATAATCAACTCAAGAGACTTTAATTGTCTCTATACGTACAAAATCACTTTATAATGCTGCAACAAATTGCATCTTAATCCCTAGTACAAATCATCATTAAATACCATAAAATCTCCATATCCAAATGTTATAATTAACATCGGTGTTATAATTCCTCAAAATTCTTTTTACATTCATTAGTCCATACAATTTACACATTTTCCCTCATACATTTTTGTCAAAGGACTAAGATCAGTAAAAACTCCCTAACATTCTCTGTTGGTATCCAATTCTAGCGGATCTCTTATATATTCCTTATAGTTTCTCACTTCATCATTACCTCTACTTTCTTTGGGTCTCCCAATATGCCATGTTTAGACACTATACGACCTAACATTTAATTTGATCAAGCTAAGATTCACTTTTATAGAACTTGGCATATAATTGTTTCTACCTTCATGATATGTAAATTTTTCCTTAAATATTCAAACTATTCTTCTCAACTTTTCGAATACATTTAATATATCATCAATGATCACAGTCACTAATTGATCCAATTTTGCTTGGATCGCTTTAATCTTCAATGCCATTTTACTATTGGGGCCATTGTTACTCAAACAAATATAGCCAAAACTCTATGTGCCCATGATTAGTTCTCGTAATTCCTTAAGTAACTAATTCCTTAATGAGGTAATATTATCTCATATTATTCTCAGTTTCTCAATTGACTTATTTTCTCGAATAATTTTCTCCATTCATTCGATTTCCTCTAATTTCACATTGACTTATTCTATTGTCTATTCATTCATACTAGTTTCTCCACACATTTCAATTTATTTGAAATCTTAGCTTCCTATGTTGGTAACACATTCATCAGATCTAATTTGTATCTCCTGTGTATATTTGTATAGAATATAATGTGGACCTAAATTCTCCTCATATTAGCAATGCTGTCTCCTCAAATTCAATAACCTAATCACGTAGTTGGATACTTTAAATCAAATAAAACATATATACTCTTTCTAGCATCTTCCACCTGATGCCTGAGTCTTAGTTAGAAATAGGACTCCAATATTCACTTTTGACTTATTAAATATTCATTTCTGATTTGTTTCTTCAGTGATCATTCTTAAAAATTAAACTATCTGGTCTGCTTAACCTAATTCGGCGAAATTCTTCTTCGAAAGAAGATTTCTTGCTACTATCATCTATATCGTTCATGTAATCTTTATCAATCAAATTTTTCCATCATTGCTTATCAACCATTCTTAGTACTTCAAGAAGATCTATTCCAATTGTTCCTGATTTCTCAATAAGAGCAATTTCTATCATATCTTACACGATTAGTATATTCATTATAATAAAACTTAGTGGAATAGTAAACATATTCATTTACTCTTATACTTTGGTATATACTATCAGGATCATTACATCTTATCTAGAGATGTATTTATGAAAATTCACTACTTAATAACTCATGCCAAAGATACCTTAACCTCATTTGATTATGGACAATACTTCTCCTTTTGCTCCTGTCCTCGATCGTGGTGACTATGCCACGATTGTGCCCTTCACTTTCTTCCTCGTATTAACACACATACTAACATCAATTCTACTCCAAATTTTTAGAATTTACCTCTTCTAATGCTACATCATTTCATAATAATTTAACTACCATATTGATTACATTAACTCTTCTTATTTGATTCATCTTCTTTTTCTTAATCTCATTCATACATAAAATCCTATCTTATATGCATTTCTAACTTTCTCCTAACGACATATCATTCATCTCATGTACATTCATTTATGTCTACTTCATTCCCCTTTTATTCTTTCCTCGTTTCTATCTCATCTCCCTATTGTCATTTATTTCATCTTCTATAGATATATCCTCAATCAATTCAGAATTATTGATGCATAATCATTATGAAATTTTGATCTCAATTTCCCTAATATCTTCTTACGGTGGATCATAACTCTTGTCACATTAATCATACAACCATTTCGGTTCTAAATTCATCTTTTCAAGATCATAACAAATTTATGTTTTCATTATATTCTGCATGCACACTTTAATCTCATCATTTCTACTTATATCCTTATTTTTCTCAAACAATCCATGACAATACATTCACATCTATATCACTTTCGGAGATATATCACCACAGTACAATATTGGTGTCATATTCAATAATACATCCTCCAATACAATTGCATTGAATCATTATTTATCATATATAACCATATACTATTTCCCATTTCTAATTATCCATAACTTTCATTTTCTCATAATCTGACAGATCATCATTCTCTTCACTATTTCTATCTGCTCAAACTCTTAACAAATGCTCATGCATATGACTCATATGAATGCATCTCAGATTAGGGATCAGTTGCTATTGCCTGCTATTGTATGACTAAAATGCATGTAACTTGACACATCTTTCGAACACGCCCATGTAAGATACTAACTCTGGGCTCTGATACTAAACAATGTAGCACCCCTCTCTCACAAGGGTGGCATGCTAGGATAGTCAATTAGTCAAACACTCGAAACTCAGTACAAAATTTTTCAAGAATATCACATGCGTACGTGGAAATCAAAATTCAAATTCGGCTCCATACTTTTATTTCATAAACAACGAAAACATAATTATTATACACTTTGATCAATCTCATTTGCAACACATTTCCAATTTCAAAAGTTATTACATATAGAAATATTCAAATATACATTATTCTGAATTTACGAAATATATAATTTGATAAAAAATAAGAAAACAAATGCAGATGCGAACTGATCCCGACCTCTATCTCTTACTCGAATGCAGTGGCTAGATTCCAATTTGATTAATTGGACATCTTCTCTAAGCCTGAAAAATATTGCAAATTTTGGCTGAGTTTTTGCAAACTCAGTGAGTGACCATCCTCGATAGCTCACTCAGTCATATAACACATAAAAACAGATAATCACATAATTCATATCGATGTATCAATTCCTCATGTTGAGTCACATACATTAAACTCATATTTCACAATCCGAATTCATTCAAACAATTCATTTCAACAATTTAAATCATACATATCAATCTTCAAACATGCATATTAAATGTTTATGCAATGCTCACGAGACTCGCTTTCGTTTATTACTTTGTTGTGACCGAGTGCCTATAACTGTCCTGCATCCATTATGGATACTGGGCTCATTGATAACTGTCCCGTATTTGTTAGGGACACCGGGCTCATTTTATATAGTGAGCCTTTGGCTCTTATACACTTTCTGAACTTTAAGCTCTTTTTTACAATCTGAGCTTTAAGCTCTTTTTTGTTGGCTACTCCGATCACAACTGCTTTTATGTTTCATGCATTCATGTAATGGAAGCATCACTTTCACATATTTTCAATCAATCACTTATTTCCACTTTACATATATCATCGGACCTTAGTCCGACATTCAATATTTAAGTTGAGTATCGCTTATTTCTTCTAATTCACATTCAATGAACACTTACATTATTATTCATGCATTTATCAGACTCCTCAGACATTCAATGTCTGGAATCAGAACAATAATATTTCATAATCATTCAATCAACAATACATAAACGAAACAATCAGAAAAGTAAGACCATCTAGGTCGACTCACAGTACGCTCTAGATTAGCCTTACCTTCCATCATCTGGAAATGTTTGAACATGGAAAATTTATCCTGCACATCAAAATTATGCAATAAACATGTTGCACACACGTTAAAAATTGCACAATTATAAGTATTCCTTTATGCAGAAATGTGTATATAGACTATGCATAATGCACACTCAATGACAATCCTAGGTATTTTTTCATTATTCTCGTCACAAAAATCAATCCAATATCAAAACTCACTTAAGTATCAATTGTACGTAGGGTTTATACCTCAAATAAACACTTAGAATCTAATTTCATAACCCAATAAATCATTTTAGATTTTTCCAAAAACTGACTTTCAGGTCTACTGTTTTTGATCATTTATACAATGCAAATGAAGTAATTTGGCAATACTTTCTTCTAGAAAAATTTTCTCCTATCTCTTAAGTTTCTAATGACACTAAGATCATTCAATTAGGTTCAGTAATCTGAAAGTTATACCCAAACATTTTTGGACTGTTCTTATACTGGAACAATGTCCTGTACTCAACTTCCATCCAGAAATTGAAATTTTTATAGACTAAATTAAAATTCTATGTCTTCAAACAATTTGTAGCCCTATGTCTCTAGTTGACGCCAAATCAAAAATAATTCTATTTGGATAACTATAGAACAAGATATTGTTAAAATACTTAAGCATGTTTAAGCTGTACAGGAAAGTTGGCCGCGGCGAAGCCAGGAGTTGGCCGTTGTGAACTTTTCCCGAGAGGAAATCCTGCAAGTTGGCCGCGGAGAAACAAGAAGTTGGCCGTGGCGAACTTTCACAGAAACACAATCAGGACTCATCTTCCAATTTTCCAGATTCTAACTCTTTAGTTACTACATTCACTACCTTAATCTTGTCTATCATTTCTAATTCAATTTCTCCTCATTTTCCCATCATTCTAATTCCATTTCAACTCAATATCATCCATAAACAAATTATAGTCAATGATTGATCATGAACACTAATTACAGAACATACACATATATACACATTCATCATCATCTTACTACACATATTCAACTTTATTTTCATTTTCATTTTACTTCTAACTATCACCTTAATTCTTCCCATTTCAAGATACCACATTACTCATTCACGTTTTTAGCATGTGCCCATCCCCATTTTATGATCATTTAACCTCTAACTATCATCAAACATGCAACATTTATCAAAGCCATGAAGAATAATAGGTTACTTACTTGATTTACCTAAGGCTTCTTCAAGAATCTCCAAAAACCCTAGCTCCTTCAACATCCACGAAAATCAACTTTCAAGGTGAAATGGGTTGGGTCTTTTAGCAAAATGAAGGAGAAGACAATGAATCTTGAAGAAACAAAGTGAGGAGTTGCATAAAAATCAACATGGTGAGGTGAGAGTGAGTTTCGTAGATGGAGAGAATGGAGAAGCTGAGAGTGTCTTTGTTAGGGATGAAAGACACGAAGATGAATGGCAATAATATAGTTTTTACAAAAACCACTTGGTGGGTGTCATGACACCTTCTACTTAAATGATTTATACTTAATAACACTAAATTGTTTAGTCCATTTGTCTCCAACTTCTAATCCAATTATCTCCTAATTTTCAAAGACATAAGTCATTAAATCTTAATGCCATATATTAAAATTTCTACTACCATTTGACATTTATTTCTACCACTATTCAATTGTTATGCCACTTGGCATGTTTTCTAGTCCAAAAATTACCCAATTTTTTATAAAATTTTCCTAAAATTTACCAAAAATTCTAAATCACTAAATACACTGTCCAAATTAGTTTTCAACATATAAAAACCGCAATTCTCAATATAATCACATTTATAAACAATTATACCCAGAATGTCAATGAATGTATATACAATCATTTTAATGTGTGCAAAGATTCAAAATCACATGCGTGTATGCTAACATTATGCATGAGCATAAAATTCAATTTTCTTAATCTCTCATTGATCTCACATGTGCCGTATTTTAGGGTTCTAACCTTTAGTATGGGAACGAGATGTTACATCTTTAGCCACCTTGACTTCCTTTGTCCTGTCTTTGGCTACTGCTTGCTTGATTTTCGCTGACTGATAGTTTGCTTTGCAAGACTTTCTCTAAGTTGCCAATATTATCATTCCGGTTCATTCTTTGCTCATGTGCTTGGAGAGAACCAATGAGTTCATCGATTGAAAGTTCTGACAAATTTTTCGATTCTTTGATTGCGGTGGCGACGTAATCAAATTTGCGTGTAAGCGAACGCAAAAGCTTTTCCATTACTCAAACTTCGTCTAGAGTTTCACCGTTTCTTTTCATTTCATTAGCCACTGTTTTCAAACGAGTGACATAATCACCAATATTTTCCAAGCTTTGCATTTTTAACATTTCGAACTCAGCTCTGAGCGATTGAAGACGTACCTTTTTAGCTTTTTCGACCCCTTGGAAAGATTTCTGCAGAATCTCCCATGCTTCCTTTAAAGTCTTTGCATTTGAGATTTTCTCGAACGTGGATTCGTCAATATCTTGAAAGATAAAGAACAACACCTTCTTGTCTTTCTTTCGATTTTCTTTCAATTTCTTTTTCTCGGCATCTGATAAGGCCGCTTCGGTAGCTACATCTACGGGCTCAATATTTCCATTTTCAACAATGTCCCATAAATCATGAGAACCGAGCAGCACCCTCATCTAGATGCTCCAATTCCCATTATTTTTCTTTTCAATTTCGGAACTTGAGGCTAAATCAAGTTGGTCATTGCTTCACCGATTCACGAACAAACAAATCTTTGCTCTAATACTACTTGATGGAACCTTGATGGGCTCCAAATAAAACTTGAAAAATAATTACTCAAAAAATTTTCTTTTTCTCAAAGCTACGACTCTATTTTTTCCTCACACATTGCACACAATTTTTTTTTCACATAATGTGCTACTGCACTTTTTTTATTTCACTTGACTCATAAATTACAATAGAAGAGAGCTAGCCTTTATATAGGCATCCTAAACGGACATTAACAAACATAGAAGACAATTAGTAAATAGAGGGAATGAGAAGTGTCCCCCATTTGTGTCCTAAATATAACAAATTAACACTAAAACTTTGACAACTCCTAATACATGTGTATCAACATAAACAAAACAACACTCAAACTTTGACAGCTACAATTCTAAACTATTAAGCAAATATTTGGAGCCCTGTCAAGCTGTCAACAGATCCTGTTTTGTCGTCTTTACTTGTAGAACTTAGGTTAATAAATATCCTGTGAGGTTTCTCTATTAATATATACAATATCCATACCTGAAAATTTGTCTTTCCTGCTTATATATAAGCAGACTGAGCTTATCTTTGTTGGATAAAAGCAGCCTTAAAGATCGCATTACTTCATAGTTCTAACATAATATACATTTCTGCAATTTAATACAGAGTTATCTTAAGTGAGCACTACAGAGATGGTATGCATAATCAACTTTCCTGGCTATGCTATTCTACTTAGAACACCACACACAAACTATCGAGCCTCATCGATTTGCAATTGTGAGAAAATCTCTGCCGCTGATGAGTCAGAATTAACCTCTCTCAAGATGGGCATATCATCCGTCTCCATTGGCAGGATCATAGAAGGAAAGGTTTGAACATTAGGCAATGACAAAGTAGCTGAAGTATCATTTCTGCTGCACTCCTGTGGATCTCTCCGGATTGCTGTTTGCTGTAGTTGCAGTGCATACTCTAAATCCCAGAGGACATCACCCATTGTGGGTCTATCGAAAGCATTTTGTAGCAGACATTTTTCTGCTGTCTCTGAAAACTTTCGCAGAGAATTTGGGTTGATCTGACCCTTTACCGTAGGATCTATAATCTCTTCAAGCATGTCTTTCTCCTTGCAAAGCATAACCCAATCAGCTAAATTTACTTGATCTCTTGGAAGGAGGGAATTAATAGCTGGTCTTGCACATAGAACTTCTAGCAGAACTACTCCAAATGAGTAGACATCGGATTTTTCTGTCAATTGTTGAGTCCTAAAGTATTCAGGATCAAGATAACCAAAAGTTCCTTTAACACCTGTAGTGACATGAGTTTGATCAGGGGCACCTAACCTTGAAAGACCAAAGTCAGCAACTTTAGCAACATAGTTTTCATCGAGCAAGATGTTTGTGGATTTGACGTCTCTATGAATAAAACCACCCCTAGCACCTCTGTGGAGATAGTGAAGACCCCTCGCTGCACCAATGCAAATTTCAAGCCTTCGCTTCCAAGATAATGGTGGAAAATCTGAATTGTAAAGGTGGTCTCTCAATGTGCCCTTTTCCATGAACTCGTAAACCAGTATCATTTCGGATTTCTCATCACAATATCCTACCAACGAAAGCAAATGTCGATGGCGAATTCTCGATAAGACCATTATCTCGGTTTGAAATTCTGGAAAACCTTGGCTTGACCCTGGATCACTTCGTTTCACAGCAACTTTCATGCCATTAGATAAAGATCCCCTGTAAACAGTTCCAAATCCTCCCCTTCCAATTTTCAATTTTGCATCGAACTTTTTTGTCGCAATCCGAATTTCTGCCAGTGATATCTTCAACCCAAGGTTTAAATTAGCTGAAACGGAACTGTTGGCAATCCCTTCTCGCATTCTGCCACAACCTAGAACAGGTGGCCGGACTAGAGTTGCAGCAGTTTTGGATTTCCTGCACCTTATCAAGACTAAAACAACTGCTAAAATGGAGATGAGGGCCAAACTTCCAAGGACTATACCAATGGTAACAAATAAAATTTTCTTCTTGTGATCATTTGTCCATGGAGTAGAGCCTGATTCCGCCAAAATCTCCATTATCTCTAGTCCATTCAGGAAGGCATTTTGGTTCTCCGGATCTGAAGGGCCTATTGTGATATTTAGAAGTCCAGAATCGTCAGAATCTACAACAAAATCATCAAAGAAAGGAGTTGCCAAACGTTGAGTTATCTTGTAGGGATCAATTTGAAGATCGAAGTTTACATAGATATACAGTTTGAAGATTATTTCACCAAGCCAAGAGCCCATGATGTCACAGAAATGAACTCGAATGAAGTGCCTTGTATTCTTTCTCACTTTAAAGGACCAGGTTATGTTGAATAAATTTGAAATCCTACCACTATCTATGTTCATCTCTTTGGCACTCTGGTATACTGCAGCCGGCGCAGTATATTTGCTGATTCCAGCCGGATAAGAAATGTCAAAACCGTAGGAACTATAGTTCTTGGCAGCGTCAGGATTATAGATATAGCTGTCATCTGGAACCCAATATCTCCAAAGAGTGTCATTATCAGGTGTTAGTGTGGATCCTCCAACATTGATTATGTGAACTGTCATTAAAGCCTTAGAGAGTAAGCCGTCGAAATTACCAATTTTTCCGATAGGACTAATATGGGAAGCTCCATCATAAAAGAAACTCTCAGGAACTGGGAAGACTTCTATGGCATTGACAAAAGCAAAAAATGACTCTTGAGGTACAAAATCTAATATAAATTGTTCAGCACTGATACTAAGAAAGAATTCCTTTATCATAGGAGTGTTGCCACCATTTCCTACGCTAAAATTCTGTAGCAGAGAATACCCAGAAGCGGAAACGTCAAAAAGAGCCGAGGAAAGATTAGCCGGAGATGAGAAAGCAAAGAAATGGAGGCGAACCAGGTGAGTACCCTTAATGGTGATTTCGAATTTGTACGATGATTCTTGTCTGAAAATCCTAGCTGTTTGATAGAGAATCGATGTAGCTGTGGATTTGCTGACATTTTCAACTGTGCTGCTTGACTTTGTAAACGTAAAGGAACCCGGGTTCATGTCCCCGGTGAACGCCCGATAGGTAGTGTTATAGTTGAAGCTTGAGCCGCAGTTGATGAAATACTTATCTGGTAGATTGTAAGCTGAAGATGGAAGTTGAGCTGACAAGAATTGGAGGAGGAGAAGATGAAGACAAAGTACAGAGCTTTGAATTGTAAAGCTCTGCATATTTTCCACGGAGAAAGTGAAGGGATTAGTTTATCTGTGGTGATTAATGTGAACCCAATGTAGTAGCAGTAAGGACTTTTTTGCAGTTGACAGCGCGTGAAAGTTGGTTCGCAAGAGAAGACTTGGACTTCTGCTTCTATGTAACCACAAATAGAAGAAGACTTGAGAAGTCACGCCATGTTCATAGACTCGTAGTCAAGCGTGCAACCTAGTCCACTTGATGTGCGAAGAAAGATATCAAAGATCTTAGTAACGTAGGAGAACGTGAAATTGGCGTTTCGATGTAATTAATTTGAGTTAACCTCAGTATGAAAGTACTTATTTTCATAATAATTGGAAATAAGTTATTGTGACAAGTATAGAGTTTCAATATGCAGGTGCTTAGAACATGTAAATATAGCAATTATGACATGAGGCATCTTGTGTGAATTCATTTGTTACATAAATTTCGAAATTAAAATTATATACTTAATGAAATTACCTCGTATTCCAAACTCGTAAGCTCAAGAGTTTTTGTTATTTATATATAATTTTTTAGCATAAGAACAATTAAACCAATGTAAATAAATAAATAATAATACCAAAAAGTGTTGTAATTCTTGAACTACAAAGCGCAGGTACGGTCATCAAATTTTATAACTATTTAGTTGCATTACAGAGTCTTTATAGTTCACAGAAAAGCGAATAACCTGTTAAAAAAAACAATGCTTGACCCATAGCGACAGCGAGGCGATCGTGACCGCCCCTGTCCGGCGTGCGAGTTGGGTGAAACACGGGACATCGTGAAATGTGAAGTTAAGGTGACATTTTCTTAGAAGTCTTATAATTCAACCAAGAAATGAGTTTTTACAGGAAACTTTTTGAAAGTGGACGAAAGGATGAGCTATTAGGCTTGAATGTTTTTCAATGGATAATGAAATTCTTTCGGGCCCTGTTCATGTCCTGGCTCAAGTCTCTTGATCGCCACTTCTCTGCCACGGAGAGTAGCTCGATAAACTTTTCCAAATCCACCTTTACCAATGAACAATTTGGAAGAGAACTTCTTTGTTGCACGCCTTATTTCCCGATATGGTAACTTAAGTGCAAGGTTCAGTTCAGGGGAAAGTGGCACTTTTCCAGTTATTCCAGATTGAAAATTCTCGAAACGGTCCCCAAGAAAAGATAAAGAAAATGGCATCCCTGAAGATTGATCTTGCTTTCCTCTTATATCTGAAGGCCAACACTGCTAAAACCGATATCACAGCGAATAGCCCACCGGCAAGTAAACCTGGAATAACAGACAATCTATTCTTCTTCGGCTTTCTTTCAGGAGGAGCAGGCCTTAATTTTGTCATCACCTAGTGTGAAACTCGTTGGCTCACGTACCTGCCGAAAGATCTGCAGGTACCGTTATCACTACCTATCCCCTTCCATTGTGACAACGCTGCCGCCATTCATATTTCAAAAAACCTTGTATTTCATGAGCGAACGAAGCACGTCGAAATCGACTGCCACCTTGTCCGAAATGCTGTCACTGAAGGCTTCATCTCCACCTTGTACACTCCCTCATCAGCACAGTTAGCTGACTGCTTCACCAAACCATTATCTTCCATCGACCTGTCCTCGAACATCGTCAAGTTGGGTCTGATTTCACCAGCACCAACTTGAGGGGGGGCTGTCGACAGGCCCACATCCATTGTCCCAGTTGCACCAAGACGCCTACACACCATAACCATTCCTCCATCACTCCACGCTGTATATAATCATCAAAAGAATATTTGTTCATTAGATGAGAGAGAAAGTAGTTAGCAATTCGTTGTAAGTTTTCCTTATATATATTTCGGCATTCAATGAATAAAATGATCTTCGTATTCTTTCACGAAGAATTATCAATCTCCAAACCGTTTAAGTATGCATTTTGAATCTCTGATTCGCTGCGTGGATCTATAGTTACATTCAGAAATCCAGAATTATCAGATTCAACTACATAATCTAGATAAAAAGGAGTCTGCAAATTGTTGGTATCTACGGTAAAGGAATCAATCTTCTGACTGAAGTTTCTATAAGTATGAAAATTGAACTTGACAGCTGCTACTGACGCATCACTAACTATGTCACAGAAGTGAACTCGC
This sequence comes from Erythroxylum guanchezii, assembly GCA_025629825.1. Taxonomy (NCBI): domain Eukaryota; kingdom Viridiplantae; phylum Streptophyta; class Magnoliopsida; order Malpighiales; family Erythroxylaceae; genus Erythroxylum; species Erythroxylum guanchezii. The sequence continues at coordinate 5,277,726 of JAOTAX010000198.1, read as the reverse complement.
GCAAAGTGCCTTGCATTCTTGCTTACCGGGAAACCCCAAGTTATGTTTGAAAGATTTGACTGCTTGGTCCGACTTGTATCTAATTCTTTAGCAGTACTGTACACAGATCGTGGGGCAAAATCTGATGGAAACTTGCCATTATATATATATAGCCAGCGTAAGTTATGTTCTTTGTCTTTTCAGGATTAAGTAAGAATTCATCGTCCGTTAACCAATCTCTCCGTAATTATGTCATTCTCTTCAGTGACTATGGAACCTCCGATATTGAGCCTGTGAACCTTGTATAAAGCCCGAGAGAGCAACGTACTATAATTACCATTACTTCCTGTCGAATTGACATAAGGTGCATCATCAGATAAAGAAGTCATCTGTTGCAAGAATGACTTCTATGGCATTCACAAAAGCCATAGGTGACTCACGAGATGGTATAAAGTAGACGATGAATGTCCCAATATTGATCCAGATCAGCAGGTGAGGGGAATACCCAAAAATGGAGGCGCACCACATACGTGCCGTTCTTTCTGATGGTCAAATGATACGAAGAGGGGGATCTGTAGAAAACTCTCGCAGTTTGATAGATGGATGTTTGTGCTGGTTCGCTGCTGTCTTCAACAGTCTTGTCCGGTC
>JAOTAX010000198.1:5193439-5212028 GCA_025629825.1 Erythroxylum guanchezii | reverse complement strand
GTACTTTTTGGTTGAGGTTTGGCTTGGTGTGGCACACCTCCCTTGTGGGATGCGCGTCCAGATGTCACGTAGGACGTTGGGCACGTGACTCGCAGGGGTGGGGTTCCAACACAAAAAGTCCAAAAAGTCCTCAAAATATGAAGTTCGTAAGCGACTACGTGTCTGCTCGACACATGCCACGATTGTGGCCCTGCAAGCCACAATCGTGGCTCACATCTGAGCCTTTTGTCACAATTGATGCATGATAGGTGACAATCGTAAGTCGTTGCTCGACCCGAATGTCTTCCAAAACTCCACCATTCTTCGATATTGACCTTAAAATATTAGCAAACACATCAAGGTACTTTAAAAAAATAACATTTAAGCTCAGAAGCTTGTATTAACCCGTAAAATACTTAAAACACAAATAATTAACAAAATAACACAATATTAACCTAAACACATAACAAATGAACGAATTAACGGCTAAATATATATCAAACTATGCCCTAAAACACGATGTAATTTACACTTATCAACACTTCATATCATCTATCACTTAATGAATAATTGAGAGTGCACTTTGATCTCTCTTCTTTACTCACTGTTAAGCTTTTAGTTTAGCTACGATTGTTTTATCCTCGTCTTCGAGATCATCATATCCCTTCTCAATAAGGTTCCATTATGGCCTTCATGCATAGTGCCCATCAATCGTAGTTGGTGAGTTGTAGGTATTGGAAGGTGATATTAGTTTTGGTCCTCATTTGACAAAGCTCTAATACCACTTTGTTGGAAGCTATAGATGAAGAAGAAAAGAAAGGGATAACTGAAAAAATTTTATTTCTATCTTTCTACTTCTTATCTCAATCAAATAACATTTGATTACAAGTCTTCTATAGGATAAATATCAACTATTAATCAAAAGAAGCAACAAACCTTACATCTGAACAACCTTTAATAAAATAGTTATAACTTTTTTTTAGAAACCTCCAATGAACCTAAAACTTGTTCTATTTAAAACTAGACTTAATAAGCATTAAATCCATATTTAGTTCACCAACAAAAACATCCATTTGCCTTCCCAAAATGTCTCTTACATTCACCACTGTTAAAGACAAAAAGTCACATTTACTTAATTGCAAAACTCTCAACATGTCATTGTTTCACCTTAATAGATGTTCTCACCTTTTTGGGATTGTTTTGGGTTTGTTTCATGTTTACTTGGATTTATCTCTAGGCAGAAGTGAAGGAAGTCTTATGTTTTGTTGATGTCCTCAGTGGTTCAACAATGGTTTGGTATTCTTTAGATTGTTGGTGTCTTCCTATTCTTTAGATTTTGAGTTTTAACTTATGTTAAATTTGATGGGTCTCTTGTTGCCACAGAACATATTCTAGGATGAAAAGAATTAAAACAAACACAATTAGAGATTTTATTTTACTTTATATTGTTTTGTTCAATAAGAGGTTTCAATGTTGCCATTGGTCTTGTATGATGCTTGGGATTATTTCTATTACTAGACAAAATGTATGGTGAACTAATGAGTTTTGTTCTTTAAAAAATTCTAGTATGTATTGGGCATCTTTGTGGCCTATTGATTAAAAATAACAATAGACATTATTCGTCTTTCCAAAATTCCTATTCACTATTCTCTTTTCTTGTCTTTTTAAGACATAAAAAGCAATCAAACTATGGATAAACTTTGCAGTATGAAAATAAACAAACAACGAAAACAATATCATACTTGTACGAAAGAAAATTAAAGAGGAGTTAATACATATGATAAAGATAATTGATAGTTATATTACAGTCTATCTCAATGTTGACAGAAGAAAAATAGACACATTACAGCCTATCTCAATGTTGACAGAAGTTACCCACACCAAAAAGAAGGTCTAACTAGTGAAATACGATAGATATTAAAATGTTTAGCTGTCAAAGATGCCAACTAGCTCTCATACTTGGGGTTAACAGGTGGTCTGCCTTCCTCGTCACTAATGTAGCTCGAATACCATTCAGTATTTTATCTGCTAAGTGATATTTGTCATCTGCAACTTGTGTGTACACTCTACAGTTCCTTTCTTTCCATATCAGGTTGATTAGAGAAGCTTTGAAGAGTATAGCGTTTGCTTTACCTAGTTATGTCTGAGTAATAAACTAGTTCAACGTCATTTCCCAATCATACACATAATGCTCAGCTACCACCATATATTGGACTCTACTCCAAACGTCTTTGGAATACTCACAAGTGAAAAAGATGTAGTTTATGTCCTCGTCTTCTACATGGCACAAAATGCACTCCTTATCTACCGGCTTAAACCATCAGCATTTTGTTCTAGGCCAATTTTTAATGACCAACCAGACAATGAAGGATTCTTTGGGGTTAAAGGTATTCTTCCATATAAGATTATACCAAGGGACTCGACTAGTATCATGCCGGAAGATGCAGTGATAAGTTACATTTGTAAAAGCCCACTCAGGTTGGGTGTCCAGCATCTAAAATATGGTAGTGCAGTATCCCTCCCTCCACCCACCTTCTAATATTAGTTTGGAGACTCTAGCTTCCATCAGCAAGTGGTTCCACAGGTGAGCAATAATTGGGTTATGTGTTAGGGGGTTAAGCTTATACCAGTTATCAAGCCAAAACTAGGTTCCCCCCCCCCCCCCTCTCCGTTGATGCGAGGTTCAATACAGGGATATAGAAGTGTCCTCATCTTCAATAGCTCATTAAAAAACTAAGAGTAATGGAGAGAGCTGTTAATTTGGCAAATATTACGTTTTTGGAGGTGAACTTGATGAACCCACTTCGTCTATAACACTTCTTTATCTGTTACCAATCTCCACAATGTTTTGTTGAGTAATACGCTTTGCATAGAAATTGTCGAATGGATACTGAACCTCCTACTTTCTTTGCTAGTATGATGTCACTCCATTTAACTTTGGCATTTTTCCCTATGTCACACTTCCCAGACCATAAAATTTTTTCAATAGTTAGTCAATCTCTTCAACTATTTTCCTAGGTAGGAGCATGTGTGATAGCCAGTGTGTGTGAAAGTTGTTTAGTACCGAAAGAATTAGAGTAATTCTCCTTACGTAAGATAGAAACCGATTTTGTCATGAAAGGAATTTAGTTTTAATTCTCTCCAGTATAGTAATACAATCAGTATACTTCGACTTTGTTGAAGAAATCATTACTACTAGGTATCGCAAATAGGGAGGATGGAAATTTAGCCCTATTGCTATACTAAATTCTCTCAGATTCTACACATCGGCTGATAACATCAAACTACGTTTCTCCATATTAATCCGAAGGACATACCACTTTGAGAAGGTTGTAAAAGAATTCATTAGGATGTTAACAAATGCGATATCCATAGCACAAAACAACATAAGGTCATCAGCAAAAATGAGATGTGAAAGTTTCAGCTCATGACATTTCTGATGGTACTGAAAGTGACCGTTGGAAGCCGTAAGAGCTCGAATGAGTCTGGACAATCCTTCCATAACTAATGTAAATAGATAAGGGGATAACGAGTCCCTTTGTCTAAGTCCCTTAGCATTTTTAATAGTTTGAGAAAGAGCTTCATTAACCATAAACTTCATTAACCATAACACTCAAGGTAGGAGTTTGAACACATTCCATAATCCAATTCACAAAAAGGCATATGTAAGATTTCCATAAATGTTCTAATGAAGCTCTAATTTACCGTATCATAAACTTTGTAGAAGTCTATTTTCAGCATACAACTCCTGATTTGCCTCCCATGTGAGTAGTCTTTGAGCGATTCTTGTAAAGGAGAATATTATCCCCGATATTCCTGTTAGGTAGAAAAGTTCCTTGGGTGATGTCAACTATTTTTGCCAGTACCTATTTCAATCTATCTGCTAGCAATGTTGCGATGAATTTATATACCAGATTGTAACATAAAATAGGTCGAAAGTCGCCCAGATTCAGAGGGTGTTTCTTCTTCAATATCAAGCAAATGAAAGTATTGTTTAGTTCCTACAACATTATTGAATTTTGGAAATATTCCAAGACAACTTCAACAACCAATTGGTCAGTGATATTCCATGTATGTTGAAAGAACTACCCTGTAAACCCATCCCAGCCTAGGGCTTTGGACGAGTGCATTTTGAATACTGTCAACCTTATGTCATGAACTGAAAAGGGAGTGAGTAAAGCTTCCTTTCTTTCCTATCGTATTGCTCCCTCAAGGATCCTCTGCATATTGACCGAAGGTTGCTCCAGATTAGATGTGAAAAAAAGGATTTTGCCATCTCAAACAGTTCTCTGATCACACTGCATGTCCCCATTACTATCCTACAGTCCCAATTTTGTTAATGTTACATCTAGCTATAATGGATGTATAGAAGAATTTAGTGTTTATGTCACCATCCCTAAGCCAATTCAATATTGTTTTCTGCATTTGAATGGAATGTTGTAGTGTTAGTTCTTGTTGACACTCTCTAAGTAGGTGCATTTCCTTCATTCTCCAATGTTGTTCATCCAGATAAGTATAACACATCTCCTGTGCTTACTGTAAGTAAAGTTTTAAAGTAGACAAATTCTGCTTGTTGCTGCTAGTGAAGTTTTTTTTATTATGATTTTGACTTTTCTCAATTTTGTCATCAACTAAAATGCCTTATACCCCTGGATCTCTTATTGCCAGCAACTTGTGATAAGATCCAAAAAACCCTCCATTTGAGTAACTCCATTAAGAATCGAAATGGAGCCCTTGTTGTCCTTATACCATCCCCATATTGAATAAGCAGAAAGCAGTGATACAAAGTCAAGTAGTCATTATAATGAACAATGGATTGCGAGAATGTTTTGAGCCACTTTGAGTTCACCAAACATATAACTTTTTTTGAATAAGCATGGCTCTCTGTTAATTATTGGACCAAGTAAGTAGGTAGCCGGTAGAGAATAAATTTAACAATGCCACATCTCGAAGAAGGTTTGTAAGTTCTTGAGTGTCTGCTAGTGTGTATAGTTTCCTACCTTCTGCTTCCTTGGTATCGAGTATACAATTGAAATCACCAACTACCATCCAAGGAAAGGTAGTAGAGTGTTGTAGTCTATTAAAGCATCACCATAGGGTGGTTTGTGGAAAGCAAAGTTGGCAACGTAAACCAAATTTAAGGCAAAAGTCATACTCTAACATCCTATATTGTAGGATAAATGGAGATGTTGATCACTCTCCTCCTCAACGTGTACTTCCATCAGTTTGTTATTGTAGCAACATATAATACAACCATTAAAGTAGGATCAATGGTTGGATATACTCCTCCAGTATGCTCCCAAAAGGTTCAGTATATTCAGTATAGACAAATCTCTTATATAACTTTAAAGCAAACCTACTAGTATCGATTTTTTCTCCTTGATAAGTTCTCTAAGTACAGCTCTCTTTAAGGGATTATTAATCCCTCTCGTATTCCAGACTAAAATAGGCATTCTGGGGTATCACCCTTTTGTTTTTCTTCTTGCCTTTTTTTCCTTGCAGCACTTCACCAAGCTGCTATTACTTGGGTTTGAACTGTGTTTGTTTCTACTAAATCAGAAGGCAATTCCTTACCCAAATGAGTATCCTACTTGGATGCCACAATCTCAATGTCCTCAGATGTGTCGAGTCCCTTTAATTATAGTTCTGGCTCTAATGGTTCAGTAGCATGGTCTTTCCCCTTGACTTTTAAATACAACTTTTCTGTTTGACCGTTGTTCTGGATAGTAAAGCGTGGTTTCTTTAAAGTCAATATCTCCCTCACTGGATGGGTAGTCATCCTTAGGACTGAGATTAATACCAGTCTGGACCTCTGCATTGATTACCTCATTCCCTCTTATGCGCTCATCTATCGCAACTGTTCTCTGCTCCTCATTGGCTAGAGCAAGCAGTTTGTAACACACCACTACTATAGAGCATATGCTTGAACATCCAGAGGAGAACTGAGAATATACCCTATAAGAATGGCATGTTAGAGCAATCACATTCACTTATTATGGCATCATACAAAACACAAGTATTCAAAAGATCACTTTGCCCATTTCATTCACAAACATAACTTACATTGTAACATTACATCTCATAATCTATATATTTACATTACAAAAACATCTGAGAGTTTACTGTTCTATACAAAATATCTACATAAAATGGGATGCTAACAGAAACATTCTAACTAATCTCCTCAGACATCAGCTGACTAGACCTTTGAGCCATTCTTGTTTCCAAATTTGATAATACCATACTGCTACTAGATTGCTTTAGAAGCTAGGTCTCCTCAGTATCTGAAATCAACGTTGCAATTTTGATGAGTTTTGTGAACTCAGTGAGTGAACTATCATCGATGTGCTCACTCAAGTTAGAACACAAACATCACAAGTATATAAGCAAATGCACAAGTATATCACATTATTCATAATCAAATCTCATATATCACATCATTAAGTTTTGTATACCAAATCACAATATATATATATATATATATCATATTTCAACAAGCACATTATGAATACAAACATTTCATATAATCATTTCAGAATAATTCGATCATTAATATCATCATCATGTACACAAACATTGCATATCTCTATATTAATACAATTCAATAATTCTTCATAATCATTCACCTGATACATGTACTATATATATATATATATATATGCAAAATGCACATGAGATTCCACTTTCATTATTATTTTTTTGTGACCAAGTGCTTATTTATTGTCCCATATCCTTTTTGGATACCGGACTCATTTTAGATACTGTCTCGTATACTGGGCTCATTAATAACTGAGTATGTGGCTCTTTATGCACATTTATGAGCTTTAAGCTCTTTTTAGACTAGTCACTCTGATCACAACTCCTTTATTTGATCATACATATTCATGTGATGGAATGCATCATTTCACATAATATGCTATCAATAACTTTCATTCAAAGTGCATAGTTACTTATCATATACATCGGATTTGAGTCCGGCATTTAACATACAGTTGAGAACACATTTCATATTGCGCATTCAATTTGAAAACACTTCCAATACAATCCCGAATATCAAACTCATCGGACCAACAATGTCCAGAATATCACAATCATATCAGTAACAGCTCAATATCTGAAAGTTAATCAAAAACAATTCAAACTTAGTGAGAAAACATCTAAGTTAACTCACAGTACGCTCTAGAATAGCTATTGCCTTGACGATCCGGTAATGTCTAGATGTGGATGCTCAATTTGTGCTTCTATATGATGCAATACACACATATTTACACATTACTAACTTGTTTAATCAAATGAGTACTCAATCATACATATGTATATGTGTTATGTTCAATGCATGCTCAATTTACTTTCCCAGGTATGTATCCTTAATCACAAGTCTTAATCATTCAAACAATATAGGTTAGATATATATAGTTAGCAATTAGATTTATACCTTAAGTAAACTTGATTATTCTCAATTCATCAATCATACATTCATTAATCCTTTTCTAACATTATACAATCACACAATTTTCCCAATTCTCATTCATTCATACCTAATACATTACTCACATTATTTGGATCACATTTGCATTCATAAGAATACCTTCATTCCTTTGACAACTCATAATTTCTAGATTAACATTTATTAACATCAAAACAATCTATTTCTTAAGTTATAACATCCATTAATAACCTAAACTTATCAAACCTTTAACCAATTAATCAAACATCAATCTAGTTTCATTTCAAACCTTAATCAAATCCAAATACACCAATGTAAAGTGTCTTATCCTTATGTGGTTCAACAATTGCACAAAACAGAATTTACCATGTCAAAACCTTGCCCACGATCGTGGGGTACCTTCCCATGATCGTGACAGAAGCTAATAAATTTGCCCACGGTTGTGGAATGAGTGCCACGATTGTGGACTACTCATTTTCCTGCAATTTTCCAGATTCATTCACCTTCATTCCAATTTCAAAACACCTTCACAATTGTCCCTAAATTATGCCTCAAGTATACCTTAATTATATGTCAATTCCTCATCAATTTCATTACCAATTCTAACTCAAAATCATTCATTTGGCAGCTCATAATTATTGTCTTTCATACATCAAAACAAAACAGAAACTATCCAATTCACTATCACATTTTAGCACAACCTCAACTTCAACATAACATGCAATCAATCCCAATTCATTCATTCTAGGATTTCTATTATAACATGCCATTAAGAACAACACTTTACTTACTTATTTAGCTTCCAATTCCAACTCAATTCAGCAAGTCTACCTAGCCCTCCATATATGCAAGATCATCCCAAATTCAAGGTGGGAATAGATTGGTCTTAGTAACAAGAAGACAATAAAATGGAAGATAGCATGATATAGTTTTTCTTGACGCAGGATTTTATAAAGAGTTTGGAGTGAAGATGGTCGAAATTGAAGCAGAATTTCAGAGCTAAAGGAGTGTGTGAAATTTGGTGGTGAGGAAGAATGAAGGCAGCAGAAACTATCCCTGCTGAAGCTTAACACATTAGGTGCTAGGTCTCACCTTTGTACATTGGCATTTGTCACCTTTGCATGCAGTCCATTTATCCTATATATATGCTGCCACATGTCACACTTATACTAGGCCATTTGTCAATTAATTACCTATGCTAATTGTCAATCATTTATCTATTCCAAATGTCACTCAATTATAGACTTAGTCATCCTAATTTTTCATGTCAACTTGTCTTGCCACTTGGCATTTTTCCTAGTATAAATGTACATTTTAATTCATCAATTTTCCAATTGTAACATTTAATTCCAAATTTACTACTTATAGTCCACCAAACCAAAATTCAAGACATAAACAATACATAATTCACATCATGGTCATTTTAACCCTTTCAAACCCCAGAATAAGTCAATTGAGTGCATATACTATTGTTGCAATATGTACTAAATCATAATTCATGTGTTTATGCTAATGATATGCATGTGAATGAAATGCCTTTCATGAATTCTCAATTATATGACGATGTGTAATAATCTAAGGTTCTAATCCTCAATATGGAAGATGGGCTATTACATAATTCCTCTTGGGTCCCTACATGGAAGATTTCACCTATGGGTTGCCACTTTTTGGTAGCATTTGGTTTCCAAGGGTAAGAAACCGTAATGGTTTTTGGAACCATTTCTCTATTATTACCTAAACTCAACACAAACAAGCTATCAGGTAGGTGAGTAGATTTCGATATCTCAATACAGACTTTAGCAGAGCCAACTCTTTCCATATTTGTTGTTAAAGTGTCTAAGCTTACAGGTTTGCCTAAAGAACTAGCCACGTAATTCATCCCCTTAAGAGTCTTTAACTCCACATGCAGATTGTGAAGATGTACCCACATAAGAAATTTTCAATCTGATTTTTGCCCATCTCCAAACCTGGTCTCCATCTTTGTAAAAATACTGGTTGGTCGTCGATGTGCCATGAACCATATTTTGTGATTTCCCGTAAATCACATTCTTTTCCAAATTTGTAAAAGAACGTTTTGTCTTCCTTAAGCAAGACCAACTCCAATCCCTTATGACTCCATCTAGTTTTGGCCCAGGCATTTACCACAGGGAATGTTGGCTGCTTATTCCAAAAGGTCAATAAGAGCAGAAGACAACAGATTCGCACCTGCGTCAAGGAGTTCCTTCGAGTGGCAAATAACACCATACCTTATTACATCGAAACAGTGACGAAGCCAGAAATTTAAGATAGGAGGGCTTAAATATTTAATTTTTTAAAATTTTGGGGGGCCCAATGTATCACTGCTCCAAATAACTCCATCCTCGTGTATATATATATACCCAAAATTTTAAAAAATTATATATATATAATTTTTATATATATAATATTTTTTTAAAAAATTTGGGGGCCTCAGTGCATCACTGGGTCCTAAGTGGCTCCGTCTATGCATAAAAAATCCTTGAGGACAACTTTGGGTGGGGGAACAAACAATTTTTTCAGCCATGCTACATTCGGCGTCCTTCCCTTCTCTATCACTCCTATATTAACCTCATAACCTAATAGTTTGGAAGAACCTATCTTTATGGGTTTTTGAAGAAAAAGTGGTTAAGACAACGCTCGGAAGTCTTCCTTGAGACCAAAAGGTTCACCAATGCCCATCCTAGCTCCCCACTACCGTAAGTGGCCCTGCCAAATGAAAGAATTCCGGGCAAGAATGAGAAGGCCCCAGAAAGGACAAGGTTACGTAGGGGTAAAAGGTTTATTAGAATTTGAAGTCATTTTGCATAAATTTTGACAGTAAGTTGCCTATGAATTAAGGTTAATTGGTTGAGTTGAATATAATTCATAATGTTTTTATTTAAAAATATTAATATTATGTAACACTGAAGACATTTGACATTACCTAAAACGTGTCATGTTTCATCAAATTCCGAAAATTATTGTGAATTAATTAGCTCAAAGACCTTGAGTCATAAAGAAGTTTTGTTAACTCAACAATTTGTTGAATATCAATATTAGTTTTGAAGCACAATATTGATATGCTAAGTTGCTGACTAGTTTTCCATATTATCTAATATTCTTGTTAGTTTTTTTTGGTTTTTAAGATGGAATGTCTTTTCAAAAAAGAGAGTAAGAATTTAAAAAAATTGATTCATTCTTAACCATATCTAGGGGTGGCAATGGACTAAACCGGTTTAAAAATAATTTTTAAAATAACATTGTTTTGTGGTTGGTTGTCGAGCCCAGAAAATCAAGCCCGAAGCTCAGTCAACCTGGGCTCGGGCTGGTTTGCCATCGAAAGAATACTTATAAAAGTCTCAAGGTGTATGCATCCCCATAATCAATGAAAAAAGAAACATTTTAAAGGAAATATAAGATGCACAGGTAGAAATATTTACCTGTATTGGATAGTAAATTTACGACATCAATAAATCATTCTACAAGTGTAAAACACCAACTAACACTTTCTTCTTCTTTTACACGTTTTCTTCTCTTTAGTAGACATTAAGCCCTTTTATTAATTTGATTCTTCTTCAAATTGTTGCGCGAATATTAATCAAATAACAAATAATAGATTTGACCTTTAATTTAATAAGTGATAAGAATTTTAAAAAATTAGAACAAGTTAGAATAGTCATGTTTTGAAATATAAATTACATAGGGACAATGTCCGGGACCTTCAATATCATCAACTATACTTATGGTTGACAATGAATGGATTGAACATAACGATATAAGTTTGACTCAGTTTTTTTTTTATATTTTAGTCTGAGTTTAGTCTGAGGTTTGATTGAGCCTTATTTATGCAATTCAAATTCGAATTCATAAGTTTGGGTAATTCAAAATCTAATTGAGTCTAAAAAATTTATGTTGATTATGAGTTCAATCAAAATTCTCCTAACTTGAATTTTAATGAAGTTATGATAAACCTGAAAAGTGTAACCCAATTCAATTTATTGTATACAATTGATGTTATCTATTCTCCTTCTAACCTCTTTTTTCTATAATAAAATTTTTTACCTCTTCATTCGTAAATTATTTGAATCAAGCAAATTTTTGTATTTTTACTTTTTATTTTCTATAAATAATTGATAACAGTTTTCTAGTAGAAACCCGCACTATTACCAAGAACTAAAGGATGTAATAATGGAAAGAAGATCAGTAATGGAGAGGAAGAACACTATTAACAAGAACTAAAGGATGTAATAATGGAAAGAAGATCGGTAACGGAGAGAAAGAACACTATTAACAAGAGCTAAAGGATGTAATAATGGAAAGAAGATCGGTAACGGAGAGCAAGAACACCATTAACAAGAACTAAAGGATGTAATAATGGAAAGAAGATCGGTAACGGAGAGAAAGAAAGGAGTAGAATATGTTGATTATAAGGATGGGGGTACATGATTGCTGGAGGACATTAGAGAGGTCTTCATTCTTTCCCTCACACCGAGGTCACACCCAATCACTCTCAACCCACCGAATGACCTTCCATGCCCCATACCCACTCACTATAAGCAGCTGTTGGTGTATCTACATTGGCCAGTCAGCATTATAGAAATATGCAAAACGACAACAGACTCTACAACATCTATATCAGACTTATAGTGACGCTCCTGGACTAGACTTCAAGGACCGACAGGTTTCAGCTCCTTCTTTTTTATGTGAAAATACACATTCCTAGCAATTGGCTTTATGTTACTGGTTAAGCAATTACAATTTGGTTTAGAAGAAGAGAGTATAATAAAAAGAAGGGAAACTCTTCAATGCAAGGCTTAATGAAATAAAGGGAAAACTTAAAAGATAAATGGACAGTATCATTCTTAAATAAGTTTAGGAATAACTGTGACCCAGCACTACGAAGATTATAATTTAAACGTTGAAGTTTACAGAAATTTTTATGTTTGTAAGTAGAGGCAACAAGATTTTTTACACAAAAAAACAAAAAAGCCAACTCAACCAGTCTCCTTCAGATGTTTAGATCTTTTGATCCAGCTACGTGTAGGACAAACAGTTGAAAGAGATCTACGGCTACGAAAGAACCGTACGTAGCAAGGAAAACTTCTCTGCCTTTTCGCGATTTCGCTGTTCCCCTTGAATACGCCATGGAATTTCTTAACCAGTTATAGTAGAACAAGTTAACTACACCACCGAGTCTTCCTACAATGGACAATGTAACATCTGCATCAGATAACAAAGCAACAACTACCAGGCATAGGAGCTCGAGATTTGAAGAGATCGTTGTATTCTATGACATGGAAGGCATCCAGAAAACGTGTAGTCTTTTCGCTTTCACTTTCACTTTTACTTTCCTTCCCTCTTCTTCCACGGAAACATTTGTTTGTTTTATGTCGCGAAGCTTTGATTGAAATTTAGGGAAAAATATTTAAAGTCATTCTTTATATTATTTATATTTAAATATATATGATAAAGTTAATAAGATAATTATACATTTTTTAAAAAATTATAAGGAGATTATAATTATGAGATTATAATACATTTATGTATTATTTTTAAATTGTTCATATTTATTGTTTTATTAAGACTAGACATTAATAAAACGTAAAAAAGCTAGTAGACGTGATGTTTTTTCTTATGAAATAAATAATCAATCTTATAGGCTAAATTATGAAAATATTTAAATAAATATGTGGGTGTTTGTTAGAGAACAAGTTCACTAAACTAAATCAATGTAAGAAATCTATTTAAAGCATTAATTATATATCTATGAAAATTCTCATTATGATGATTGTATAAGTGATCATTTGACTTAAAGTTCCCAAAGTTATCTTGTAGAAAGATTGCTATATTTTGATACTAATTATGACATATTCCAATACTGAGTAGTTCAGTCGATAGTCATTGGATATAATATAAACTATATAGAGATAGTTAAGTGATCAAGATATGATTCATTACCTTAAAGTAATTCAGAAGAACGTGTTGTTGTTTTTTATTAGTATTGATTCGGAAAATCCTTGGCTAAGCTAGAATAATGTTTTGTAAATAATTTGCAAATGGTACTAATTGAACCAATAGCTAATGGAGGAAAACTAAAATGATTGGACTCAAAATAGAGTAGATATTAATTTCATACTCTATGTTTAATCGAATTAAATTATACAAAAAAATCATTCACTTAATAATTGTACAATAGGTGAATTAAAGATTAATTAAAAGGATTTTTAATTTATCTAATTCTAATTATGAATTGTAATTATAATTTATAAACATTGCTATCAAATTTCAAAACATAATAGGTCTCACGTAAAGAATGAGTTGAAGAGAGAAAACATATTTTAATCAAATTGATGAACTTATTGTAAAGTTTGTAAAAATTTATGATTAAATATGAGATATTTAATAAATAAGGACCATTATGAAATATTGGATCTTATACAAAATTATCTCAACTTATTCTATGGTGCAGTTAGAGGTCGGACACTTGTGCAGCTATAATGATTACAATGGACCAGTTTTGGAAAAATTCGTGGGATACGATAAGAAAAAGATCAGGCTTTAGAATAAGGTACGAATTAAGATTCATGTTTTATTATGATTTATGTGTTAATCATTTTATATAATTAAATTGATCTTTTTTTTGGAAAATTAAAATACGAAAAAGTTTCATAATTATTCCACTGCAGTCAGGATCAGATCCTATCTCGATTTCTCAACAGTGGTATCAGACAAGACTTTAATTCTAAATTGTTTAATTGTTATTGATATTATAATTTTGGAATTAAAAAAAAGAAAAATTCATATTACAAACCCATAAATACGAGAAGTTCATATTAGAAATCTTAAAATCCTATAATTGAATTTGGAATTGAATTGAAACCGTTCAACTCTTAAATAATATATGAATAAGACTAGAGCTTTAATTGTTTTTGGGTTTTGCAACGTGTAAGACTCTAGTAGTTGTATTTATACTAGTGTATTAATACTGCGTTTCAATTTTGTAAAAAAAGGATATGATATGTATAAAAATATTATAGCTATTGCACAGTTTTAACTAATATAAACTGTAACTGTTTTCTTTCACAAGGAAGGATATGAATTAGCTAATGTGTGTGTGTCTCTCTCTCTCTCTAAAGTTCTCTGTTCTCTCTCTTCTTTCTGGACTCTTCTCTTTCTCCTTCTCTCCTTCTCTCTTTTGTTCTTCATTTTTATTCGCAACAAATGGTATTAGAGAAGTTGATTTTGCGCGGAATCGAAAAAAACATGAAAAACTTGATGGAAGCACATATCAGAAGCAAGAAAATGTTTCTGGAATTTCAAAGCAGGAATGAGAAAATGTTTCTGGAAGCTCTAAACAGAACAAAAAATTGGAACAACTTGCTGCAGCTTAAAACTGTGGTGACACAATTTTTGAAGTGACAAGGAGTGGAAGTGGGAGCACTATTGCAGTTACTCCGGAACTCACGAATTGAAACAAGCAACCCATGCAAGAGAAGGACTACATAAAGTCTTTGGCCGTAGAGTCCACCCCTCTCATGAATAACAAAGACATCGCCTCTAATGGTTCCTTAGCCATCCCCTCTCCCAGCAAGCCTGGTAAGATCGAGATGTACTCTCCGGATTTCTACACTGCTTGTACAGCTAGTGGTCTTCTGAGTTGTGGTCTAACCCACATGACGGTTACTCCTCTTAATTTCGTTAAGAGTAACACGCAGATTGACCCTGCAAAGTATAGAAGCATTTCATCTGGTTTTGGAGTTCTGTTAAATGAGCAGATTATGAGCTTTACAGGTGGTTACATTGCTGGAGTTTTCTATGCGATTGTGTCTCATTATGATAATCTAATCTCCTTCCTCCATGATGTTAAAGGAGCAATTTTTGGTGATACTGTGAAGACGGGTGGTGAAAAGAAAATAAGATTGTTTATTTTTTGTCCATTTTGTAAACCTCCGTAACCTTGGGGATAAGGTTTTCTAAAGGAGAAAGAATTGTTATGTATAAAAATATTATAGCTGTTATACAGCTATAATTAATATAAACTTTAACCATTTCTTTCACAAGGAAGGATATGAATTAGCTAATATGTGTGTGCTTCTCTCTCTCTCTAAAGTTCTGTGTTCTTCTCTCTTCTTTTTGGACCCTTCTCTTTCTCCTTCTCTCCTCTCCTCTCCTTCTCTCTTCAGTTCTTCATTTTTATTCACAACAGGACACAACACTTTGAATTATGGTTAAAAGAGAGACAATTGTTTTTAGTCGAAAACATGAATGGAAAGCTAGGGTTTTAGCTAGTGTGTGGTTTTTGCTACAGAGGAACTTTGGTTGGGACAGTGGTTTATCCAAAATCGATTCCCAAGGCATGCAAAGGCTTCGATGATGTTGGCATCTCCTTCAAATCTAAACCCAGTGGTCTTCTAACTTTTCTTCTTGTGGATCGTGGATGTTGGCTACATTTTTAAGGATTTGTTGTCGATGGCGTTAAGTTGCAAAGAGACAGTATTGGAGATAAGGATGAAGTTTATTCTACCAATAACAAATCTGGTTCAGTTGTAACAAAGAGTCCTAGTAAAATCAATTTAGTTAGTAAAGATATTTAGCATCCCTAAAATATTTGTATATACTAACCTCTTTATTATTGTAACTGTATATATACCAATGACATCTACCGAACTGAATGAGAAAAAGATTTCACATCTCCAATAAAGTCTTTTATCTTTTATGGTATCAGAGCCACCCTTTTTGACTCACGTCTTTTTTTCTCTCTCATGGCCACTGCTTCTTCTTCTTCTTTTTCTTCTACACCATCCTCATCACCTCTGTCTTCACTTTTCCAATAAAAAAATATCTTCAACAATATTTCTGTACGACTTAATGGCTCTAATTATCTTCTTTGGCGTGCCCAGTTTCTTTCTATTCTTCGTGGACTTCGGCTTCTTGGCTATGTTGATGGCACTTTTCCCTGTCCTCCAAAATTTAATGCTACTTCTGATGCTATGACAGAATTCAATTTTGAATATCTTGCATGGCATAAACAAGATCAACTCATTCTTAGTTGGATTCTTTCTTCTCTAACTGAAAGTGTACTTGCCCAGGTTGTTGATGCATCTTCGCAAGTTCACGGGTCTCAAGTAGTATAGTATAATATCGTCCCATAGGGAGTAATTGCGTAAGTACTAGGCTTGGATCACTCAATTAATTGGACTAAGCAGTTGTGTAGGATTGGGAAATTAAATTAAAAATTTTAACTATCAAAAATAATAAAACCAATGCTAAAGAAAATTTCAAATATCTCTAGGGGGTTAATCCGAATGGAATGTGGTAAGCTTTAAGGATGGTTCCACTTTTAGCGTTTTCTATGCTCTTTACCTGGATCAATTTATTAGGCAAATTTTTGGTTGATAGACGGTTGAGCCTAGAGTTTCTTAGATCCTTTTTCAAGGTATCAAGGGAGTATTATGTAATAATTCTAATCTACTATCGTAAACTAGCAATTAAGTATAACCCATTAAATTCTTTGCTAACATGGTTTTCTCTCATAAATTCAGTCTATGTCTAAATCTGAAATTTATAAGTTCCTTGTTTGGAGTTCCGTTATCAATTTTCGCCTATCAGTTCTTCAATTAACAACTAATGTCAAGTAATGGTTGGCCAAACATAATACCAACAAAATTAACCTTAAATCAAAGAAATCAAAACCAAAAATCCATAATTATAAATCAACCAAGATTTAATCTACAAAAAATTAGCTAAAAGCTTCAGCCCAACCTTGAAGCATCAGGGAAGCTACTCACTCATAATAGAATGAAAATCACATAAATCACAGTTAACAATCAACATAAGAGACAACAAAAAATAAACAGATGATGAATAGGTTTTTGGGATCTCCCTCTATTCTGCTCTATCGTGTTTCTGTTGTCTCCCTTTATGCCTAAGCGTTTTTATGAGTCTGCTGTGTTTTTCATGTTTTGCGTCACTAAATGGTGTGTCCCTGGTCTTCTTGCGCAGCTGCGTCTAGCGTCCACTGCTCCCCTGATGCGTCACTGTAGCTCCTAGTGGTGGGTCCTCTCTTGCTTGCGTCAAGCCCCTCGATGGTCAGCCTCCATTTTTACTTTGTTTTGTTTTTTTTTTCCTTTGGTGTGTCGGCCTATTCTTCCCCTCTGTAACGTGATTTTCGTTTTCCACTATAGCGAGATGTTGGCATCTACGTGGTGTGTGGAGCTTCCTCTTCAGCTACGTCAAGTCTCCTAGTGGGTCAGCGTCTGCTCCACTATAGCTCCTTGTTGCTCCTCTGTGCTGTGAGTTGTTTTTGTTTTCTCCTTATGGTCTGTCGGCGTTGTAGGCCTCTTGGAACTGCCCCCTGTAGCGTGATCTTCCCCTCTTGTAGCGTGACTTTCTCAACTGTAGCATTGTTTTCGTTTTTTTCCTTTTGTGTGTATCGACGTGGTGCTTCCTTGGTGGTGCCCTTTTATTGTATCCAAAAGTTGAGCCTCCCCTTAGATGTCTACGTAGTCTACCCCTGTAGCGATGTCCTTTGTCGACGTGGTGATCTGGCACTCAATTTCACACTCCAAAATTTAATTCCTCGCTCCTATTAAAACCTAGCTGCCGCGTTTTTTTTTTCAAACCTAGTCCTCTTTATGTTGTCGTTTAATGCTCCTATGCTTCCTCCGCGACAACGTTTTGGACAACCCGTAATGATGGCCCTTTCTCTCTTTTTTTCTACCAGCTTTTTGCCTTGGACTGTTGTGGTTCTTTACAACTAAAATCAAGTGCGTTTCCTAATGAGACCTAAACAAGTGGTTCTTTACTTTAGCTGGAAAATATGTATGAAACCTAATGATCGTATGCAAAAACTAAGAGAAAATGCCACTCATTCTAATGAGAAAATACATTCAACATATGCCCCCAAACTCAAACTTTTGCTTGTCCCTAAGCAAAATTAAGAAAATTGTTCAAAACAGAATAAGGAGCACTCAACCAATTGGAATTTTTAGAATTGTAGTAACCAATTAAAGTTTACCTTTAGCCATTTATCAAACCATACCCACCTTCATAGTGCAAAGATACCAATGCTCGCTCAAACACACACTCTTTGATTCAAGTCTAATTAGAAACCAACCAACTCACAAGAGTAGAGAAAAGCCAAATAAACTCAAAGGCAATTTACAA
>JAOTAX010000198.1:5180548-5191208 GCA_025629825.1 Erythroxylum guanchezii | reverse complement strand
AATACACATTCTATTCTATTCCTCATCTTTTCTATTCTAAAGAATAACTATTCTATTCCTTATCTATTCCATTCCGTTAACCAAACAGGTTGTAAGTGTCTTCAAACTGATGGCAGTACTGAATATAAACCCCTATCCTCTGTGTTTGCATCCTGTGGCATTACTCATCGTATTTCATGTCCTCACACTTACGAACAAAATGGTTCGTCGGAACGTAAACATCGTCACATTGATGAAACGGGTCTTACACTACTTGCTTGGGCCTTAGTGCCTTCGATTTATTGGCTTGAAGCTTTTGAGATAGCAACTTTTCTCATCAACATGTTACCTACCAAAGTGCTTAATTATCTATCCTTATTGGAAAAGCTTTTTAGCACTCAGCCTGATTACAAGTTTCTTTGGATTTTTGGCTGTGCATGCTTCCCACACTTGCGTCCTTATTATCATAAGCTACAATTTCATTAGGCCAAGTGTGTTTTTCTCGGCTATAGTAGTAAGTACAAGGGCTATAAGTGTTTGCATCTACAATCAAATAGAATTTATATTTCTTGTAATGTGGTTTTTAATGAGATGGAGTTTCCTTTTGCCACAACACAGTCTAATTCTCCAGAGACACCCACCCAACCATCTATCCTTGGGCCACCTCCAGTTTTCTTTCCTTGCTTCTCTCCACCACCAACAAATGTCCACTTCCAATCCCCAACACATGTTGCCACGTTAAATTCCATGCACAACCAATCGTCCACAACCTCAACGCCATCATCCTCTCCTGTCACAAATTCCACTCCTATTTCTTCAACCCCAACCACTGTCACATATGCAATGCAAACATGTGCCAAGTCAGGGATTACTAAACCGAATCCTAAGTATGCTATGACAGCCACTTCCCTTCTTGAATCTGAACCTTCATGTTACACTACAGCATCCAAAAACCCTCTGTGACGTGTTGCCATGGTTGAAGAATACAACGCTTTAATCACTAATCATACTTGGAGTCTTGTACTTACTCCCATGGGCAAAAATATTGTTGGCAACAAATGGGTTTTTTTGCATTAAACGCAAGCCTGATGGCTCTATTGATCGATTTAAAGCACGTTTGGTGGCAAAGGGTTTCACTCAACAACATGGCCTTGATTATGATGAAACTTTCAGTCTCATGGTCAAGCCAACAACCATTCGCCTTGTTCTTGCATTGGCGGTTCGGTACAATTGGCCAATCAAACAGTTAGATGTTTCTAACGCTTTTCTTCACGATGTTCTTAATGATGAGGTCTATATGCGGCAACCAATTAGCTTTGTTGATCCTCGTTTTCCAAATTATGTTTGTCGTCTTCATAAATCTTTGTACGGTCTTAAGCAAGCGCCACGTACATGGTTTACGCAACTTCAGTCTCATCTTCTCCAAATGCAGTTTCATGAATCACAAGCAGATGCCTCTTTCTTTATTAAACGAACTGCCACCTTTGTCATTTTTATTCTGATTTATGTCGAGGACATCATCATTACAGGTTCTTCATAAACAGAAATTACATCTATTGTCTCATCTTTAAGTCATTTTTTCCATGAAAGATTTAGGCCCTCTCCACTTCTTTCTTAACATTGAAGCAACTCGTAGCTCTGCTGGTCTTTTTCTATGTCAACATAAATACATTCATGATCCCTTAGTTCGCAGCAAGATGGACTCAGCAAAACCTACATCTACCCCAATGGCATTTGCTACAAACCTTGTTGCTTCTGGCACTCCGCATTCTGATCCTACTGGCTATCGCAGCATTGTCGACACTCTCCAATATCTCACAATAACTAGGCTGGAGATTGCTTTCACAGTGAACAAGGTGTGTCAATACATGCAAGCACCAACAGAGAATCACTGGACTGCTGTTAAACGAATTCTTCGATACTTAAAAGGCACAATGATGCATAGACTTCTCTTTCGACCAAGCTCTACATTCTCACTTCATGCTTATTCAGATGCTGACCAGGCTACCTCTTCTGATGATCGTTGATCTCAAGGGGCTTTTTATATCTATCTTGGTCCTAACTTAATCTCTTGGAGCCCTCGAAAACAACGTACAATATCTGGCTCAAGCACTGAGTCTGAATTTTGTAGTCTAGCCAACACCACTACTGAATTGCTATGAATTCAAAAGCTTTTGACTGAACTTGGTGTTTAGCTTTCCTCGCCTCCAATGCTATGGTGTGACAATATTAGTGCCACCTATCTAGCTGCAGATCCTAGTTTTCATGGGCGTACCAAGCATGTTGAAATCGATTTTCACTTTGTTCGCGAGCAACTGGCCAACAAACGGTTATGCATTCGATACATCTCCACGACTAGTCAAATTGCAGATGCCCTTACCAAGCCGCTACCAACAACTCGATTTCTCTTTCTCTGCAACAAGCTCCCTGTTTGTCCCAACCAGTTTCGCTTGAGGGAGGGTATTGGAGATAAGGACGAATTCTATCCTACCACCAACAAATATGGTTCAGTTGTAACAAAGAGTCTTTGTAAAATCAATTTAGTTAGTAAAGATATTTAGCATCCCTAAAATATCTGTATATACTAACCTCTTTACTATTGTAATTGTATATATACCAATGACATCTACTGATTTCACATCTCCAATAAAGTCTTTTGTCTTTTAGACAACAATGTTTGTGGCGAGGAGCAACCACTAGCGCGAAAAAGCGTGGCTGGCCAACGAGGAAAGAAACAACAGCATGGAAATGGCTGTAGGATCTTGCGCAAGGCTGGCGACGGCAACAACTTCTCTTATGGTGGCCATGGTTTCTTATTTTGGTTCTAGGTTTTCTCAACAGTGAAGATGGGTGTGTTTGGCTTTAGGTTTAGGGTTATTCTAGGTTAGGAATAAAGGATTCCTTAACTTATAATAAGTTATTCGGTATCATGGATAAGACTATCCCATAACTAGAATAAAACTTGTTTGGCTATTAGAATAAATATATTCTAGAGCTGATTATGGTTTGTTTGAGAATAAGGATTAGTGTAATCCATCTAAATAAAACCATAATTAGAACACCCTTTTTTAAAAAAATACTTTTATTCTAATTATAATTTGAAAGAGTTTTCAGTAAATTTTAATTACAAAATTAAATTTATTATTTTTCTCAATATTATTAAGATTAATAATTTTATTGATTCCTAATTAATTTTGAAATTTTTGTTTGCAAAATTAAAATAAATTAGTTTCAATTAGATTGAAATTAGTTAATTAGACTCTTAAAATTAAGAAAATGATTTCTTAGATAATTAAGAAAGATATTTCTTAATTAAATTTTTTTATTTCAATATGATTGAGATAAATTAAATTTATGGTTTTATTTATTTAGAGAATTATTTTTCAATTTATTTAGAAATTTTTTATTTATGAATAATAAGTTTTTGATTTATTAGAAAAGGTATTTTTCTTGGATAAATTTTGAAAGTGTTTTCATTTATTAATTAAGAAAAATGTGCTTTCTTTAATATTTTGAAAAATAATTTTATGACCTATTAAAGAAGGATTTTCTAATTAATTAAGAAATTAATCTCTAAATAAATAATATAAATGATTTTATTAATTAAATTTAAAGGTGTTGTATTTAATTTTGAAAGTAGTTTCCTTTCAAAATTAGAAATAGTCTAATTAAGTAAAAGTAATTTCTAATGAGATTAGAAATAGTTTTATAATTGAATTATAATATCTTATATAATTTTGAAAAAGGAGTTTTTCCAAATTATAATGAGTAAGAAAAATAATTTATTGAAAATTGTTTTAATTAAAATTTATTAAAGGAGTCAAAGATAATTAGAAATACTTTCCATTTAGATTTGAAAATTGTTTTCAAAACAAATTAAATTTATATTTGGAATAGGAATTTAATTAATTTAGGAATCAATGCATTTAATCTAATTTAATTTTTCTAAAGAGTTGGAAATATTATTTTAGATTTTGAAGATCAATAACTAAAATCAAACAAAGCTTGATGTTTTATGCATATGATTTGATTATGCTTGCATAAGTTGCATATTTTATTTATATGTTTAATTTATATATTGGATGCATGTTAAATTGCATGTTTTATATGTGTGATATTTTGCATGCAATTTTGTTTAATATAATTGATACGAAGTTAGTGAACCTAATTTCTTGGACATAGGTTATGTTTGAGAAGAGTTCTCAAAGTTAGAAAACTGTATACCCATTATGTTATTTTGATGTAATCCCTATTGAGGACTAGGTGATAAAGTTTTAGAGATATGTAAAAATCATATAGATGACAAAATGTTGACATTCTAAGTTGACTAATATCTCATAAACTTTGATGATAATATTTAAGACATATTTCAACATCACGATAGCAAGATGCATGAAGTTGCATTGAGTAGCGCTAAAAGGTATAGCTCCTTGATATAATTGTTCCGCTTAATTTAGCTTACTAAAAGCTTAAACATCACTATGGCAAAAAGTATTTTAGGCAACGACAAGTTTGCAACAGTTTAAAATGTGTTACTAAAAATTAATATAACGTAATTGTTTTAAAAGTGTTGCCTTTAATAATATTAAAAAGCAACTAAAATAACAATTTGTTGCTACATATAAGAAAAGACAATAAAATTAAAAAATTTGTAATAAAATCTTATATATACAACATTTGAAATTTTTTCTATAGCTCTATATATATTATATCATGTAAGCGAAAATTAATTAACATCACATTACTCGTATACGTTTTCAAATGGAATTAAAAAATCATAAACAACAGAGCCCACAATTTGCCCAGCTAGGCCTAGGTTGACTGAAACTTAGGATTGGTTCTTAGGGCTCGAGGCTTGACAACGTCAAACAACCAAATGACATTATTTTACTAGCTGGGCTAGGTTGACTGAACCTTAGGATTGGTTCTTAGGGCTCGAGGCTTAACAACGTCAAACAACCAAATGACATTATTTTACTTAGTTAACAATTGGATAGTGTAATGTTATTTTACTTAATAATTTTACTTAGTTAACAATTGGATAGTGTAATGTCATTTTACTTAATAAAAATGATGTCGTTTTACTTAGCTAAGAATTGGATAGTGTAATGTTATTTTACTTAATTAAAACAACATCGTTTTACTTTAATGAAAACATAATTATAGAGTAAGCAAAACAAGTATTTCTTTCATTTAGTTTCCACACGTAAGTTCTTTTTCTGTTCTTCACTCATCATGTCCTCTCCCAGTCAGTCTCCACTCTCCCACTACCGTTGATTTCGGCAACAAATCTGACCTTACCGACTTGTCCACCACCAATGAGGAGGACCTTGGTAGTTGCCTTAAGTCTATCCAATGGCAACTCGAGTTCATCGACGTCCAAGAAGAGTACATCAAAGACGAATAGAAGAATCTCAAGCGAGAACTTCTTCAAACCTAAGAAAAGGTCAAGCGAATCCAATCTATGCCTCTCTTCATTAGCCAATTCATAGAGATATGGATCAAAACAACGAGATTATGGGTTTTATAATAGGTATTATAGTGTGGAAAATTAAATTATGTTTAGAAGTTAGAACTAGGTGAAAAATTCGAGCTTGAAGGATAAATTACAAGTTAGGCTGAATTTCTTTTCTTAGGGTTCTTTAATTGTTGAATTAGGGATTTAATTTAGGTTGAATCAGAATAGGGAAATTGAATTATGGCTCAAGAATTTGTGATAGGGAAATGATTAGTTATAATCTCTTTAGATAATGTTAATAGTCTGGGTTTGTAATTCATATGAACTAAACTCTTCAGATAATGTTAATAGTTTGGGTTTGTAATTCATATGAATGGCAACTCATGTTTTATTATGTTCTTGATCATGCTATAGGTCATGCTTTGTTTTCAATGGCCAGTGTATAGGAGCATCAGGTAAAGTTATTACTTGATAGTTGCTTTTCTTCTTCCCTCCTTAAGCTAATTTTGCTCATTCATCCTTATCTATGTTTATGCTTTTATCATAGTTTTGCTCCTACTTCAATTCATGCATTATAGGAAATCATCCACATCGTATAGCTGAATTAGGGAAGTCAACTAATCATTAGATTCTTTTCTTCTTCCCTTCTTGATTATTTCCCAACAAATATTGTTTATCGTATCTTGAGATTTTCATTTGCAAAGCCTACTTTCTGTTAAACCATGAATTTTTTGGTAAAATTAGGCGTTGTCCTGTTCAAGTATTAAGCTCTTTGATTATGAAATGACTCTTTTTTTTATTTCACCATGTAATGGGGTAGTATTCATAGTATCGAGTTTCCTGGCGAAACTGAGCATTGTTATGTCACATGTATATTGCTCTTTACACTGTCACTTAAAATTTGTAAACTTGAATTGTGATTTGATTCCATTATGTATAGAAACACTATTTAATTTTGTGAAGTTGTTCTTGTTTCTGAATATATACCATATTGAGATATGTGTGGACATTTTATATGCTTTGTTTAAGTATATGTTTATTGCAATTCATAACATATAGTGACAAAAAGTGTTTGTTGCAACCTTGGTTGTGGAAAATTTGAGATAAGTTTATGCTTCAACCTTGTTATATCTTGTAATTCTAATTGTTGGATAATGTGGAGTTGCCACCTTTTGTTTTGCATACATGTTGGAGGTGTTCTTGAAACAAAGCTAGAAAGGCAGTTTAAACTTGTTGTGGACAAAGACACTTTAGACAAGAGTTTGCTTGTGTGGATCAAAACAATGGGATTGGTGGGTTCTACAATGGGTATGAGGGTGTAGCTTGCAATGGGTAGTGTTTGGAAAATTAAATTATTGTTAGAAGTTATAACTAGGTGAAAATTTCAAGCTTTCTATTAGGGAATATGAGTAGTGTGAGATAATGGTTCTTTAACCAAATGGATATGAATTATCATTTTCAATAAATGATTATTGTAGTCTCAAATTGAATTTTGCTATGGAGTTTTACAGCTCGCTGGAACTTCCATAAACTAATTTTCCTGTGTAGGTTTGTGGACTTTTGTTCCTTATTCATGTGGATGTAGAGTGAATTCAACATAGCACCAAATTCCTAACTTGTCATCTCTTGTTCTTATTAATTTGTAGGAAATGTATTTTCAGAACCTCATTACTCCTTTGGTTTTTGTTTTGCTCATATAATATAAACTATTTATGTTCTATTTATGAGCTATGAGTTAGGCTCACGTTTTAAGGTTATTGGAATTGTGCTTATTAGAAGCATAAAGAAGAAAGACTATAAGAGATTATTCTTTTTTACTATCTTCTTTGTTTGTAGGGGAAGGCAATGGTATGAGCTGGAATGGTGGAAATTTGGTTATAAGAAATCGTAAATGTTATAACTTGTGTATGATAATGGTACAATGATTCAACATTTAAATTTCGAGTTCAGTCATATGTAAAATATAACATTTTTCACCCTCAGCATGATGGAAAAAAATATGAAATTTAACCATAATTTCCATCTTTTTTATTTTGCTATTTCTTCTCAAGTACTTTAGATGTGCAGCTGGTTCACATATTATACTATCTAAAAATTTGGCTCATCATATAAACATCAACAGGTAACTATTTTTAGTATAACTAGGAAACTTAGGAATTATATTTTAAGTTATGGGGAGAGGTCAATGGAAAGCTAACATATTATTAAGTTGAGAAATAAACAATTGAAAATTATATAACTTTTTATTGCGATGTACACTTCGACTTGAGGAAAATGGAGTTAAGAAAATATGATGGCGTTAAATCTAAAGCTTGTGAGAATAAGTACATTTGACACAAAAGCCATAAATTGGGTAAAATTATGGTAAGTGCGGTGCTTAGCTCATTATACTATCTCAACATATCTAATTCTTGGATAACTTGGTTCTGCTATAATAAACTCTATTTGTTGCACATTCTTATATCTATTTGCTACACAGTCTTATATCTTGGTTGACGAGGTTGAAAGAAACCAAAATTTCTTGCATAGTAGTTTTACAATTCTAATATACTTCTTGTTTCTTTTTTTTCTTAAGATGGTGATGATTAGGAGTGGACAAAGAGGTACTTTCGTAAAGAATTTTAGAGTGTCCATACATGGTCTTGTTTAGTATTTAGATTAATTCACTTATATTCCGTATAGAATGGAGGATGATATTGTAGATGAATATTTTGGTTAGTGATTTTGTGCTTTTGTATTTTGAATATGTTGAAAGGTTGACTTTTACAAGTCCTTATAGAATATATATTATATATAAATGCAATTTTTTGTTATTTATATTTGATAATATGTACGCAATTAAGACGTACATTAATATCTATATATTTCTTTTAATGTATATGTGGATGTTGTCTACATATTGACAAGAGTTTGATTTTACATTAAATAATATTAGTAACGAAAGAATAAATTGTTGCTTTCATTGTTACAAATTGTTTCATAAAAATTTTCACTTTGTTGCCTTATAAAGACTTAAAAGTGTTGCAATATCTATTTAACATTGTTGTTATAGTTTGAACCTAATGTTTGCCTTAGTCAAAACTTAAAGTTACATTTTTTATTTTGTTGCACAATCAAAAATTTTGTTGCCTTATACTTATTGCAGCGCCACTTCTTGTAACAATATGAATTCTATTGCCTTAATAAAAAGGCAACGATAATTATGCTTATAGCTATGCTGTAATCTGTTGTCTAATGCACTTTTTGCCATAGTGCATAGACATCAGTTAAAGGCATTTTTTGTAGAATGATAATAGTTATCATTAGAATAAATTATTGCATGATTTTTCATACTTATACAAAATATAATAAAGATAATATATATTTCTAGTTCATGCTTGTGAATATTTGATACTGAATTTAGATTTAACATTATTATAATGTTCAAAGCATGATAAGAAATAGATTGTTAAATAAAAAGAGTTGATCCAAGTTTATGCAAATAGTTTGTACGTGTTAGATCAAACGAGACTTATCCTTATAATAAGTGGCAGGAAAAAATAGTAAGATAAATGAGACTATCCTTTTATGCCACGTTGATTAAATAAACATTATGAGAATCATAAAGTTACATACAAGGATATATGTATCATTTCGATTATAAATCATATGAAAATCATGAAACTTGTTAATTTAAAGAATAACCCTTTAGTAAAAGAATAACCCTTTAGTAAAAGAATTTAAAGAATAACCCTTTAGTAAAAGAATGATGATAGTATTGAATTGTTAAATCTTATACATGTGATGTATTGGATGGAATAACAATTCATAAAGGGATGATACTTATATTTCATTATATTACTAATGACATTATGTGAAATAGTCATATGCATTAAATGAAATGTTGATTTAAAAATTTGAAAAGTTCAAATAGTTTAAATCTAAGTAAAATTAAGCATCGAGGATACTAAATCACTTTGATGAGATCTATTTGGTGAGTTTTAAATTTTTTGCTATCTATAGGGAATGAGATTCTCTAGTTAATGCTTTCATAAAAAAAATCATAAGATTATGCCTACAAGAAGGTTAGTGAGAGTATAATTGTCCTCTTTAGTGAGAGTATACGAAGACATATTACTCATAAAGAAAAAAATTGAAATTTTCAATTGTTGAAAATATAATTGTCTGAGAACAACTTTTGTTAGATATGGAAAGGTAATAGCGTAATTCTGGGAATTATATTTATATAGATAAATTGAAAGTTATTTACCTATTCTAAGTCCAAGTTTATAGATAATGTACTAAAAATGTTTAGAATTTGAGATATTTGATACTTGTGAAGTATTAAAGATATTCATTATTGTATGTATGAGTTGATATTTGAGTTTAAGGTTATATGAATATTAATTTTAGAAGTAAATGCTAACTAAGCTCTATTTTACTTAAAGCAATATCAAGACTGGAAAGTTCCTAATGTAGCAAGGGTTACTAATTAAGCCATAATACATTTTTCATTTAGTAAAAATGGTTGGATAAATAAGTGCTTTAGTAAACTTGATATAGTTCTTTGCATTGTTTAAGCCAATAAAATATTAGAGCCATTGGGCATATAAAAGAAGCTAAGGTCTGATTAAAGATCCAATGATGTATTTAGGCAAATTTTCTCAATTATGGTGATAATTAAGATGAAAGTTATAAGATTTAAGTAAGTGCTCACTATAGAGAATTTTATAGAATTCTCTTATTAAGTTATTGTCCCAACAGTAGCATGATTGTCATATGGTGATATAATATAAGATACTTAAATGATTGGCTTAGTACAAGTGGAAAATTGTTGGTTAATGCCCTACAGTTAATCGATTTGGTTGTAGTTTACTAACAAAATATTTCAAAGCCTTCTTTATCTTGTATATATTTAGATGTATATGATAAAGACCATAAGATAACTATACATTACAAATGAAATTACAATGAGATTATAATTATGAGATTCATATTGCATTATGTATTATTCCTAAATTGTTTTTAATCATTGTTCTATTAAGAACGAAAATTAATAGAACATAAAAAAGTTAATACGCATTATATTTTTCCTTATGAAGGAAGAAGTCGATCTTATAGGCTAAAGTATGAAGATACTTAAACAAACACTACAAGAAAATTTGGTTTCAGCAACCATAGTAAAATGGTTGCTAATTATATACATTTTGCAACCAAAAATTATTTGGTTGCAATATATAAGTT
>JAOTAX010000198.1:5109565-5128335 GCA_025629825.1 Erythroxylum guanchezii | reverse complement strand
TTGCAATTTTCGTCCCCCTCACTTAACCATACGACACTTCATTTGCTTCTTCCTTTCTTCTTGTTTTAATTTACATTTAAAAGACTACCAAACCCCTCCTTAAAAGCCTTAAGCCTTAAAACATAAGTAGACTTCCTAATTTGCCCTCACTTCATCTTATTCTTTTAATTCTAACAATTTATCAAAATTCTAACTTAACTAAAATCCCTTCATTTCATAACATTAACCTAAACAAATAAAACCTTAAATTAATTCTAACTAAAAGGAAAATACAAACTACATCTAAGAATAATTTAAACAAACCTATTTAATAAGGAAAAAGGAATCGGGGCCTAACAGTTTGGTTCAAGAAGTACAAGATGGTATCACTAAATAAGATTGGATCAAAGATAATCTCTTTATTAATAAAGGAGGTAGATTGTATGTGTAAACTAAAGCATGCATCTTAAAACACAAAATTATTTACGTATAAACAAAATACATGTATGCTATTCACAATGAGCAGGAAGTGGAAGCATAACAGAAGAATAGCTCCAGCCATTGCACATAGCTTTTGTCCAACAACATTTCAAGAAAAAATTTTAATACAACCCGATGGTGCCCAGTTATTGTTACGTGAAGCTGAGGATAGGGACCTAAAAATATATATTTCATCGCTTCATCATAGAAGATGAAAATGAAGATGTATGGGCGTTTGCGTGATTAATAGGTTAAACCATTAAATGGACCAAATTTTGAACAGTAGGATATCCCAAGATTTAGGGAAAAATCATACATTCTCTCACTTGGTTCATTTAACCCAACACCAAACATAATAAGAAACTAAATATACGAATCATAATGATTGGTCCTCTTATAGCGAGTATTATCTTCCATGTATTACAATATATAAAGTCTCTTATTACTAGCCCTTAAACTTAATGAATAAACCATATGTTTATTCTAGGTCCAAATTAAATGATATTTCTCAAAGTAATCAAATATATGTGCACAAAACCTTATGACAAAACATCAAATTAAATCAGAGTTCCATTGAAGCAACAAATGTACAATAAAAATCACATTATGGAACCAAGTCCCATTTGTACTACATGATCCTTAAACTACTTATGTGACATGTCGTTAGTTAAAGGATCCGTAATCATCAACTCAGTGCCAATGTGCTCAATGACAACTTTGCTTTCCTTAACACGTTCTCTTATGGCTAAATACTTAATGTCGATATGCTTACTTCGACTTTCACTCTTGATATTTTTAGCCATAAATGTTGGAACCCAAAATTTTCTATTAAATGAAGAATTGTTGGCAATTATTCATGTGTAGAGAAAAGGAGAATTATTGAATTTGAAATAAGACAAAAAAGATGGTTTATAGGTTATATGTGAAATGTTGGAAGTTAAAAGTTGGAAAATGTAATTGAAACATGTTCATTGAGTATGCTTCGGTGCTTTAGCCATAACTTTTGCTCTAGTCATCCAAATGAGATGATTTTTGATTTGGAGTAAACTAGGGATATAAGGCTACAAATTGTCTGATGAAATCAAGTTTTAATTTAGTCTCTAAGAATTTCAATTTCTGGATAGAAGTTGAGCAAAGAATATTGTTTTAGTATAAGAACAGTTTAGAAATTTTTTGGGTATAACTTTCAAATTACTGAACCAAATTGAACGATTTTGATGTCATTAGAAAATTAAGACAATGAGGAACATTTTTCTAGAAGGAAATGCTAGTAAATTCCTTCAATTACATGATCAGAAAAAGGTCTCAATTTTTGGAAGGAGTTAAGCATGATTTAAATAAATTTTGAGGTCTTGCTAGATTAATTATTTTATTTGGAGTTAATTATTATGTTAATGTTGGTAGGATTTTTTTAAAATATGGATTAGTTGCATTAAGTAGTACGAGTATGTATGTATGAGGGCTTTTTGGGAAGAACACTTAAGCTATTTAAGTTATAAGGCATATATGTAAGGGTAAATTGGACATTTTTCACTCATTAATAGCAAACTTGTAATAAGAAGTGTGGGTTTGCTTTTAAGGAAAAGGGAAGCACGAAATTGAGAAGAAAAAAACAAAGAAAAGAGAGAGTTCGGTGGAGAAGAGAGGAGAGAAAGAAGAAAGAAAAAGCTAGGTCTTGATTTTTCTAAGCTTTCAAGAGGGATTTTGAAGTTTATTCAAGAAGGAAAAAGGAAGAGAAGGATGAGAGCTTCCATTCAAGCCAAGAAACTCTTCAATTGGTGAAGAATCAAGGTAAGTTGGATCTTAACCTTTTGGATTTTTAAAAGGGTTTTGGTTTATATAGCTTAAGAAATGTATGGGTCTAAGTTTTCTAAGATCAAATTTAGTGATTATGTATTGTGGGTTTCTCAATTGGAATGCCTATTGATTTAGGGATTTTTGTCAATGTTGAGGAAAATCAAGAGAGGCAAAAGGAACCAAAGTAAAGAGGCCTTTAGAGCAAGGTTTGCAAGCAAGGAAATTAAGGATGAGATTAAATTGGAATTGAGTATATTTGAAGAAGCTATCCACTTGAGTTGATAAACTTTGAACAAGAATTGTTGATATATATATATATATATATACATATACACATAAGTGAGGCACTATGGAAAAGGAAGGATAGGAATTATGAATGGATAAGAATGATGTTGCATTAGTTAAGAAAGTGAATTTGGGATAAATTTCAAGTTTTCATAAGGAAAAATTGTGTGCTGAACTCAAAGGAAAAATTGTATCGATTTAGGTAGAATTAGCCAAAATTGTCTTCTTGGAAGTTGTAGCTGATCTTTCTAGCTTTCTAATGATATAACGTTTGTAATTTTTGGATATCGGAATGGAAAGATATGATTGTTACAAGATGTGATGTTGCATGGAATGTATGCATTGGATGGCTATGGTATATTGATAAGAATGTGTAGTTTTGATGAATCAAATGGGTTAAGAATTGAGAGTTTTATGAGATAAATTTGGTGTTTGAATTGATATGAAGTGATTTTGCACTAGAAGGGTTGAATTTGGGAAGATTATGAGTGAATATGATGTTAGATTAGATGTAAGAAGCATTGGAGAGGCTTTAGAGGGGATTGGGGAACCCCTATGTCCGTTAGACGGACTTTAGGTTCGCTAAACGGACCTTTTCGGGTCAAAAAGGACCCCTAGCATTGCCCATGTCCGTTAAGCGGACTTTATGTCCGTTAAACGGACCTTCTCGAGTGAAAAAGAGCTCCAAGGCCCGACAATGTCCGTTAAATAGACATTCACGAGACAGCTACAGTAAATTGTGATTTTTTGGCCCTTTTAGAGGCAGACTCTCACTTTGTGATCTTCATGAAAGTTTTAGATCTAGAAGTCTTCTTGCAAATAGTTCAAAAAATAACTTAATCCAACATCTACAGTGAAAGTTATGGCAATCGCGCCAAGATAGGTACAAATTTGATTAAGTGTATAAACATGTTCGATTCTTTCGGGCATAACTTCCTCATCCGACCTCCAAATGAAGTGATTATTGAAGCAATAGATTCATAAGACATTTTCCTATCTCTTCTTGAAAATTTTTATCTTTTGAAGTTGGTCTGAAAAAGTTTGATGGAAAGAAAATGATGGATTGGTTGGGTGAGCATGATTGGCGTATGAACACCCTTTAGCTTTTTAAGCATATCTTGATCTATAGAGCTCCGATTAAGATGGTTCTTGCTTCAAAACAAACTAGAGGCTTAGAGCCACAATTTCTTTGAAGAAGTCAAATTGAAATTCAGATTTGAAGTTTCCAAAAATCTGTTCTGAATAAGGAGAAATGAGTTTAATTATGGTGATTGATTTGTATGGGCACACCATTGAACAAATTATGAGGAAATTTTTGGGATGTTATGACAATGAAGATGAATTGTTGATGGCTAATGAGGGTTCAATGCAATAACCCTTCAAGGTAATATGCACGCGTTCATGTTTTTGCAAGAGGTGGATTCCAGAAATAAGCGGGATCTAACATGGGTGGTATCAAAGCAAGGGTTGGGTTCTGGAAGCAAGCGGAATCCAACAATAAAGTCTGCAGCTGAGTTGTCATAGTATAACTTTAATGGCTTAAAAATTGAATCGATAGCTCTAAGCCTAGATATAAAACTCTTCAACCATACACCATGTAAATTAGCCTCAAAACATGATACGAACTCAGCCTCCATAGTAGAAGTAGCAATCAGGGTCTGCTTGGCACTTCTCCAAGATATAGCTCCAAAAGCTAGCATGAAAATATAACCAGATGTTGATTTTATTGAATCAATACAGCCAGTAAAATCTGAATCGGAGTATCTAACTACTTCCAGGTTCTTAGTTCGCCTATACACAAACATGCAGTCTTTTGTGCCCTGAAGATATCTCATAACCTTCTTTGTAGCTTTCTAGTGGTCAACACCTGGGTTACTCTGACATCTACCTAATATTCCAACAACAAATGCGATGTCAAGTCTGATGCAGACCTGAACATACATAAGGCTTCCATTAGCTGAAGCATATGGAATGTTCTTCATATGTTCCGTTCAAAATCATTTTTTAGGCATTGATTCAAATTGAATCTATCACCCTTTACTATGGGGTGCTACACTTGGTGCATAATTTTCATCTGAAGTCTCTCTAAAACTTTGTTGATATAAGTCTCTTGAGACAAAAGCAAAATGCCTAGATCTTTTTCTATGGATCTTAATGACAATGACGTAAGATGCCTCACCTATATCTTTCATATCAAAATTCTTTGAGAGAAATTGTTTCATCTCATATAGCAAACCATTCTCATTAGTCACAAGCAAAATATCATCTATGTATAACACAAGAAAACAAGTTTTACTCCCATTGGCCTTCTGGTATAAACATTGGTTCATTACATCCTCTTCAAAACCGAATGAAGTGATAACCTCATGAAATTTTAAATACCACTGCCAGGAGGCTTGTTTTAATCCATATATGGATTTATTAAGCTTGCAGACTAAATACTCACCATCGCTAGAGGAGAATCCTTCAATTTTTTTCATGTAAACCTCTTCCTCTAGTTCACCATTGAGGAACACCATTTTCACATCCATTTGATGTAACTTAAAATCAAAATGAGTTACCAATTCCAGGATTACACGAGGGAATCTTTCATAGATACAGGAGAAAATCGATTCCTTCCCTTTGAGTGAACCCCTGACAACAAGTCTTGTCTTATGTCTCTCAAAGTTACCTTGCGAGTATTTCTTTATCTTAAATACCCATTTACATCTAATGACTTTCACACCATTAGGCAACTCAACGAGATCCCAGACTTGGTTAGATGCCATAGAATCCTTCTCATCTTTCATGGCATTGTACCACAAGTCTGATTCCTTAGAACTTATGGCTTGTGAAAACATTTCAGGATCATCTCCAACATTATATTCTGACTCTTGTAGATACACTATATAATTAGTGGGAATTGCTGATCTTCTAACTCTAGTAGATCTCCTCAATGTTATATTATCATCCTCTCAAAGAACATGTTGCTCAACCTGTTGCTCAACAATTTTTTGTTGTTCCTCATTAACGACTTTATCTACTAGATTAGTATTAACAACTTGTGGAACTTCACTAACTGGTTTTCCAATACCCATTTTAACTTGAGGGGTGTGAATGACGATTAATCTAGCACTTAAACTAGAGGGTTGAGCTTCATGATGGTCCTTTTTAAAAACTATGTCTTGAAATTGACCACTCCCACTAATCAAGTCATTCTCTAGAAATTTTGCATTTCTTGATTCCACAATCCTAATGTTGTGAGATGGATAATAAAATCTATACCCCTTAGACCTTTCAGCATATCCAATGGAATACCACTAATGGTCTTTGGGTCTAGCTTCTTCTCTAGAGGGTTGTAAATTCTCACTTCATACGGGCATCCCCAAATGTGTATATGCCTCAAACTCGGTTTCTAACTCTTAAATAACTTAAAAGGTGTCTTTAAGATAGCCTTGGTTGGAACTCGGTTTAATATATACACAACCGCCTTTAGAGCTTCAGTCTATAAGAATTGAGGCAGCTTTATGTTACTTCTTATACTTCTCACCATGTCCATTAAGGTTTGGTTTCTTCTTTTTGCCACACTATTCTGATATGGAGAACCCAGCATGATGTACTGGGCAACAATCCCATGTTCCTGAAGAAACTTCGCAAGTGGACCATGTGTTTGTCCATTCTCAGTGTATCTACCATAGTACTCTCTACCTCTATTTGAACTCACTATTTTAATTAGTTTTCCATATTAATTCTCTACTTCAGCCGCCTTAAAAATTTTAAAGGCATCCAAAGCTTCATCTTTAGAACAAAGTAAGTAGAGATACCTATATCGTGAATAATTGTCTATGAAGGTGATAAAGTATTTTAGACTATTTGTGTCCATATTTGGACAACAAATATCTGTATGTATGATTTCTAACAGGTTTGTTCTCTTCTTTGCACCTTTTTAGACTTGTTAGTTTGCTTACCCTTAATGCAATCCATGCAACTCTCAAAATCAGCAAAACCCAAAGTACTAAGTGCCCCTTCATTTACTAATCTCTTAATTCTCTCAATGAAGATGTGTCCTAATCTACATTTCAATAACATAAGGGATTCTTCATTCACAACACATCGTTTCAACCCAGCAATGACATGCATCAAATTATATGCATCATCATTTTGTAACTGAATGGAATAAAGACCATTAAATAATGTACCATAACCAATAACTTCAGATCCATTACTTAAACTAAAACCATAATATGAAAAATTAAAGGAAAAACCTAAAGGTATAAATCTTGATACAGAAATCAAATTTCTTGTTTGGAACGTAAAAGGTATTTTCCAAACACAAAATAAAGCCACTGCTTAAAACTAAACTACAAGTGCCAATGGCTTCCACATGTGAACTCGTCTTGCTTCCTGAATAGATGTATTGTTCACTTCCCACTAGCTACCTTAGGTTTTGCATACCCTGCAAGGTATTTTAAACATGGATTATAAAACTAAAATCAATCCACCATGTGTTATGATTAACATTAACCATATTAGATTCATAACAAACAGATGAAAATGAAGTACCTTTCTTTTCGAACCAGTTCTTAAATTTAGCGCAATCTTTCTTCATGTGTCCCTTCTTCTTGCAAAAGAAACATTTTGATGGTTTCTTTGTATCAGACTGAGGAGAAATTTTGCCTTTTCCCATTTTTTTGGCGTCATTCTGTCTTTTCTTTCCTAAAGTAGTCAAATTCACCCTTTCACCCTCTTCCATAAACAACCTCTCCTGTTATTGCTCACACATGGTCAACAGTTCATTGATCGACCACTTGTCTTTATGTGTGTTATAAGAGATTTTGAAAGGACCGTATTATTAGGCATAGTGCATAGAATGTAATGTACTAGGAAAGATTCCAATATGGCAACCTTCAAGGCTTTAAGCTGAGCTGCTATGTCCCTCATACATATGATATGATCACATATCCCCTTATCCTAGTGAGCTTCATGGATGACAACTGAATAATCAAGGTGCTGGCAAGGGCCTCATTAGATGTGGTGAATTGCTCATCAATGGCCTTTAGTAGTTGCGCCTCTCAACTTGGGAATATCACACTTAATATCAAAAATATTCACAGTTTGAGTAACTGTAAGTTGAAACATACATGCTTATTATTTATAAATTGAGACCAATAATAGTTCATAAGGTTCAAAAAATAATTCTAGAATAATTCCTAATATGTATTTATAAATCTATATACATGTTATACATCATAGAAATCCAACATCAAGGACTAAGAAGAAAGTAAAAGAAAAAGAATAAAAACTATTTGACTCCTTAATCTGGAAAGCTAGAATTTCCTAAAGCTCTTGTTTGATCTCTCCACTTTAATCTACTTTGATGTAATGGCTGCTATGTTTATTGTCTTTTTCTTGTTCTTAAATAGTTCTTAAGACTTCTAGGGTTCTTTCTAGGATTTCCCTACTTAATTTGGTTCCAGAAATAACCCTAAAATGTCAAGAAAACCAAAAAAAGTTGCAAGTTGGAAATGTTGAAATTTGTTGGAATTGTTATCTGTCACATCTTTCACGATCACTAAGATCTTCTCTTTTCTTCACATCCCTATTTCCATATACACAAAAACACATCAAACACCTCTTGAAATAAAAAATTAAGATCAAATTCTTGGTCTAAACAAATCAAACACTTATAATACATACAAACATAAAAAGGACACAATTCTAAGCCTATATGTATGATAATCATCTAAGAAAATACTTAAAAACACACTTAAACATATAGCAAAACATAATAAATCGAAACCTATCAAATACTTTAATAATTCAATACACACACCTATCATAGGTGCAATATTTCCAACTTCTAACAAGTTTTTCATTCCCTAGAATGAGTGTGAGATAAATAGGTTAGTTAATTTAATAAACAAATTATGTAATTCAAAGCATGCAACTCAAATGCTAAGTTTGTCTATAAGAGGGAACATCGATCATTAATAGTTGGTACATGGCCAACTTTTCATTGATTGTAGGTTAACTATTATAGGATCTATGAATGGACAATAGTATGCACATGGGCATGTAGCAAACTGTAGGCCCTTATTCTAAATCCTCTAGACCCTATATTCATAAAAGAACTTCTCATATTTAAGGTCATATGATTGGCCATGTTTTTAACATATATGTCATTATATTCATCAATGCATTGTTATAAATATGTCACATCAATGATATTTTAGATCTTATAAGATTGAATTGGAAGCTAAAATATCTTCAAACCTTTGTCTAATTTGCCTTAGACGTTATGGGAAGTTTTGAATGCATATGACCTAATTAAGTAAACATTCATAATTATAGTAGGACATAAGTGATATGTACATTTCATTTGGATAAATTGTTTAATTTTAAGCATGAATGAAAAAGGTGCCCACAAGAGGTTCCCTTCAGTCGTCAATCATTGGTATATGCCTAACTTGTTAGTGATTTTGTTCAATAATTAGAGGATCCATTAATGGCCAATATACGAGTGTGCAACAAATAATGCAATCATATAGTAAACCCTCTAGAATTTATATTCATAAAGTAAGTACTATTATGTAAAGTCAAATATTTGGTCGTATCTTTTGAATTTATGTTATTATATTCATCAATGCATAATCATAAACTAATTCACAGCCATGATATTTTAGATCTTATAAAACGAACTTGAAAGTAAATATACATTCAATCCTTTATCTAATTTGCCTTATATGACGTTGGAAATTCTGAATGCATGTACCCTAATATTGTCAATCTTTGTAATCTATAACCTGCACTTACTTCAAATATTGACTTATATGCACCATCATCTAATTTGGGGATGCTTCAACTTCATGATGGTTTGAATTATAAAATCAAATAAATGAGTCCATATATGTATGAAATAATATGTTAGAATTCTTAAATATATGCCTTAAAGTAAACAAACTTAATCATTAGGTGTTTTATGAATAAAACCAATATAATCATCAGCATAACAGTCATAGGATACGTACACACAATTTCATACATAATACCTATAATTTATATTGTTAGGTCCAAGACCGTGTAAGGTCATGTACGTTTTTAATTGGCCATCCATGAATGCTTTTAAATGCTGGTATAATTTGCATTGAGATATGGTGCTCTTTCTATTTAGTCAATATATTCCCTTTAAATAGTGTTGCATATTAGTTTAGAAAATATAAATATTTTTTAAAATATTATTTTATGAATACATACATACATATATATATTGATTTTAGTTGTTGCATAGTTGACTATAATCAAAGAAATGTATCATCATTTGTTACAAGGTTGAACTTGATGTACCATTATGTAATTTAGGGATGGGTCTAGTTGTCTACAACATTACTTGCAAAATTAAACAACTAAATCCACACATTTATGAAAATATGGGTTGACATTCGCAAACATATATATCAAATATTAATGAAAATGTCAAATTTCATATTCATCTCTATAGATATAGGATGAAGTCAACATAACAATTTTAATTTATTGTTAATCACTTATAAAGATATAAGCATTTTGTATCATTATTTATATTGGATTATACTTAAAATTTTTAGTCTACTCAAAATTTTAAAAAAAAATTATATCGTAAGACAAATGTCAAATTTGTTTTATTTGATTTATTTCATCAAAGAGCAATACAATAGAATAATGGCGCATATATTATATACAAGGAGCCTTCAATAAGCTTTATTATTTAGGATTCGTTTGGCCAAAACTGGTACCGTAACTGCTAAAATTAACATCAATTGGCCAATGTTGGGAATGTCAAGATCAATCACGATTATACCTCCAATAATAACTTATATAAGGATTTCTGTCTTTAATAACACGTTTTGATCATTAGGGATATATACACGTTCAATTATTCAGAACATTAGGTGCCTTAACTAACCACTTTCACTGGTAGTTTCAATAATTACCACTTCATAGTATTTAGAACCACATGTATAAAAACATTGAAAAAAGTTAACATTTAGGCTTTCTTGGGTAATTATGTCCTATGAACTCAAAAATATTTCAACAAGTTTTTACCAAGAATTTACACAACCAAAATTTCACTCCTATTATTTCAATATTTGTCTATTTACCTTTGCTACTCTATGTTATTAAAATTATAAGTTTTTGTATGAGAATTAGGTAGAAAAGGTTTGAGAGAATAACACAAAGAATGATTCCTTACTCTTGTATTTTATAATGAGTGGGATAAGTAATATACATTTTTATATAAATTTATATTTCATTTATTAGGATTATCACTTTAATTACCAGAATCAGAAATGAAAATACAGAGTTGAAAATATATGTTATGTCTTTTTGGTGGGGTTCAATAAATCTTACACCTATAGGTAACTCTTTAGTCCTACACTGTCATTTATAAACATGGTTTAAAGGCATGAACTCCCTTCTCTCTTCCAAGTAAAAAAGGCACATGCTTTATTACAGGTCCCATACATTATTGTAACTGCTTAACATACCCATAGATGTAGCTACTAAAATTTAAATTACAACACGATTGACCACAAAGCTATATAGTTAAGCTATGATGAACAAAACTTGTAACGGATACAGCTTCATTCACAATCATGTACCAATTTGTGTACTTTACATTTTCTCTTCAAGTTTTTAAATAAGAACACTGTTGATAGCACGATTGTGCTCTAAACTATGTTAAACAAAACATTTATACAACATAGATTGTTGCATGGGTATTTATCAATCCATGTCTAACACATTAATGCTTGAATTATTATGACTCAATCACGATATTCCCATTTTACATTGAAGTTACGACTTTTTAAAATATGTCATGGTAACTACTGTTTCTAGATGTGGTATTGAATGTACAAAGTATTGTTACAGTTTGTATTAAGGCATGATATTGTTTTGACTCAATCACTATTCCCATTTAAAAGTGTAGGAATTACTTATTTGTAATCCATGATGATATTTTTAATACCTAGACCTAGTGTTGAGCAGATAAATTACTAGTAAAATTTATATTGAGGCGAGACATGATTTATGCTCAAATATGATATTCCGATTTTTTTATTGAAGTTTTAACTTATTTAAATGCATCCTGGTAACTTTTGCTTTAATTGATAGTATTAAATGTAATAAACACTAGTATAGTTTATATTGAATCATAGTATTATTTACATTCAATCAATATTTTCTCATTTAAAAGAGTATGCCTTGCTTATTTGTATTGATTGATGGTATTTTTTTTGTATGTGTAGTATTAAATAAATAAAGTATTGGTAACATTGGTACTAAGTAAATGTATGGTTTGTACTTATAGATGATATTTTCAATTTTCACTAAAGTTGATTCTTATCTTAAATGTTTCCTGGTAAATTTTGCTAATAGTTGTGATATTGAATGTATTGAGTGTTGCTATAGTTTACATTGAAGTATAATATTCTTTTTATTTAGTTACTACATTCTCATTCAAAAGTGCATGCGTTACTTATCTATAACCAATGATTGTATGGTTTTGCACCTAGACCTAGTATTGAGAAGATAGAGTACTACTATAATTTGTATTGAGCAAATTATGATTTATGCTTAGAGATAATATTCTAATTGTAAAGTGTATATGGTACTTATTTTTACTTATTGATAACATGTTTGATCAAACTTCACCTTCATTGAGTGTAGAGTTATTTCAAATCTTTATATCCCCACTAATGCGTCTTTTTTCCAAGACTAGAAGCAGGAAATAAAAATAAAACAAACTAAACCATCTCTGTAATAAGTAAATGCTTCTTTTTCTCCCTACTCATTTTGAGTTCGCTAGAGGGTAACATGATAATTATCTCCAATTCTGATAGCATTTGAGAATATAATTCAAATACACTATAAGCAAGTTAATTGTAACTTCTGAACAAAATCCTTCCATAATATGCAAGGTAAATCAGAAATCATAAACATAATGGTTAAACAATTAGTAAAAGAGAAAAGGTAAAATTTAATAGCATGTATTGCAAGTGTGGCCAAGGATGGGGATAAGTAACTTGCATATGTTTTGCCACATTTATAGCATCGGATGGTCTTGCATCCACACTAAGGATATCATTGTCTCCTAGCTGTAAATGAGATTTGATTACATTAAAGAAGTTCAGAAAAGTTGCAGGTTTTGCAGGTGAGTATGGATCGTAACTTTCCACTCACCCTGCTAAATACAATCTTGCAACTTGGTGGCTACTCTTTTAGTACTTCTTACTACTTTTACGTGAAATGAAATGAGGAAAACAAGCGGTAACTTGGTAAAGTTGAGTACTCCTACACATCCTAATTTAGTTCAATTTAAGTTTGATAACCTGCATTGCAACATTAGAAAGTTTCCGGATGCTGAACACCTTTCATCTATTTGATTTTTAGGAATTTTCCCCTAGTGACAGCACAGGTGTGCATCAAAAAAAAATAACAAAATTGCAAGTACTATATGAAGAAAAGCAAAAAAAAAAAAAAAAAGTAGCTCCATATTTCTTATCCAAGTGTTTCAACTATATTTTTCACCAGCAGGTGCTGATCCGGCAATCGTACACCAATATCAGTGTCATGTTAAACTAGTACTGATAAATTACAGAATCCGCAGATGGACTAGCAATGATAAACAGTGTTACCCCATCACCATCTCCCCTACCCACATCTATCAGTTTCTCAATATCAAATTCCCCTGCACGGAAATTTGGAGTTGTCCATTGGGGGCTTGCCCAGAAATAAAATTCTACCAAATTATGGTAAACCAGAAAATGAAAAGGATTAATAAAATGAAAGACAGTGCAAGAAATAAGTTGGGAATATCAACAAGAGTGGAAACAATCTACCAGATGTATCGCTTCTGCAAAACCTTGCCTTCGCGTCAATAATGGGCTACAGTTTCTAATGTAATTGAAACAAGAAAAAGGTTCAGTAACAAAGAATTATTTCGAGTCTTACGATACATTACATTGGTATTAACCTCATTATCACAGTATTAGAAAAATATATCCTTTCCATGTTTTACAGCAAAGCTATTAAATGGATTTAAGATTTCCAGTAGACGCATTTGTTCAATCAATCAAAGTGGGTGATTCCAAAAAAGCACTTTTCACACAGCAACAGATTGGACATTGAATGGCCACGTACTCGAATTATTTTCACGTTTAGATTCTGCCCAATATAATGGGCCATGACCCGTGTAAAGAAAAGCAATAGAAATGATTGTTATTTGTTTTACACAAGAGATTTGACAAGAGAGACGCCTGAAATGAGGAAAGAAGCCTAGATATAGTCCTGGTCGCGGTCATCGTCTGCATTGATCAGACGACCACCGGAGCAGCTTCCACGAGAATATTTGCGACAAATGACATTGGATTTCTGACGACCACAGCGACACCATAAACCCAGTCGCACAGACAGCGGGCCAAACGAACAAAAGTCCGTCGAATTTCGGGTCTTACCCGAACTAAAGGTTGCATCTTCTGATCCATGAAAGCCCAGGAACCACCATAAGCAGAAAAGGTGTAATTGGGTTCCGAGCATTATCTGGGCACTGGCGGATAAGGGCCAGAAAGAGCGAGAAAAAGAGGAAATGTCAGTTAAAGCAGAGCGGAGGTGACGATAGATGGAGGTCGTTTAAAGAAACTGGTTAAAGACTAGGGAATGTCCTGGGCTTCTGGATTACATCTATTGTTATTTGTTATTGGCATTTGACTCTCTTTGTCATGGTGATTTTGTGACGTTTAGAATGAATGTGTCTAAAGTCAATAAACCGTGGAATTGTCATTATTATTGCTTATAATTTCTTTAGTAGCAAACTGCAATAGATTGTGGTGTGTACCATTTCCTCTATTTACTAAATAAAATCCACCTTTCCCCAGGAAAATTCACAAAATTGAAGTCAATTATTTGAAG
Organism: Erythroxylum guanchezii; assembly: GCA_025629825.1. Classification (NCBI taxonomy): domain Eukaryota; kingdom Viridiplantae; phylum Streptophyta; class Magnoliopsida; order Malpighiales; family Erythroxylaceae; genus Erythroxylum; species Erythroxylum guanchezii. The sequence continues at coordinate 5,113,866 of JAOTAX010000198.1, read as the reverse complement.
AGATGGAAGAGGATAAACAAATATCGATTGCAAGAAGCCACAAGGCCCTCTTGTACTTGAACCAATACAATCATAAATTTGCTCTAACCAGTACAATTTACACTATAGCCCAATGCCGATGTATGTAGTTACAAGATCGTACAAGTTTCTTACCAACAAAAAAGGAGAGAAGCTAAAGAAGTTTTCTTTCTTTCTTTTCAATGCCGACCGTATTATGGCCTATTTTTTTGGCAAATGCATTATCTTCAGCAGTTGGGGGCCTGGGAATTTTTCACCACCAGAAAGGGTGGTGACTGTTCTTCCAAATCTGGATGACGGTAAGATCCAATAGACGTTCTCTCAAAGAAGTTAAGATGCCAAAAGTTTAGGAGACGAGTTTTCTACAAAAGCAGTGGATTTCCTGGGAAACTGCTTCAACAGCTTGATAAGTTCGCAAGTTCTTGTGCCTCTACCACAATAAAGGCACAGCTCAAGTGGGGTTAAACCATCCTGAGACAAGCAAAACAATGGCCAAGGATTATGAATCTAAAGAATAGCGCTATACACAGAAACACAGCAGATAGTATATGATGACTGAAGATTCGGTCATTGGTGAAAGAAAAGGACGCTATTATAGACAAATCATATCCACATGCCATCAAAGGAGTTCCTCCTCTCCTATTACCACCAAAACCAGAAACAATGCCATTTTGTAGTCTGCCGATGAAATACAAAATGTAATTAGTTGACTTTACTAAGTTCTTAAACTGGTCAAGGATGGTCCAACAACTTAAAGAGATTTTCACATTTTGCAATGAAATAAAACATTTCTGCAGGATCTTGAATCTTATGAGTTGAAGCACATCACACAGCTCAAGCTTTGGTATGATGTCAATAATGTGTAAAAGGTGTTGAAGAGTACACAAGAACAAGAGGATCAGAAACCTAACTGAAATGTAACAGTAAAGCAAAAAAAAAAAAAAGAGAAAGGAAATATCAGTAATCAATAGTCATTTACCTTGTTTCTTACTGTCTTATCAGCTCCTTTAATCAATAATAACTTCACTATATCAGTTCTTTGAGCTTGAACAGCAAGATGTAATGGCGTCCATCCATCCTAGAATGGAAAATTGGTAGTTCTAATCAATAAACAAGGAAATTGAAGAGAATATGTTTACGATCCAAAAATGAAGATGTGCTATACATACATCGTCCTGGAGGTTTACGTCAACATTGTACAACAATAGGAGTTTAATAGCTGGACTAGATGCTGTTTGAACAGCATAGTGCATCAAGGTGGCACCGTCCTATCACAGTAAGCATAGAGAGAAACTGTAAGTAAGAATTTGCAGATAGAGCTGCAAAAGTTCACAACCAACATTGTTTCCGATGTCACCAACAATTGTTTAGATGAGAAACAGTGGGTTTTGGGATATTTAACAAGTCTGTACTCACAGTATCCCGAACAAAAGGAGATGCTGATTCTCTCAAAAGATAGGTGGTAATAGCTTGCTTTTTACTTATTACTGCTTTGTGAAGTGCAGTCCAACCATCCTGAAGAACATTTAAGGATCTAAGCTCCAAAACAAAAACGAAAATAACAATCTAAAATTCCAAGCTTAACGATAGACATTTTGTCCAAAAAGGAAGAAACCAGAGCCATTGAAATTTATCATTCACCAAGAAAATTATCAAATTTAATCGTACCAGATCAACAGCATTAATGTCAACATTATGCTTCAATAAGATATTCGTAAGATAGAATTCTCCTGATGCAGCAAGCGTGTGCAATGGAAGCCATTTTCTCTGCAGACGATGGATAACACTTATCAACATTAATTCACAAGATGTGGGAAGTATCCAGCTAATTATGCAAGATATGACAATTCCTTTTAAAACTTCAGATAAACAAAACTAAAATACCACATATGCAGAAGATTGTTTTTCAGAGCCCATAAATGAACCACTAATAATTCGTAGTTTTAGAAAAAAAAAAGCTTACTACAATTCATTTGGACCTTCACTATTGGTTGGAACAAGAACGAACATCGAAACCATCAAAAATATAGACACACACACACATCAGAGATAGTGGCTAGGAAGTATTGTGTCAAATGGTAAACTCACAGACGTAGCAGGCTCTAGATGAGGAATCTTCCTATTCAACAAGGTCTTTTCATCTTTGGTGAACAACTTGCGCCGGGCTAATGAAGTAAAAGAAACATAAAAACAAACCAAAATAAACCAGAAGCATAAGTAATAATATTAAGAAGAAGAAGAAGAAGAAGAAGAAGAAGATAATACCTTCAGATTTCACAGGCACATATTGTCCACTGTTAAAAAACTCTGTAACATCATCGAAACTCTTCCCATAAACTGCCCATCTGGGGTTCTTAGGAGACACACGCTCGGCGGAATTCTCTTTAACTTCATCGCCCTCGTCCTCCCCTTCCTTCACCGGAAAGGTTGTGGGGTTATCGAGAACAAGCGGCTTCAACTGTGCCAACTTGGCCTCTCTGTAGGCCTTGTACTCTTCCAAATTCACACTCCTAATGGGAGCTAAGGCCTTCCTTTTCTTTTCCAATCTGCTGTTGAATTCCATCTCTTGAGCAATCTTCCGTCTCTCTTTCTTAGTCATATGAATCTCTGCCAACACTTCCGTCCAGTGGTCTGGGACCAAATTCTGCCTTTGAACTTCTGGGACGACAGTTTTCTTGGACTTTGGTTTCTTTGTAACGGAACTGGAATCTTTGACGACATTGAAGTTGGAACGGAGATATGGGTCCTCGAATACACCCTCTTCGAAGACGACGCAATCGCCGAGAACATGGTCATCATCAGCGTAACAGAAAGAGAGTACCTTCCTCGGAAGTTTCAGAGAAGAAAGCTTAGGAGATGAAGAGGAGGGATTACTAAATACACTTGCGGGAAAGAAAGCCTTAAGGTTTTGTGGGTTTAGCAGAGTTGCCGGTGTCATTTGTGGCTGTAAATCCACGCTCCGTGCTTTGGCAAGTGATTTTGGAGTCATATAGACAATCATCCCTTAAACGGCAAGTAGTATCTCTTTCCTTACTTAAGCGTTCTGCCTTACGGGAGGTCTTGAGTTTGAGTTACACCAAAGAAAGGAAAATGAGATATTTTCCTAATTGATGATTCTCTAGCTCTTTAGGCAAAGTTCTTTGATAGGATCAATTACAAATGTTTCGCTTCTAACAGTAGGGTGGGAGTTGAAGCTACTAAAGAATCCGATGACTATTGAAAACTTGATGTTGAGCAAGGAGACTAGTGATCAATCAGCAGCCGACTAATTAAGTATGTAACGGCTCCTTGTGTGCAGAAATATACAGACTACGTAAGAATATGAGGACTCCATAGGACTTAAGATTAGTCGGACTAAGTTGAAATACTTAATGTAAAAAAAAATGTAGTATCTCTTTCCTTAATGCGTGGGATGGTCTTGGTAAAGGGATTGGAATTTGAACCTATTGCAGTTATGGGCTTTGAAGGGATTGGTAACATATGATTTGCCTACAGTTTTTCTTTGCTTTTTGGATAGGTTACTGTAACATAGGCCTACTTGAGTATTGTAGTTACTAGCAGGATAATTCTGCGCAAATACACAGTAAAAATGCCCAGTGCATTTAATAAAAATTGAAACGGGTAAGTAAAATTTTTTTAATCATATAAAATTATAAAAATAGCTTAATAAAAATTGGAACGGTTAATTATTAAAATTCTACTAATTAGATGTTTATTTTGATATATTTTTGGTTTATTAGTTTTTTGCGTTGTAATAATATTAATAATAAATATTGGTATGAACAAAAGTAAGACGAAGCAGCGGTATGACAGTGGGAGGATAAAAAAGTGAGACGGAAACGTAAGACAAAGTGAGAGTACAGAAAGTTATTGGGAAGACACCATACCCAACACAGATGACAACTAAGCCTCACACAATTTTTTCAATTCTCGAGCATACTGTGATAAAGGTTGTGCCTGATATTCAACCACCGCACCATGTGGTGTGCAATACTGATAAAGGAAAGAAGAAAATACACCCAGAACCAGTATTGAATGATCTGACCCCAGAGCAAATTGCAGACGAAGTGCGTCAGATAGACGACGCATGCGAATTAAAAAGGAAGACGAATGCAATGTGTGTTTATCAAGATCCAGGAACAAGTGGTAGCCGATCAACGACAAATGATTCAGTAGGAGGAACACTTAAGGAAGGTCAGTCAAGACCAACAAAGGTTGCAGATATGGAATGCGTCATTGAGCATATTGTGAAGGCTATTTTGCGCCAACGACCACTATGGTTC
>JAOTAX010000198.1:5094913-5105669 GCA_025629825.1 Erythroxylum guanchezii | reverse complement strand
CAGTCTAGAATAGTGTTATAACGCTTATGGTTTTACTATCAAGTCACATACTTGATGACATAAGTCTAATACTATTCATGGAATGTAAATCACATTACATAGACGAAATACATGCATTTGTGAAAGGAATACCTCATAATATATTATTAACAAATCATAATATTAATACATGAATCACATATATCCATTGGCCTAGGGCACACTACTAACACTAACCACTACCCGAATCGTTCATCCTTATGTGGATACTGGTAGAGGACATTCGCGCATTACAGTGTTTACAAATCTCAAAAGAAACAAATACCAATCTGCGTCAAGAGGTAATTTCGTACATGCTATAGTTTTTGGTTATACTTCTTGTTGCTTTATGGTCCTTTCCGTTGCTTATTGTGAATACTCGGGCCATAAGCAATCCAACAATGGTATAAGAGCCAGGTTATGTGCTTCTGTATAGTTGAAAATATGCAGGTTTTGATTACATGTACTTACGGATTTGGATGCATGATAGGAATATGATTTATGTTCATGCATGTTGTTTTCGAATTTGTTTATTCTCTTGGAACTAATGTGAATATATAACAAAAAAGACGTTTTCGGCAATGGAAGTTGATTACATCAAGATGTATTTCAGTTCTGGCTAGTCTCGGCCAAAGGAAGAGTTCAAGCATGGAGATGTTTCTGTCATGTTTGTTTTGGCAAAAAGTGTTTCGGCCATGACATATGTTGATTTCTGAAACTTCCTTCAAAGGTGGCGTCTAGGGTTATGGCCGAGGATGCCTAGGTGACAGCTACTAGGTTTTCTTCCATGTAAGACATGAATTCGGAATAGAAAACCACAAGTTTCCGTGTTTGATAAGGATACTAGGAGTGTAAGAAGAAGAGTCCATATGTGATATGAATTCGAGAAAAGAATAGATTCCTTATTAGATAAGGATTCTAAAAGACTCTAAAAATTGGAAACCACAAAAGTATTCATATTTGATATAGATTCGGGATTTTAAGAACTTCCTTATTAATAAACCATGGATAAAATTTCGTATATGCTATAGTTTTTGGTTATACTTCTTATTATTTTATGGTCCTTTCTATTGCGTATTGTGAATACTCGCGCCATAGGCGATCTAATAATTTACCCCTGATATCTCTATCGGTATAAGGGTGGTGGAAGGTGTAGTGGCAGGTACGAAAGGTGATGCCTCATCTGCAATTGTAGTGGTAGCTAGAGATACAACATCTGATTCGATTGCAGCTGCAGAATGTGATGCTTCACCTGGACAATAACTGGCTCTGCTTTAAATCGTGGTCTTAACCTTGGTCGCATTATATGTTGTTTTCTCTTTGGTGGAATATTTCAACCTAAAATTCATATCCCATCCTTTGAATTAATATTTCCCGTTTTCATCATTACCATTATCCTCATTTCGATTACATGCTTCTTGATTGAAATTAACATCCTCAATAACTATTAGAAAATTATTTCCCATATCTAGCTACATATCCCTTAAATCATCATCCAACCTAATACTTCCAAGTTAAATTATATCATATTTCAAGTAATTGGCCTTAGCTTCTTACGATTAAACTTGATTTCAGTTCTAAAAGGACCATACAATAGATAACCCTTTTTCCAAACCTTAACTACTATTCTGTAGAAATCTTTCTTTAATAATAATATGTCTAGACCATTCATTATAATGTCAAATGTGGACAAATTGTCGAACTCAATACTAGTCTAATTGCTCGGTAGCTTCTCTTGGTTAAGAGCTATAAAACCTCTTCTTCTTACTTTAAAGTAGCTCCATGAGTGTATTAGTATATGAATCAAGTCCTTCTTAAAGACAATATCTCTATCCTTCTCCTCAAAACTCAAAGTATCTATCCTCATCATTAGTATAACATCTTTAGTTTCCACCACTTTGATCATCATTTTCATTAAGAAGCCCCCAAGTAACCTTAATCCCATCAAAATTAACTAGCTCCTTTTAGTGAACAATGGAATTCATCAAATCCTCTTGTTTTCTAAATTTTCTATTTCTATTTCTTATTTTTAGGTCAAATCTTGCTAGATAAGCATATGGTTACAAATTCAATGAGTTATGCAACATCCCACTACCACGAGGTAAATACTCAAATAACCGAAGGACATTCAAGTACATACCCTATGATAATGGTATGTTAGAGCAATATCAAATCCAACTTACACATGGCATCAACTAACATACTCGAAAGTCACTAAATTTAAAAACATTCATTTTATTCATTCACAAATCTTACACTTTTTACATCATACGAATATTTACAGAACCTCTTATAAGCTTTAGCAAAACTACAAAAATATAATGCTACAACACTTTCAGTGTTAGCTAACAGACCTCTGAGCCATTTCTCTATCCAAAAGATTCCTTAAATCCTGGCTAAGGAACTAGGTCTCTTGTCTTGTACCTGAAAAGCCACATTGCAATTTTTGGTGAGTTTTGCAAACTCAATAAGTGAACCATCATTGATGAATTTACCAGATGGCATACACATGTCACAGATATTAATTTAGAACATATAATTATTTTTTCAGATATTCACACAACATGCCATAACATATGGTCACTCATTACAGCTTTGCAAATCATTCATGAATTTCAATCTTATATGAATGTTATATGCATGAGACTCACATTCGTTCATATTGTTGTGAATGAGTGCCTATCACAAACTTATACAGATACTGGCCCATAGGGCTCAGTCAGAACAGAATCACGAAGCATAGCTCTACATGAACACATATATATCATGAAGCAAAGCTCTACGTGGAAGCACTTCAAACTAGCTACTGAAGTCATGACGCCTTTATCTGAGCATGCATTTTACAAAATGCATCAATTACTGAATATCTAATATATCACAATCTTATATGATTGCTCAGACAGAATTTTCCTAGTCATCGGACCTAAGTCTGACATTCAACTTTTGTTGAGAATCAAAAGTCATTCAGAAATTCATATCAAATGAGAACACTTCCAATACATGCCTAACTAATAAACTCCTTGGACTTCAAGTCTGAAATTCAGAAACAATTCACAAACATTTCAGTAATATTGGAAGTTTAACAAATCAAATCAATCCAATTCAATTAAATCCTAGGAAATCATCTAGGTTGACTCACAAAACGCTCCAATATGTTATTACCTGGATGGTCCGACAATGTCTTTCTGGCGTCCACTTGGCTCCTCTATATCATACAAAGCACATTTACAAATATCACACTTTTGCACAATTGTATAAATATTTCTTAATGCACATCTACTTATATGAAATATGCACAATGCATGTTCAATGAAAATTCCGAGGTACTTTATTGAGATCCTTATGACCAAATTATTCATAAATCAAAGCCCTCATTAATACCATAGGTACTTATGACTTGAACCTTTAAAAAGCAATGTCAAAACAATTTCATTACTGCATTGACCACTTCAGATTTTTCTTCTCATATACATACGAGTCAACTTTGAATACTAAATCTGATAAGGTAGAAAGTTATTCTCCAATGTTTTAAGTTTCTATTGACACCAAAATCACTCAATTCGGTTCAATAATTTGGAAGATATGCCTCAAACATTATCGGGTTTTCCATGTCCAAAAATAGTGTACCATATACAACTTCCATCCAACAATTCAATATCATAGAGAATGAATCAAAATTAGACTTCTTGAGACAATTTGTAGGCCTATTCCAAATCAAAAATCATCTCATTTGAAATTCTATAGATCCAGATATAATCAAAATACTGAAGTGTGTTCAGAAAAATAATCCTATTTCACTGTTCCAATCGATTCCACAATTTGACTTGATCAATCTTTCTCAATTCAATTTATAATCCTACAAAATTTTATGGAGGGATAGAAAAATGTGTTAGGAATCCACTGGTTCAAGTTCTATGTCATTTGGAGGTCGGGAGAAGTAGTTATCGTCAAAAGAAGGAAAGCTATTCATGTGAGTCAACTCTTTGGTCAAACCAGCAAAGTCACCGTTGTGCTTAAGCACGATGGTGCTTTCCAACGAATTTCAGCAAGCAAGAGGATGCCTTCCCAACCCTACAACCAATGTCACCGTCGTGCTTAAGCACAACGGCGACTTCTACTCAACTACAAATTGCATCTTCTTCCTCTCTTCCATTTTCTCCAGCTCTTTCCAAAACAGAATTTCGGGTCACTGTTACCCAATCATTTTGACAATGAAAACGAAGGACTTAAGCCAAATTTTCTTCTAAACAATTATTCCTTTATGTCTTAACGTTCAAATGAAACTAGTTTCATGCAATTTGGTTTGATATACTGCAAGTTATGCTCAAAACACTACAGACTATTCCAAACCACGATAAAATCCACAAACTCAACTTCCAAACTCCATAACTTTTAATTCAGAGCTCCAAAATTTATATCAATGGAAAGATAAAAAAAAAAGATCTACAATTTCCATGAAGACAATTTTATCAAAATATCTCTAGAACAGTTCAGAAAAATCACAGAAGTTTCAGATCAAAAATTCAACTCTCCACTATTCTTCCTCTCTCTCTCTACTGTAACTTTTTTTTTCAGAAACTCAATCTCCATCAGTTAACTCCAATAACTTGCAAACAATTCCTCTACCTCATTTTTAGCTCATCAGTACTCACAAAATTCCAAAAAATCCAAGATTCACTTTAAAGATCAAAATCTGACTATCACATATGCAACTTTAAATTTTTGACATTTTTCCCACATTCACAATTTCAAATCCCCATCTGTGTCATTTAGGACAATGCTATACCTTCATATGCATATAATCATCTCTAACCCTAGCCATCATCAAAATCATGGTTCAACAAAAATTTCAGCACATTTAAATGACACTACAAATTCACGCATGTCAATAGTGAATCCAACATACAAGTTTTCTCCAAAACAAAACAAAGTATCTCAATCTAATGCATGCAGTATCAAAATACCATTAAAACATCATCAAAATCACTTACTTGGTTCAGTTCAAATTCTAGCAAAATTTCCAATAGTGATATTAAAGACCAAATTTCGGTGGATGAGCAAGGAAAACCATTATAAAACACAGTGTTCTTTCGGTGAAGAAAACAATAAACAAAAGGAAGAAAGCTACAGATAATTTACTTCTCTAAAACACTTACTACGTGTCTACTTTGCATGTATTACATTTGTCATCCTATTAAGACTACCACCTGTCACCACACATGCAAGCCATTTGTCAAAATTCAATCAATCCACTTGTCACTATATAATTGGCCCATAAATCAATATTTTGCTAATTTCGCCAAAAATTCCAAAATATCCTAAATAATACCAAAATTGTCAAAACATATTTTAATCACATTTACTAACTCAATTTTACCCGGAAATGTCAATGAATGCATGTGCAGTAATATTAATGTGCAAAAATGTGCATGTCACAATTAACTATGCATGATATGCATTTTCCTACTTTCACAATACTATCTCACAAATTACTATTCTAGCCTTAACATGGATAACGGGAGGTTATAAGTTGGTTGTGATTGAAATAGTCACACATGTCATCAATAAATAGCTTAGCTTATTATTGACATACTCTTTAACTTCTCATGAATCAGTGCCTTATAAGTGCATCGTTACAGCATCATTATTTATCAAAGTAGAGAAGGAGGCATAGTAGGAAACCAAAGAGGACCAGGATGGTAGCGTCCCTACATATAGTAGGATAATGGCTATTATGATTCGTACGTAGTTCTTAGAGTCTTGAAAATAAGAATAAACAATAATTACTCTTTTGGTCTCCTTTGTTTGGAGAACCAAATATCAAATTTTCCTATGGTATAACTACTACTAAAACCTCCTTGTCATATGAGACATTTTTATATGAAGCGATTCTTAGGAGGCAAATAAACTATAACAAAAAATTGATATATCAAGACCAATTATTAAGTAGATGATACATCTAACCATATGATATTGATATGTTAAGATGAACTATTAAACATAAATTTTTTTTGGAATTATCATTATAGTGATCTTTATAGTTATTATGAATCATACAAACTAAACTATTTATACATACTAACAAATAGTTTATACTATATATGAATATTGTAGTTAATATGAATTACCATATTTATATAGCAATTTCAAGTGCTATATAGATTGAATCTAGTTTCAAGTGCTCAACTAAACCAACCAAAAAAAATTAAACACTAAAAACAACCGGTAAGCAAATTTGGATTTTTTTTAATGATTTATCTTATATTGAACAAAACCGAACCTTTAAAATCCTTCTTCTTTTTTTTGGTTCAATTTATTTACTAAATAGGATCTAAAACAAGAAAAAAGTGAACCTGTTGACTCAATAAGCCAGCGCATATAAAGATAACTTGAACTCACCACCTAGTTATTGCAAATTACATAACGAAATGACAATAATTCTAAATAGTAAAAGAACTCATATGTACCCCGATATAATTGAACAGAAATTAATAACATAAACAACATTAGCATCAAAGCATACTTTGAATAATTGCTCATTGCCGCAACTATATAAGAATATTGTATAGAACAACTTATGCACAAATTACACCCATCCTATCGATTAATTCGTCATTTTCATTATTGTTTGAACTCACATAATTGATCTCTCAACTGTAATCTCGATAAAGCAAGTTATGAAACCTGGTTTATGAGAAGAAGCAATAACCTTAATAGCCATAGACATTTAAAACAAGGAAAAAATCATTAAAGAACCCACTCAAAACTTTCGTCAAACACTTTAAAGGCATAGCAGATTCATCCCCAATAACTTAAGTAAATCATGTCTTTTTCCTTCCTCAACATTTTCCAGAACATTGCAAACATAAATACACCATAGACAATCCAAAACAAACACAAAAACACTTCAAAAACTCCTAGGTTCGAATATATATGGGAAAAAAGGTTATACAAAAAATCACATAGAACAAAGGCTGAATGACTTACCTCCGTCGAAGGACACAATGATGGTGGTCGGAGAAGACAACCGAACACACACACTGACAAGCAGAAGACGAATCGACGACAGAGAAATGGAAGGAATCGATGACAGAAAAATGAAAACAAAAACACAGTGGAGATGGAGGGGGTCTTTGGGTAGGTTAAATGCATAGGAAAATGATGTCATTTGGTGTCAAACTAAACGACATCATTTTCGTTATATTAAAAAAAAAGTTGAAGCTAAAAGAAACGATGATGTTTACTTTAAATTTTACTGATGGAATTTTCTGACGGAAACATTTCCATTGGTAAACCCAAAACTTTTTTATTCTTCTAAGCATTCTCGCCTAGTTTACCGACGGGAATCTTCTACCGTCGCTATATTCCGTTGGAAAATTTACCGGGATAATTTTCCTCCATTTTTACTGACGAATACTTTTACCGTTGCAAAATGTAATATTTCCCAATGATGTTTCTTAAAAAAAATCATTTTCTGCCAGTAATTTGCTACAGTTTCTCTTTCGTCGGTAACTTTCTGTTGGTAATTACTAATTTTCTTGGAATGTATGAGAACTCAAAACAAGAAATAATTGAACTAAAACCTAAATAAAAGTTTGAAACACAAAATCTCACAAAGTTACAATCAGATTATTAAATCTCCTTGAATCACAACGATGAGTTTAGCCACATATGGCTTTCTCTCCAATAACAAAAATAGAAGAAAGACTAAGAATTGCAAAAAATGTAAGAAGTGAGAACCATTTTTCTGTTGTGAGAAACGTCCCTTTTACAGGGTTTTCTAATCTAATCCTAACCTAACTCTAACTTGTAAAGATTGCTATCTAAAACGAATTCAAAATCAAACTCCTTCATGATAAGGATAAGGGGAAGTCTTCTAGTTGAATTCTAACTCTTCAAGTGATCAGCCTTATCCACTGCATCAGTCTCTTCACTTTATCCAAAATTTGTCGTTATCATCAATAGAGTCCCAATTTGATGTAATTTCTACTTTTTATCTCCTAAAACAAAACAAACATTAATTTAACATTTAAGCATAAAAATATATTTAAAACAAAGGAGATAATATCAAATAGTTAGTCAAGGTGAGATCTTATCATAGTTTAATAAAATATAACCATGGGCAGCCTCAATTTCTTCCTCTGTTAACATTCTTCTTATTGAATGTCCATATGTTCGTCCAGGATTTGTGAAAATGGATAAGTTACATCAGCATCACTCGTTCCTCCCCTATTGTCATTATGAAGAACTTTTCTTTCTCTTGTGTGAACATGCAGCTTAAAAAAATGTGAACAAAATGTACTAGCTTCCTCTACTAAATAAGCATTACATATCGAGCCTTCAACTCTAGCCTTGTTTTTGACATTTTTCTTCAAGTGATACAAATACCTACATTAGCGAATAGAGTTTTTATAATTTATAATTAAAACATGTTATTACTTCAATTGCAATCATTTTTGTTAAATTAGCTATCAAATGGATACATCCATTAATATTGAACTGGACCAGCAAGTTTAGCCTTATTTGCTAAATGCACAAGTAGATGCTCCATACAGTCAAAGCAGCATGGAGGAAAAATCCCTTCTAATTTGCACAAAATTAATGGAATTTTCCTTTCTAGTTTTTCCATTTCAGCCAACTTGATTTCAGATGATGTTAAGCTTTTGCAAAGCAAACCTAATTCTGTTATAACTTCTCAAACCTTATTCGGTAGCATCTCCCAAAATGTAATTGAAATTAGCCTTTGCATAAACACATGACAATCATGACTTTTCATCCTAAATAATTTGTACTTCCTTATGTATACACCTTGCCAAGTTTGAAACATAACTATCGGGAAACTTTAGAATTTTCAACCATTCACACAAATTTCCTTTTACTTTTTTTCCAAAGTATAACATGTTTTCAGATATTTACCGACGCAAAGATCTTTATTAACTCATTCCTTCTATAAAAAAAGTTTCAAATCAACTCGTGATTTTGTATTGTCTTTTTTCCTCCCTTCAATGTTCATTATGGTATTGAACAAATTGTCAAAAATATTTTTTTCAATATGCATCACATCTAGATCATGACGCATCAAATTAGTTTTCCAATATGGAAAATCCCAAAAGATGCTTTGTTTTCTCTAACCAAAGTTTTTACTAATGCTTGTATTAACTTTATTAGCTTCAAATTTTGTAACTTTCAGCAACCCTAATTCATCAATCTCCTGAAATATTTCTCACCAGCTTTGTGAGGGGGAGCAGGTGTTTGTACCATCTTATTCTTAATGAACTTTTGTTTATTGCGTCTAAATGGATGATCTGGAGGGAGAAATTTCCTGTGGTTGTCAAACCAACATGTTTTGCCCCCGTATGGAAGATAAAATGCATCAAAATCATTGTCATAATAAGGACAAGCCAATTTTCCTGTTGCAATCCATCCAAACAACATGCCTATGCTAGAAAATCACTAATGGTCCACATCAAAGCTGCTTTTAACACAAAATTTTGTTCCAGAGACACATCATATGTCTTAACACCATATTCCTAAAGATATTGCAATTTAGATATCAATGGTTGTAAGAATACATCAATTTTATGCTTTGGATTTGTAGGCCCTAGCATAATCACCGTCAAGAACATATATGTCTCATTCATAAATATATGTCTCATTCATAAACATCCATGGAGGCAAATTATAAGGAGTAATTATGATTGGCCATGATGAATATTATTGACTGGATTGACCGAAAGGTTGGAATCCATCTGTCAACAATCTCAACCTAATATTTCAACTTTCAGTTGCAAACTCATAATAGGTGTTATTGAAATGTTTCTATGCTAGTGCATCCGATGGATGACTCGTTATTCTATCTTCCTGTTCTTGTTCATTATGTCATCTCATGTGAGATGCAATAACATCAGAAGCATATAGTCTTTGAAATCTCATAGTTAGCAGGAAATAATACATCCGCTTCCAGGGTACTAATTTCTGTTTCATAGAACGCTTTCTAGGCTTGATCCTAGATTGACCACAAAATTTGCACTCTTGTAATTCCACATCATCTCCCCAATACAACATACATCCCAATTTACAACAATCAATCTTTTCAACAGGCAAACCAAAACCCCTAATAAGTTTCTTCATGTTGTAAAAACTATCCGTTAAGTCAAAATGACTTCACGATTAATAATTTTGATGAAAATCAAATAATAATAATAATAGAAAATGAGATGGAAGTGGAGAAGAAAGTAAGATGAAGCAGAAACTAAGACGAAGCAAAAGTGAGAGAAAAGTAAGACGCGGAGAAGAAAAGTAAGACGAAGGGGAAAACTAAGACGAAGGAAACTAAGACGAAGCAAAAAAATAAGACGAAATGGAAACTAAGACGAAGCAGAGAAGAAAGTAAAACGAAGCGGAGAAGAAAGTAACACGAAGAGGAGAAGAAAGTAAGACGAAGAAGAAAAATAAGACGAAGCAGAAACTAAGACGAAGCAAACTAAGACGAAGCGGAGAAGAAAGTAAGACAAAGCGGAGAAAAAAAGTCAGACGAAGCGGAAAAGAAAATAAGATGAAGAGGAAACTAAGACGAAGCAAAAACTGAGACGAAGCAGAAACTAAGACGAAGCAGAAGCGTAAGTGAGACAAAAGGAAGTAAGACAAAGGAGAAACAAAACTAAGACGAAAGCGATACAAAGACCCGATACCACGTCGGATGGATAATCAGTTTGAGTTAGTTACAAAACTCAACTGA
>JAOTAX010000198.1:5055048-5072839 GCA_025629825.1 Erythroxylum guanchezii | reverse complement strand
TCAAATTATGCATAGTTTAGTTATTACTCACTAAGCTATATGCTTAGCACGGTGGATTTGCCCCGTGTAGGTTCTGAACAACGTTTATAAAGATTGGGACAAGACAATCGCAATGGCCAATGAAGCCTGAGTGTTGTTTTGAAAATAATGTAAATTTTTTGTTTGACTTTTGGGCTTGTACCTGATATGTATATGTGAATTTGTTTGTAAGTTTGTAACAACGGTACTTCAGTTTGGTTTGGATTTTTCAACGAGTGTGTGCTAAGTATTATGTAATTTAATGTATGTTTACTTTAATTGTTTATTGGAAGTTTTCGTATGCTTTGATTTAATGTATGTTTACTTTAAATGTCAAAACAAATACAGATATTAGAACTAATATCTGTATTTGTTTTGATATGAAGTACATGATAGCTCTGTAATCAGCTCGTCGAAATCTTATATCTTGATTATTTTCTAATTTAGCATTATAGTTTTCTCTGAGTACATTGATTATCTGGTTTATGCTATCTTTTGATGACATGTCTAATCGAACTAAATGTTCTGCGTATGCTTCAACATTCATTGGTGGATGAAGAAAATCTCTTACGTCCATTCAATAGTAATCACAAACTAACATAGAGAATAAAGCCCATACACCACTTTACCTATTTCCTTACGCCTTGAGGTAGGAAACGAAACAAGGCTGTGCTATGTATTGCTGAAGGAACTACAGGAGAGTTACCTTAATTTAAGAATTAAGAATGGGGCTGCAACGCTAGGTAAAAGCTCCGTGGGATACCCGGCAATATCGTGGTCAAACGGAAACAAGGTAAGGAAGCGTGATGGACCTTTAACTCTATGGTTAGTCTGTGATTACTATTGAATGGACATAAGAGATTTTCTTCATCCACCAATGAATGTTGAAGCATACACAAAACATTTAGTTCGATTAGACATGTCATCAAAAGATATCATAAACCAGATAATCAATGAACTCAGAGAAAACTGTAATGCTGAATTATATATATATATATATATATATATAAGAGTTAAAGAAAGCTTCTCTGTTTGGAGGTGCCAAGATCAAGGGGTTGGGGGATGTGGTCTTTGAAATCCTTCGTACTCCCAGTAGGCCATCAAATTGGTCTGCAAACGGTGCATTGTCCTTTCAAGCCGACTGAGATGAGCATCCAATTCGGTGTGTTGTTGTGAATGTATGCTAGGTTCTGCCGGTGGTTGGTTGCTAGGTTCAGCTGGTAGTATCCGGCGTCGTCCGATTGAAGTTCTTATTGTCGGGAAGGTACTCGGGCCGGGAGCGGCGAAAGCGAGGTGGCCTTGGCTAAGATCCACAATACCCATCCTGCATAGGCAATCTAAATCCAACGACTCTATACCACAAGCCACAGTCATAATAGTATTATCAAGATCTAACACGCCCAAATTAACTACTAATTGTGTGATATAGGACCCAAGAATCAAAGTTTTAGACTTCTTTTGCAAAACGGCATGAAATTGTGTCATAACCAAAAACCTAAGTTAACTGGAATATGCCTATCCATACACCACAAGAAATAAAATTAAGCCTTCGACAAAGTGCCTGCAACATCCTTTCGACCGGAAAAATTAAATGCTAACAACCTATGGATAATCTTGAAAATAGGGTTCCGAAGAAAAGAACTTTTAGACAGGCTAGCATTATAAGGATGAGTATCAACAGACTATTGACGCCACAATTCCGAAACATTAAAATCCGCATGATAATCACATTGAGAATTGATAAATAATTCGGTTTCAGTTTCAGCAGTGGAGAGAAATCCCAAAGCAACATTAAATTCAGCTATTGAACACGTAAATTCCTTCCCCATCAATCTAAATTCGAGAGCCTCTTTTGTATACATATCAAAGGTTTTATCACAGTTGAATTGGAATGTGCTATAAAATTTCCTAGTTAATTCCACAAAAGCAGGTTCGGGCAAAAGCACTCCAGGCAATGGGACGCATCAATTGCATAAAAGAGTCATACACATGTAAAGCTTCAAGGGTGTCAAAATGAATAGACTTATAGGGACAGATCTGGCGTTGGCTGAGCTGTTTGAATCTAGCTGTATCTTCAGGAAACAAGAAGGTAGCACTTCGATTTTCAACCTCCTTGCCCCTCCTTGTACGGAGGCGTGTGCGTGGGGCTAGGTGAAGTAACGTTGGGGCTGGAGCAGGAGGCGTTTCCATGGGCTGGGAGGAGGGTTATGGTGGGGCGACGTCAGCTGCAAAACGAATGGGGGTGGGTAGCCTTCGAGAGTCACTTTTCTTCCTGGGCATTGTGCCACACGTGGAGAATGACCTACAAAAATAGGGATTAACGCAACATTAAAATAACAGAAGAGGGTGGAATGAGTGAGTGGGTAGTGGAGGAAGGGGGTTGCGTGGAGTTTTAGTGGTTAGGTGAAATTGATGGGTTAAGGTGAATGTGGGATGGAGAATCGGCAGCTGAAGATGGAGGAAGAGAGAAGGAATCTAAGTCGAAAAACAAAGGGGAAAAAATAGGGGGGAAAAACCAAATAGGGGCGGTAACTGAAAAATTTTCATTTTTTGATTTTTTTAATGTAAAAAGGAAAAAAATAAAAATGAAAAAAAATAAAAAAGTTCGTAAATTAAAATTCCTAACTAAATGAAATAATAATGAAAATAAAAATACTGTTAAAGTCGTTAGCTGGACCTATATCATTACTTACCGATTTAGAAATAGGTTGGGGATGCCAACTTTATTTCGTCCACTTGCTCGACCGAAGAATTTTCATAATACGGCTTTAGGCGATGTCCATTAACTTTAAATACCTTAGAGGTATCTACGCTATGAATTTCTATCGCACCATGAGGGAAAACGTTAGTAACAATGAATGGTCCAAGCCATTGAGATCATAATTTTCCTGGGAATAACTTAAGCTTTGAATGATAAAGAAAAACTTTTTGTCCAATAGAAAACTGTTTCCTAGAAATCATTCGATCATGAAAAGCCTTAGTTTTTTCCTTGTAAATTTTTGCATTTTCATATGCCTCATTACGAATCTCTTCTAATTCTTGCAATTGCAACTTCCTACTAGTACTAACCTCCAATTGATCCATATTCAACTACTTCACGGCCCAATAAGCTCTATGCTCAATTTTCACAGGTAGATGACAAGGCTTACCGAAAACTAACCTCTAAGGCGACATGCCTATAGGAGTTTTGTACACAGCTCGGTAGGCCCATAAAGCATCGTCCAGTTGAAGGCTCCAATCCTTTCGGTTCGGATTTACCACTTTTTCTAGTATGGACTTGATCTCTCTGTTGGTTACCTTAGCTTGCCCACTTGTCTGTTGGCGGTAAGCGGTAGAGATTCGGTGTGTAATACCACATCTTTTCATAAACGCTTCGAAAATCTTGTTGAAAAAATGCGTCCCTTGATCGCTAATAATAGCGCGAGGCATTCCAAACCTGGCAAAAATATTTGATTTAACAAAATCAATTACAGTTTTAGCATCATCAGATATAGTAGCCTTAGCTTCAACCCATTTTGAAACGTAGTCTACTGTCAATAAAATGTAATTATTACCATAAGAGGATGGAAAAGGGCCCATAAAGTATATTCCCCAAACATAAAAAATCTCACATACCAGAATGTTCGTCAATGGCATTTGATTCTTTGATCCCAAGTTACCTGTTCTTTAACAACGATCGTAAGACTTGTAAAACATGTAAGAGTCATAAAATAACTTAGGTCAAAACAGTCCACATTCTAAAATTTTTTGAGCAGTTCTTTTGGGACCGAAATGTCCCCCACACACAGATGAATGACAAAATTGCAAAATAGACAGAATTTCATCATCTGTAATGCATCTCCTAACAATCTGATCAGAACAAAATTTCCAAAGGTGAGGTTCATTCCATACATAATATCTAGCCTCTCGCTTGATTTTATCTTTCTCAGCTCTAGATAGATCACTAGGTAAAGACTTAGTTACTAAAAAGTTCACTATGTCCGCATACCAAGGGATTACCTGTTGAATTGCGAAAAGGCTCTCATTCGAAAATTTGTCGTGAAGAACATCAAGCGTGGGACTCGATACTATCCGGATTCAGTGATCAACCACCAGATTTTCTGCTCCTTTTTTGTCGCAAATTTCCACATCATTTCTTGGATCAGTAATATCCATCGAATCAATCTTGGCTTGGCTTCTTTCTTGTTTACCAAATACCTGAGCACTGTATGGTTGGAGTAGATGATCACCTTCATCCCCAAAAGGTATGACCGAAACTTTTCCAACCCAAAGACGACAACTAAAAACTCCTTCTCTGTTGTGGAATAATTTTTCTGCGCATCATTAAGTGTCATAGAAGCATAATAAATAACATGTGGTACCTTGTCCACTTTTTATCCCAACACAATGCCGACTGCATAATTTAACGCGTCGCACATCAATTCGAAGGGTATGTCCCAGCGTGGTGGCTGAATTATTGGTGTTTTAGTGAGTCACTCCTTCAGCTTATCAAACGCACTTCGGCATTGCTTGTCAAAATCGAATTTCACATCTTTTTGAAGCAATTTGCACATAGGTTGTGCAATTTTGGAGAAGTCCTTGATAAATCACCGATAAAATCCTGCATGACCAAGAAAGGAACGAACTTCCCCCACATTCGCGGGGTAAGATAAAGATCGAAAAATATCTATCTTAGCTTTATCAACTTCAATTCCTTTCGAAGAAACAGTATGGCCCAAAATAATGCCTTAATCAACCATAAAGTGACACTTTTCATAATTTAAAACCAAATTAGTTTCTATGCAACGTTTTAGCACTTTTTCAAGGTTGATAATGCATGTTTCAAAAGACTCCCCATATACCGTGAAATCGTCCATAAAAATTTCCATGCAATTTTCCACAAGATTGGAGAAGATACTTACCATACATAGTTGGAATGTCGCTGGTGCATTGCACAATCCAAATGGCATTCTTTGGTAAGAAAAGGTGCCGAATGTACATGTGAAGGTCGTCTTTTCCTAATCGTTCGGTGCTACCAAAATCTGATGATATCCTGAATAACCATCTAAACAACAATAGTGAGATTTTCCCGCAAGTCTTTCAAGCATCTGATTAATAAAAGGAAGCAGAAAGTGATCTTTTCTAGTAACTGAATTGAGCTTCTTATAGTCTATGCATACCCTCCAACCATTTTGGACATAAGTTGGAATTAACTCACCATTGCTATTTTCAATTACCGTTACACCAGTTTTCTTTGGTACTACCTGGATCGGACTTACCCACTTACTATCTGAAATCGGATAAATGATGCCCGCGTCAAGAAGCTTCAAAATCTCTTTCTTTACTACTTCCATCATGGGTGGGTTTAGACGACGTTGTGGTTGCCTCACCTCCTTCGCCTCATCTTCCATCAAAATTTGGTTCATGCAGATGGTGGGACTAATTCCTTTCAAATCAACTATCGTCCAACCGAAAGCTTCTTTATTCTCCTTCAAAACATTAAAAAGCTGGCTTTCCTGCACATCCGGAAGTTGATTAGAAATAATCAAAGGCAATGTATCTTTCTCACCTAAAAAGATGTATTTAAGATGACTAGGTAAGCTCTTCAATTCCAATGTTGGTGGGCTGGTCAATGACGGCAGCAACTTGTCTACCCCTTTGGAAGTTTCTATGGACGTGAGCTATTGGGAGAGTGGTTCAGTTGTCTCCATTCCACACGTTAATGTCTCCTCCTGCTTGCTAGATAACACCAACTCATCAATTCCTTGGCATGTTAATGTATTTTCCTTTAGTTCAATAGATAACATCAAAGCATCACATCCTTGCCAACTTGATGTGTCTTTCTCCTTGTTGTTAGATGCCGCAGATTCATCAATGCCTTAGTATGTTGATGCCTTTTCCATTTCTTCACCAATGAATAACGCCTCTCCATTTCCTTGTGAAATTAATGTCTTCTCTTCTTGTTTAACAGATGACGCAAATTCCTCACTACCTTGCCACTGTGACGTTTGTTCCATGACCAAAATTAATTCAACGTCATCTTTTCCTTCCAATATCCAATTCTCCTGCATCCATGTATCAATAAAATCCACAGAAACAATAGATTGTTCATCATCAGGAATTTTCATGGTATTATAAATATTAAATTTAATTAGGTCACCATCGAATTCCATAGTTAAAGATCCATCATGAACATCTATTTTGGTTCTAGTTGTTTTCAAAAACGGCCTTTCGAATAAAATCGGAGTGGAGGAAGATGTGTCATCCGTGCCCATCTGCAAAATATAAAAATCAGCCAAAAAAAGCATGTTTCCTACTTGAACCAATATGTCTTCTAACACACCTTTCGGATAAGCGTTTGAGCGATCCGCTAATTGAATCACTACGTTAGTTTCTTTAAGAGGTCCAACATTCAAAGATTTATACACATTATATGGCATAACATTTATGGACACACCTAAATCTAACATAGCTCTTTCAATCCGCAAATTAGCAATTTGGCACGGGATAGTAAACATACCTGGATCTTGACATTTTGGTGGAAGCTTTTTCTTTTGTAAAATTGCTGAAACGTTTTCTCCTAATTGAACTTTCTCATCGAATTTCAATTTCCTCTTTGACGTACAAAGCTCCTTAAGGAATTTAGCATATCGTGAAATCTGTTTAATTGCATCAAGGAGAGGGATATTTACCTGAACCTTTTGGAAAGTCTCTAAAATTTCCTTTTCTTGTTCTTCCTTCTTCACTTTTGCTAATCGACTCGGAAAAGGAGGTGGAAGCACTTTGTTTTGGACATCTTTTTGCATCAAGTCCCTTGGGGAATCTGTGTGTGTGATCTCTTCCTCTATTTCTCTTTTGGAATTTTCTGAAATTTGTTCCTTTAGTTCCTTACCACTATGCAGTGTGATAGCCTTTGTGCTTTGTCTAGGATTAACCTCAGGTTGCGCTGGAAAATTACCAGAATTTCGTGCTTCCATTCGGTTGACGACAGCTGCAATTTGACTTAACTAGTTTTCGAAATTCTTATGTTGATTCTCCAAATTCTGAATACTTGCTTCAGTATTCCGCTGAAATGTCAAAGTGTGCACTATATCTTCCAAAGAAGACTTACCTTCGGCAGTTGATGTCATATTTGGATTTTGATGCGGCACGTATGGTTGCCTATATGGTTGAAAATTCATGGCTGCTTGCTATCCTTGAGGATTCCTATATCGCAAATTTGGATGATCATGCCATCCCGGATTATAGGTATTAGATAATGGGTCGTACTTCTTTTGATTTGGCCCAGCAAATCCTCCTACGGCATTCACTTGTTCTGCATTTTCTTCCTGCAAAATCGGACATGAATCAGTAGAATGTCTTAACATTGAGCATATACCACATACCTTAGCTTCTTCTTTTCTCGTGACCGCTAATTGTCGCACCAAAGAAGTGAGGTCATCCAATCTCTTTTCCAACAAGGTTGCACTAACTTCATTCACGCCTTTCGACCCATGCCCAATACGGATTCCAAATTATTGCATGTTGGAGGCCATATTGGCGATCAATTCTCTTGCAGCTGTTGGCATTTTGTCGGCTAAGGCACCACCGCTTGCAGCGTCGATCATGCTCCTATCAGAAAGTAAGAGTCCCTCGTAGAAATATTGAATTAATAACTATTTGGTTATCTAGTGGTGTGGACAGCTAGCGCACAGTTTCTTGAATCTCTCCCAATATTCATAAAGTGTTTCTCCCGTATGTTGACGAATTCTGTAAATCTCTTTTCGAATATTAACTGCTCTCGATGCTAGAAAATACTTTTCGAAGAAAAGTCTCTTCATTTCAGCCCACGTCTGCACGTTCTCTCCAGCTGAATAATATAGCCAATCTTGCGCATCGTCTTTAAGAGAAAACAGAAAAGCTCTCAGCTTAATCTGCTCTTCCGTCACATTAGTCAGCTTCATACCCATGCAAACTACGTCGAATTCCTTCAAGTGCTTATATGGATCTTCTCCCGGTAATCTCTTGAAAATAGGTAATAAGTGAATCAGTTCAGATTTCAATTCAAAAGTATTATTATCACCTAAATTCGGGAAGTTGATGTAGTATGGTTGGCGCGGCTAGTTCACGAAGGGTGCGATTGGCGGTTATCCTATCCATCTTCTGCGTCTCTTTTTTTTGTTTGGTTTGTTTTCGCAGTCTTTTCGTTGTCTTTTCAATCTCAAGATTATACTATAAGTTATCTGATTGGTTTGAACGCGTAACGTACATAAACCGTCAAAAATTCCCCGACAACGGCGTCAAAATTTGGTGATGCTGTCGCCTGCAACCAAATATAAAAGAAATCGCTTCCGTTAAAACAAATTAATGTAGTAGCGGTAAGCGGATATCGTTCCCACGAGGAATCTTTGCGATAATGAAATTACGAATTCAAACAGCACAAACAACGAAATAAAAAGGAGGGTTTGGTCACGGAAATATCAGAAAATCAAGAGAAAAATCACAAATTGAAAGCAGTAATTAAATCTAAAAAATCAATGAGAAAATACCTTGGTTTCGGGTCACCGATGTTATCATGCTATTATGGATCCTCGATATAAAATTGCAATCATTAATAAACATTCATTAGGGGAGTTTTCTCTTAAGTGTAATGACTAGAAACATGTATCCTAGTATTCTTATTAAACAATAACCTAGATACGATCGTAGGTGTGATTGAATAATAGCATTAAGAATCAAGAACCAATGAGCATGCGAAATACATGTACGACATGGAATCAATCAAGTGAATATCTTCTTAGAATTGTCGACTCTAACATAGAGAAGTTAATCCTAATTGCTACTTATGATTATCGAAACTGAACGTCATATTCCGTTAATCTAGCGATTAAACTAATTAATCTCTAGTTGCGCACCTCGAAACCAATGAATCCAATTAGAAATAATAGATCTGAAGATATCTAATGTTTATTAACAATATAAAAAGTATCCGAAACATCTCACCATAACAACATGTAACATGGATCCCCTCAACCAAGACAAAAAATTTAGCTACTTATAATCGAATTGAAAGCAAAAGAAATAACAAGGTGATAAGTCTCCATCCCTGGTTCTTTGATGAAAAATACGAAAACACCAATTGAAAATATGCAGAAACGTAAAGAACAAAAAACCAGAAAAAGTGTAGCAGCCTAACAACGTCCGACCCTATTCTAAAACCTAATATATATATGCGTTAATCAGCCAATCTCCTTCTCTTTGTTAATCTCTCGTTTATCTTCTCTTGATTCTGTCCAGATAAGGCACTCTTCTATTTTCGGTAGGTAACTCCCTTGAAAGATTGCAAGATAATCTTTAAAGATTGTGATTAATTTGAAATTGACTTCTGAAATTTTATCTGCAGATTTATTCCATCCTTAGGCGTGCCCACACTTAGTCACTGAATTTCTGTCAATTTGGAAATTTCGGATTTTCTTCCTTCTTTTTGCATCTTTTTCATTCCATTTTGTCTCTAAGTTGTTGAAAACCATTTGTAAACAATTATAAGACAAATCCATTAATTTCGGATAATAATTTCAACACCTTAACAATATTTAAGTCCAAAATAAGCGTAATTTAATGATTTAACAATTATTCCGACCTTCATATATTTGGAAGTCCTGCCTATGTGATGTTTAATGCCCAAGAAACTACAAAGTTGGATCGAAAATCCCGAAGATGTATTTTCTTAGGCTATACTGAAGGTGTGAAGGGATATCGTCTGTGGGATCCCACTGCCCGAAAGATTGTTATCAGCAGGGATGTTATCTTCATGGAAGATAAGGATCAAGAGCAAGTAGAAAATGTTGGCACTGTACAAGAGAATCCAAAAACTACAACAGTATAAGTGGATAGGGAAGTTGATCAAAATGATTTTTCTAAAGCTGCACCAGAGCATGAGGAGCAAGAACCAGTTGAATATGATGTTCTAGATACTCGGAGACCAACTCGCATGAGAAGATCACCGAGTTGGCACTCAGATTATATTATGGAGAGCAATATTGCATATTGTCTTTTAACTGAGGACGGAGAGCCATCAACTCTTCAAGAAGCAATGACTAGTTCATATGCATCTCAGTGAATGACAGCAATGCAGGAAGAAATTGAAGATCTACATAAGAATAAGACATGGGAGTTGGTATCACTACCGCAAGGAAGAAAGCCTATTGGCAATAAATGGGTTTACAAGATCAAGCAGAGTGGTGATGATCAAGTAGAGCGATATCGTGCTAAATTAGTGGTAAAAGGATATGCTCAGAAAGAAGGTATTGATTTTAACAAAATATTTTCTCCTGTGGTTCGACTCACTACAGTTTGAGTAGTTCTGACAATATGTGCTATATTGACTTACATCTTGAGCAGTTAGATGTGAAAACTGCATTTCTTCATGGAGATCTTAAAGAAGAAATTTATATGCTCCAACCAGCAGGTTTTGAAGGAAAAGGGAAAGAGAACTTGGTTTGCAGGTTGAACAAATCTCTATATGGTTTAAAGCAGGCGCCGAGGGGTTGGTATAAGAGATTTGATTCCTTCATCATGAGGCTTGGATACAACAGACTGAATGCATACCCTTGTGCATACTTTAAGAGGTTTGAGAAAGATGATTTTATAGTCTTACTACTATATGTAGACGACATGTTGGTAGCAGGCCCCAATAATGATCGTAACAAAGAATTGAAGGCAAAGTTAGCTAGGGAATTTGAAATGAAGGACTTGGGACCAACAAATAAGATTCTAGGGATGCAAATTCACCGAGACAGAAATAATAGGAAGATTTGGCTTTCTCAGAAGAATTATTTGAAGAAGATCTTGTGGCGATTCAACATGCAAGATTGTAAGTTAATTTATACCCCTCTTCTTGTTAATTTCAAGTTATCCCCAAGTATGAGTCCTAGTAATGAAGAAGAGAGGATAGAGATGTCTTGAGTACCGTATGCATCATTAGTGGAAAGCTTAATGTTCACTATGATTTTCACAAGACACCAGACATTGCACATGCAGTGGAAGTAGTTAGTAGATACATGGTAAATCTTGGTCGAGAGCATTGGAATACTATTAAGAGGATTCTTAGATATATCAAAGGAACCTCAAATGTTGCATTATGTTATGGAGGATCATATTTTACTATCAAAGGATATGTTGATGCTGATTATGCAAGTGATCTTGATAAAAGTAAATCCACTACAGGATATGTGTTTACACTAGCTAACGGAGCTGTGAGCTAGGTTTCAAAATTGTAGTCAGTTGTGGCTACGTCAACAACAGAAGCAGAATATGTAGCAGCTTCACAAGCAACTAAAGAAACAGTATGGTTGAAGATGTTGTTGGAAGAACTTGGGTATAGATAAAAGAATATTACTCTGTATTGTGATAGTCATAGTGCTTTACATCTTGCAAAGAATCCAGCATTTCATTCAAAGACAAAACGCATTCGAGTTCAGTATCACTTCGTTCGTGAGAAAGTGGAAGAAGGAACGGTGGACATACAGAAAACTCATATAATAGATAACCTGGCAGATTTTATGACAAAAGCAATCAATGGTGACAAGTTTATATGGTGTCGATCCTCGTGTGGCCTGACAGAGATGTAAGCAACATTAAGCGGCAAGGTAGAAAGAATAGTGTGAAGATCTGATTGACACTCAATGAAATCTTCAAGTGGGAGAATTATCAATAGCTATGGCTGCTGTCAACAATTGTTAGCTGCTGTCAACAATTGTTGGCTGTTAGGCACCGAATGCCTAACACAGCCAAGCCACTCCTGCCTTTTTACATGAAGAGGAGTAGCAAGCGAGCAAGCATCGAGAGCAGAAAAAATAGAGAGAAAGTGAGGTGAGAGAGATCCATAAAATATTATGTATATTTTTAGTCTAGTTTTTCCTTGTAATTCTCCAGTTTTCCCAGCAGTAAAAGTCTTCTATCCTTGCCCGTGGTTTTTATCCTTATTTAGGGGTTTTCTACGTAAAATCTATGTGATCATTACTGAATCTGTGTGTCTCACTCCTATTTAGCTGCGAACGTGCTCGAATCTGGTCAATTTTCACAACAATTGGTTTGTCTCTAGTATCGCGTATCATACGTAGAGAAAGCAACGCCAGTAGCATCCTTAATTTTGAAAGAAGCTGATTTGTCTATTATACAGTTGGATTAGATGTGGAACTCTGCAAACGTTGTGGATTTTTTGGAGAAAAGGTCAACTTAAGTCTGTGGTTTGGTTGGTCACTACTGTAAATTTTAGAATTTGTGTGAATATTGTATTTCTTATTCCTTTTCACTTACATGTACACTATCGAGTGAGAGTTTATATACAATTGTTCTAATCAATTCTACACCTGGAAAATCTATACGATTATAAAAGAGAGAGAAAACAAAGATATATGTATTATTCCTCAGCTGATGGGCCTGTGTCTTTGTGGGCTGATGGACTGTGAGATGTGTCTATAGAATGGTTCCTTACATGCTCCTCAAACGTAAGCTTTGTGGGCCGTGAAGGTTGAGTTTACCACACAAACTAAAGTGACATTCGATTGTCATAGGTTTAGTGAAGAGATCGGCGAGTTAGTCCTCTGAACTATCATAGTTGATCTCTAGGGTTCCAGCAGTAACTCGATCTCAAAGGAAATGCACAACAATTTCAATGTTCTTCGTTCGAGCATGGAACACAGCATTTTGAGACAAAGCGCGAGCTCCATTGTTGTCGCACCAGATGACGGGGCGATGAGAGGGTGAAAACCCTAATTCAAAGAGAAAAGGTAAAAGCCAAATAATCTCAGTCGAGATAATGGAGAGAGCTTGATATTCGACTTCAGTACTGGAGCAAGCTACAATAGGTTGCTTTTTGGAGCTCCAATGGATGAGATTGCCACCCAGAAAGACACAGCCATTGGAGGTGTATTTGCGGTCGTCAATAGAGCCAGCCCAGTCAGAGTCAGAGAAGGCAGGGATTCGTAAGGGGAACGAAGAAGAACGAAAAAATAGTTTTGTTTCAGCAGTACCACGTAAGTATCGAAGAACCTTTTTTAAAGCAACCCAGTGCGGTTGAAGCGGATTAGTCAAAATTTGACTTAATTTATTGACAATGAAACAGATATCAGGACGACTGTGGCATAGGTACTGAAGACCACCAACAAGGTTGCGATAATCTGAAGGATTCACAATTGGATCACCATCAAAGGTAGAGAGCTTCTGACCAAAAGATACAGGAGTGGAACAAGGCTCACAGGTAAGCATATTAGCCCTTTTTAGAAGATAATAGATGTATTTTTGTTGAGATAGATACAGACCTGTAGAATTTCTATGAACTTCGAAACCAAGAAAGTAGTGCAAAGAACCAAGAGTCTTTAGAGCAAATTGTTTGTGTAAACAATGAATGAGATGTTGGATGGCCTCTCTATTGTTGCCAGTAATCAGTATGTCATCAACATAGATCAGAATGTTTAGCTTGCTGTGGTTTTGATGAAGATAGAATAAGGATGTATCACATTTAGAGGATTTAAATCCCCAACTTTGAAGAGTCTATTTGAGGGTGAAAAACCAGGCTCGAGGAGCCTGTTTTAGCCTATATAGGGCTTTAGAAAGATGACACACATGAGTAGGATAGGAGGAATTTACAGAAGGATTTTACATACCCTTGTGGCTGATGAATGCAGAATTCATCTTGTAGGACTCCATTAAGAAATGCATTATTGATGTCAATCTGTTGAATATCTCACTGAAATGAGATAGCTAGAGATAGGATGACTTTAATGGTGGAGGATTTTACTATTGGACTGAAAGTCTTAGTAAAATCCATACCTGGGTTTTGATTAAACCCTTTTGCCACTGAACGAGCCTTTGCTTTGTCAAAGGATCCATCTGAGTGATATTTGACACGAAACACCCATTTTGTTCCCAAAACATTCATGCTAGGATGATAAGGGACAAGATTCCAGGTTTGATTTTTGTGGAGAGCATGCATTTCAACATCCATAGCAGCCTTCCAAATAGGATCCTGTTAGGCAAAGGAAACAGATTGGGGTTCTTTGATAGGTGAGGGAGATATAGGAGTGTGGTAAAGTTTAGGTTTGAAAATGCCACTGTTGGAGCGAGTTTGCATTGGATGAGTATTTCTGAGAGGGACAGAATGACCAGTAGGTACAATGGTTGTTTAGAGAGGAGGAGGTGAAGAGGAAATAAAGGGGGTTGGTGAGCTGTGAGGAAAAGTAGATGGTGAATGAAATCAGAAGATAGAGGAGGAGAATTTATCTGTAATGGTGGTAAGTCCGGAGAAGCTCCTAAAGACCAGTCCTTCGGCAGGGAACTGCTAATAGTAGGTTCCATAGAAGAGGAAGGAACTTTGAGAAGTGAAATGGGTAGAGTAGAATGAGCTTTGTGGGATGGTAGAGGTAAGGTTGATTGTTTATGAAAAAGGAGAGGGTAAGTATAGATTTGTCCATGAGCCTTAATATTTCTCGTCATGTTGTTTTTAATATAGATTTGTCCATGAGCATTAAGGCATTTATAACCACGATGAAAAAGATTGTAGCCAAGAAAAACACACTTAGTAGTGTGATAGTTGAATTTATGAGAAGAATAGGGTCGTAGATAAGCATAGCAACTACAGCCAAAAGGTTTCAAATGAGCATAGGTTGGCTGTTTGTTATAAAGAAGCTCATAAGGTGATTTGTAATTAGTAATGGGACTGGGTAATTGATTGATGAGATAAGTGGCTGTAAGAAAGGCTTCTAACTAGAAGGAGAGAGGCATTGAGGCATAGGAGAGTAGGGTGAGACCCATTTCTGTGACGTGACGATGTTTCCTTTCAGAAACACCTTTTTGCTGATGTGTATAGGGACAGGATAGTCTAGGAGTGATGCCTTGGGCTGCAAGGTAAGGTAGAAATGACTAGTATTCCCATCCATTATCAGTATGAAATGCTTTTATCTTGTGATTAAATTGTAATTCCACATGTGATTTGAATTTTAAAAAGGTGAAGGCTTCGGATTTGAGTTTTAGATGGTAAAACCAAGTAAATCTAGTGTATGCATCAATAAAAATAATGTAATATCTATGTCCTTCTGTTGATAGAGTTGGGGAAGGACCCCATATGTCTGAATACACAATTTCAAAAGGTTGAGTAACATTAATTGAGTGATTTTGAAAGGGAAGTTGATGTAACTTTCCAACTTTACAAGCATCACAGAATTTAAGAGTGTGCATATCAACACGAAGATTTATAGATTTGGAAATCTTTGATAGAATAGATGGAGAAGGATGACCCATTGTGGCATGTAGCACATTGGCATCTACTGTGGTACACATAGGCAGTAGGGAAAGCAGAACCAAAAGAGGAAGGTGCAGCAGATTTTGCATGAGAGGATTTAGGTGTTGTCTTGAGGTGATACAACCCATCCTGCAGAGTTCCTTGTAGAAGAGTGGTCTTGAAAGCTTGTCCTTAAAAAAACAACCATTATCAGAAAATTCAACAACAATATCTTTATCTTTAGTAAGCTTAGAAATGCTTAAAAGATTACGGGTTATGGAAGGTACATGTAAATTATTTGTAAGATGTAATGGTGTAGATGAAGTATTGAAGTGAAATGAAGATGAACCAGTGTGTCTGATAGGTAAAAGATTACCATTGCCTACGGTTAAATGATCATTCCCAATGTATGGAGAGTTGACGCTTAGGTTTTGAATGTCAGGAGTGACATGATTGGTTGCATCACTGTCAACAAACCAAATGGACTCAGGTGATGGTTCAGATGATGGAACTGGCTATTGGGGAACCATGTAGTGTTTAGGGGAACCAGAGTGCACATAATTTGCTTAAGGTGAGGTATTATATCCATTGTAGGTCAGCACAGGTTGAGAAGAGGATCGCTAGGGCTACTAAGCTGTGGACGTCCTTGTCAGTTCTGATTAAAGCGTTTGTGGCACTGCAGAGCTAAATGGTTTGATTTTTGACAAAGTCGACATAATATTTGTGAACTAGATCTGCCTCCTTTTCCTCTTGTTCCTCGGCCATGTCCCCAATGTCTGCCACCAGAAAAGGCAGGTGAATGAGTGCGACTGACAAGGTTTGCAGATGGTGTTGAGATCTGAGACACAACATGCTATTGTTCTAAACGAGTTTCATACATGAGGAGGGAGCTTTGAACATCTTGAAAGGAAGAAAATGCCATAGTATTTGATAAAAAACAGACAATCGGATCATAATCTTGTCCTAAGCCAGCAAGAGCACTAAGGATTATCTCAAATTTAGAGACTAGATGACCAGCCGAAAGAAGTGAGTCACTAATGACTTTTATTTTTTGCATATATGCATTGATATTATTAGATCCCTTTTTAATAGATGATAGATGTTGTTTTAATTGCAGGACTTTAACCATGCTTGTTTGAGCAAGTAGCTTCTCAAGGGTAACCCAAACTTCAACAAAAGATTGAGATTGAGTGACAAGGTTAATGATATCATCATCAACAGTTGATAATTGCCAGTAGAGAAGAAGTTGGTCAGATCTACGCCATAAGCGATACTCAGGATTAGGCTGAGATAAACTGTCATTGGAAGGAATAAAAGTAGCAAGGATTACAGAGGAGGAAGAGATAAATTTTTCTAGCTCCAGGGCACGAATTGCAGCAAGAACCTGGGCTCTCCAAGTGATGTAATTTGATCGGGTAAGTTTGGTAATCGTAAAATTTAGAGATTTTGCAAGAGATGGAAAGTTGAGAAGCTGATCAGATGAAGAACCAGCAGTAGCAATAGAAGAAGAAGGAGAAGCAGCCATAGACGTTGGTCTTAGCAAAGCTCTGATATCATGTAAATTTTAGAATTTGTGTGAATAGTGTATTTCTTATTCCTTTTCACTTACATGTACACTGTCGAGTGAGAGTTTATATACAATTGTTCTAATCAATTCTACACCTAGAGTGGAAAATCTATACGGTTACAACAGAAAGAGAAAACAAAGATATGATGTTTCTTAGGGTACAAGTTTCAAATCTCTTCATCATCAAGGTTTGCATTTAAATGGCTTGCGATGCGATACTACCCTGTAGGGACGGATTCAGAAATTTTTTTGAGTGGGGGCAAAATTTCACTGGAGGTTAAAATTTTTTTTAATGGGAGCAAAATTTTAATAAGAGCAAAATTTTAATTTTTTATGAGTTAAAAATTTAAAATAATAATTTTTTATGTAAAATTTTTTGGAGCCAGTGGGGGGCCCCCACTTGCCCCCACTGTGGCTCCGTCCCTGCTACCTTGAGAAAGTTGTAAATATATATTTTTTAAATGTGCATTGAATGCTGTGGTTGATGCTTCGTATTAAAATTTTCTTGATTAAATGTTAAATATAACTTTTCTCAATACATCATGATGATGGGAAAATATATCGGTACAAGACGCTGGCTATATTTGTTTCTTGTAATTGCAAAATCATATTCGGGAACAAGAAAATTGTAACTTATGTTAAGATTCCAATTTATATGCTATATAACCATTGTTTTCGTAATCGTTATTAATGCAACGCTGACTTAGAATGCAGTTTGGAATTGAAACATCACATGACTTTTGTATAACTAAATCGCCCTATTTAATTGCACTCGTAGATGTTAGATGTTAGATGTATCCATAGCAATCACTTGACACTATATTATAATTATGATTTCGTTACAAACAAACACTACAACAAAAATGACATACAGTAACACTAGACAGTAATCTTTTGACAATATGTTATAAAATACCTATCTATGGTAACATTATATCTTAAAATGTTATGATTCTTAATTTGATACG
>JAOTAX010000198.1:5021175-5035063 GCA_025629825.1 Erythroxylum guanchezii | reverse complement strand
GAGTTTGTACTTCGACAACAGAGAAAGGATCCCTAACTTTCTCTCTTGTTTCAGTAGCGACAATTGAATCAATCCTAATTAAGTTTATCTTATCTTAATGTGAGATAAGATTTAAAAAAAAAAAGAGTAAATTGTGATTTTATAGAGAATAAGTTTATATATATATAAAGCAGAAGTCTGAGTTATCTACATGAGAAATTGGAAGAAGAAAAAAAGAAAGGTATTTGGATTTTGGAAAGCCGAAAAATTTAAAAGAAGATAAAAGAAATACAAATATTTTAATATAGGGCAACAGAGCAAGTTACTTGACAACATTTTTTAAAGACAAATAGATTATATGTTTCGTATGTGTGCCAATTTACTTAAATAACAGCTTAGGAGTTTATATACGTCGCAAGTTTCTGTTGTTCATGAAACTTGACACTCATGTCTTGTCTAGTAAAGCTCCTCTTGGTCCAACCTACATAGTGCTTTTCCCTTGGATTTTACAGAATTGTTCGTGAAACTTGACTCTCGAGTCTTTTCGATTAATGATTAAATTAGGCTGTCGATTAATGATTAAATTAGGCTGTGACGTGCGGCCACCATTCAATGGTCGTTCAAGACAACCTTAATTTTACAACATTGTCAGTTGCAGCTACTGTAAATTATTTATCGGATCGACAATTATTTGCGTACCTGTATCCATGATTGTTATTCGTTGTAGAAAGCTTTTTATTTCCTCTCGTCTTCTTTTATTAGAGCATTCCTCAATGGTTCAGAATATTTCAGAAGCGTTATGATACAATAAGTTATTTCAACTTATATAGCATCTCCAATGGACATGTCCTTTGGTAAGTGGAAGAGAGAGGAAAAGGGTCCGTGACCTATTTGAGACCCAGTCTTTAATACCCAATAATCATTATCTTGGGTGCGTTTCATAGGACTCAATCGATAAATGACATGGGACATAAAATAGTCTAACAGCTACTACGTACCGCACCAAACCAAAAGCTAGGATACCATAAGTTGAGCCAAGTTCGCTGGGTACCCAAATGGCTGAATATTTATTGTCATCTTTACAACTATTATAATAATAAACCACAAAAAATGACCTATTTTATTCTATAAAAAGCAATCAAATCATTGAAGAATTGATATGTACAATAATTCATGTTTTATAGGGAAAAGAAAAGGGTTAACTAAAAAAAAACCATAAATTTTACACAATTTTATAATATTAACTTGAAATGCCCAAAATTTTAATTTGTTGTGAAAATAGTCTAATGTTAAGTTTTCTGTTAATGTTCAATTATTTTCCCATATGTTCAATTATTCTCCAAATAATTGTTTTATAATTTTAATAAATTTAAAAAAGAAAAACCTGAATGACTTTTCATCCATCTATATTCTCCTTCTCCTCCTTGCTAGTCTTGTGTATGTTTTTATTTTTCCATACGACTTTTCTGATTCTTCCAACTTGCTTGCTCTGTCTTAGATTTATCTCATTGCAGGGATGTGTTTCCTCTTCTTGTTGTCTATTCCTTTCTTATTGTCTTCATCATCTGGGTAGGCATTATGTTAACTTTGCTACACAAAATATTGATTTTTGTCAATGTTGTTCTTTACCATACTAAAACCACAATGTAATTTTCCATGAAATATGTCATTCCTCTCCAAGAGATCTGGTAATGAATTTCATGTTTGAGTTGATTTTACAGTACCAAATGTCTTTGACATAGAGGTCTTTGCATTCAAACTTTAAAGTGGAAAATTATGCAAGTTTTCAACACTCTTGTTCTGCAACAAGAATAAGGAAAATGGGTAACTAATATTTGAGAAGGAAACTGATTAAGGGGTATTTTATTGAGTTGGACAAGATTTGATTACCTTTTTCTTCTAGGTTTCAATATGGTTGTTTAATACTCAAATTTTTTTAGTTGTAGAACA
Source organism: Erythroxylum guanchezii (assembly GCA_025629825.1). NCBI lineage: Eukaryota > Viridiplantae > Streptophyta > Magnoliopsida > Malpighiales > Erythroxylaceae > Erythroxylum > Erythroxylum guanchezii. The sequence goes on along the minus strand of JAOTAX010000198.1, from coordinate 5,033,134 downwards.
TAGCTTACAGGTTGATAAATGGGTTTGCAATAGATAAGGTTGACTTGGCCTCTAAATTCTTGATCGCAGCTAGGCGAGGAAGATCGGTTAAAATTCAACAATTGGGTTTGATGAGTTTCCAGTAGATCTTGTAGCTTTATTTTATCACGATGAAGGAGCATGACGACTGGAGTTGGGCTCAAAAGAATATTAACAGAGAGGAGAGGAGAATTAATAGAGGAAGAGTCCATTAGGAATTTTCTTTTTCTACATTTATTAAATTACAAAAATAATTACACGGAAAAAAAATTCAACATGCGGTGAAACCATTGTCATGATACAGCATGTCATGTCAGCAATGCTAATAAAAAATTTAATGTCAGATTATTTTATCAACAAATTAAAAGTTCAAATATGTTAGTATCACTTCCTAAAGTTAAGGTTAGCACTATAAGAAAAATGGAGTTTAGCGACGGAAATTACCGATAGAATTTGGACATATTCCGTCGGAAACCTTATTTACCGACGGAATTTACTTACGGAAAAAGTCGTCGGAGATACGGCCGTAGGTAAATTTACCGACGGAAATTATATTCCGTCGGTAAATTTACCTACGGACTTACCAACCGTATAAAATAAAAAATTTTTTGTCAGAAAATTACTGACAGAATTGGCTATTCCGTCGGTAATTCGCGACGGAAAAAATTCCGTCGCTAAATCCAATATTTTACCAACGGAAATTTTTTTCCGTCGGTAAAGTTTCTGTAAACTATTTTTTAAAATTTACCTGCAAAGTGTTTAGTTTCTATAGAAGCTACCTTATGGATAACTTCATTATTTCAAGTAAAAGAATTGAACTAATGAAATTCATACTAAAAAAGAACCGAAAATAAAGAACTGAAATTATTTTTTAAAACAATATACATTTCATTAAACACCTTACATGTATCAGAAATATATCCCAATATCACAACTAAAATCACGTCTTGTCCTTTCTATCACTAATATTTATACCTTAAAGTTATTTTCTAATCACAAAATACACAAATAAACGAAAGTAATAAATACCTAAATTAACTTTCATCCAATATATAAAAAAACACAACAGTAGTTGCAAAAATACCTCCACCGAAGGACACAATGACAATGGCTGAAGAAGACAATGCCGACGAGCAGAAAAAGAGTCTGCAACAGAGAAATGGGCTCCAAGAAAACCGAAGAGGAGACACAGGAAGAAGAAGACACAAGTGGGAGCGAGATGTCGGAATTTAAAAAGAATTTACCGACGGAATTACCGACGGAAATGTCCGTAGGTAAATTAAAAAAAAATTATTCCGCCAATAATTCCCGCCTTTTTACCTACGGAACGAAATATTCCGTCGCTAAATCCATTTACCGACGGAATTTACCTATGAAATTTTCCGTAGGTAAACTCAAATTTTGATTGCTAATTTTGCCACGACGAATTCCCTCCAAATTTAGTGACGAGTAGTAGTACTGTCGCTAAAAAACTCAATTTTAGCGACGGAAGTATGCTTTTCGTCGCTAATTTCCAATGGTATATTATTTGTCGGTAATTTTTCGTTGCTAACTTGTAGTGATTACCGACGACCATATTTTCCGTCGCTAACTGCTGTCGCTAATTTAGCCGCGACGAATTCCCTCCAAATTTAGCGACGAATAGTAGTACCGTCGCTAAATCACTCAATTTTAGTGATGAAAATATGCTTTCCGTCGCTAATTCCCACGGTAATTTTTCCATCGCTACATTTCCGTCGCTAATCCACATTTTTCTTGTAGTGTAGTATTATAAAATTAGGTAAAATTTGAGATTTTTTAATTAATCCAAAAGAAAATATGCTTCCTTTATAAATTTTGTGAAGTGGACAGTTCTTTGTGAAATGAAACCGTTAACTATATTTGCTTTGCACCAATCTCTAGCCACAATTGACTGGTAAGGCTTAAAAGGAACATACTCTCCAAATACCGTTTGCTATCTGAAAGACAGTACATGGCCAATTAATTTGTCCATGTGCACTATACACCAGCATCCCGTGAGAGTTGTGAAATTAAGAGTTAGATACACGTTAAATTGACGTTTAATATTCTAACAACTAATGTTTTTAAAAAATGTGGACTTCCTAACAACTTGATTTTAGATAATTTTGGATGAAAATGTTGGCGTGTAAAACACATGTCGTTAATAGATATAAAAGTGTTTGTGGAGAGCCAAGTGGAATTTAAATGTCACGTTAAAAATACACATCGGACGGTAATAAGTTTTCTTTACATAATAGAAAATCAAAATTTACAGCTCCCTAAATAAACTTTAATCCCCAAATATTCACCACCTTCGTTTTGCCTCCTTCACCATCAGCGTCGACTGATCCACCTTCTAGTCTCTGTTCAAGGGGTTGTGTTGCCTCCTTCATGCATCATCATCATCGGTTGATCCGCCTTCCAGTCTCCGTTCAAGGGGATGTGTTATGTCATTCACGCATCATCTAGCCGATCTACCTTCCTGTTTCTCTCCTGTAATCGCCAAGTATGTTTCATCTACTCATTATTTTGCTCATTTGTGTATTAACTTTCAACGTTCAGATGAAGGGAAGATGGAGATAGTCTATAATGTCATTTATAAGGTACTTGGCAGATATCGTTCTGGTCAATGATGATAGTACCATATATACCATCATTGGATTCCCCTTCCAAGGACTGTTATACTTTCCTTTTGTATTTTGTCTTATTCTATTTTGATTATTTTTTTTCAAATTTCTCCACTTTATTAGAAAAATTATTGATGAAAAATGAATCTACTGAAAGTTTGATAAGGTTGGATTTATATTCAATGTATCACGAAAGTCTCAACTCTTTATAATTCCAAAAGTCCCAAAAACCAAAGAGGGTTATAGTTTGAAAAGTTTATTCATCTTATAGCCCCTTATATACAAACACATTTATATTACAATTCTTGAGAAACAATTGTCAAAGTGTTTACATTCCCAAATTAACCTGATATAAGACTTTTAAACTTATGTAGACTGTAGCATATGTTTATTGTTGTGTTTCAGCACAGTTAAGTTAAATATAACAACTTTGCGAAGCTATCCTCCAGGAACTAGATGGAGTTTTTGAAAAATTAACAAATCATATTTGAATGTATTAGGGAAAGGCCTGTTAAAGAGAGGTAAATAATATTTGGAAAAAACACATCTCTGTAGAAAAAACATAATGTAGGCTTCCTTTTAAGATCCACCTTGGAGCTCTAACAAGTAGACTATACGACAAACTATCTCCTCCCTTGCAACTTAAATTGTTAACTTGCTAACTTTGAACAATAAGTTAACTATTTAACTTATTAATGGTAAGTTTGTAAAGCATCATGTTAGCAATTATATGAGATCATTTAGTTAGATCACAGGAGGATTTGACATGCATTCTCTAGCAATTTGCACAACCATATATGGATGGCATAATGAAAATATTACTAAACATCCTTGTGATTAATGTAAACCTTCTATATAATCTATGTTGATGTTAGACCATACTTAGTTTGAATGGATAGCAGTGAAGTCAAGTCGGAGAATCCATTTTCTCACACTTATTCTTTGAACAGATTTTGTAGTCCTTATGTATGGATAAAAATCCCTTTGTAACTTATGGAAAAAAGAAGCTTAACTTCTTACACATACTTAACCAACTTGAATGACCTCCCTGAGCTATTGCATGAAACAATTATATGATCTTAGTACATAATGTCACTATGCATAAATCAAAGATATGAGCTTAATACGTAATGCCATTAACTTACCTATTACTAATCATCTTTTCAAATTTAAGGTTTCATTACTATATTGTATACGATGCTCCCTCATACTCCTCTTAACTAATCTAAGTTAGCCTTACATTGAATAGAGTCATCTCCTCTCCAGTTTTCCTTTATCTCTTAAAACATTTTAGTTGCACTTGTGATACTAAAAAAGATAAATAACTCAGAACTTATCATGCGAGATAATGAATCGATTGTAGAATTATGACTTCTCTTCTTATAGCGAATGGGGAAATGGAAAGCAATCAAATTAGGAAGCCAAGTTAGCTGAAAAGAAGTGGTGATTTTCTAATCCATTAAATAATTTAGACTATGTTCATCATTTTCAATCAAAAAGTGCCCTCTTGTTAGATAATATAACTATTATTTGATGGTTGTCACCAATGTTAAGAAATGCTTGTATCAATCTGAAAGCATTTTAGTAACATATTCTATCAGGTGGCACTCTTGTATAATCATTATACATATTCCTTCACCATACATATCCACTTTTATGATAAATAGTTCACTATACTGTTCATATCTTCTATGATGATTGTAGCTCTATTTAATGTTCCATATATAACTTTTAAACCATATGTTTGGAAAGAATTAGCTGCAAAATGGAATTATTATGAATATGTTAAGCATCATGTGCTATACTTCAATTTGTCAATTTAACTGCAGGTTTTTTTTTTCATCATTCTTACTTTGTCTATTGCTTTTCCTGGGGTTGATCATTACAGTTTAGCATAATGACATTTGATGAGGTAATTATGAGCTTTCACCATGCAAGATGTTTCGTTAATGTGGTTGGTCATCTTAATTATGAGGGTAGATTTGTGGATGAAATCGAATTTGATCCTGACTTACTCAGCTACTTTGGATTGGTTAATATATGTAAGAAAAATGGGTATAACAATGTTAAAAAGATTTGTTATCTTATGCATGGTTTTAAACTATCTAATGGTTTGAGGGTTGGACAAGATGATGCTAGTGTGTTACATATAGTTAGTGAGATGATGGTTACAGGTGGTATTGATATTTATATTGAACATGGTCCCCTGTTGAAATGATTGAGGATGAACATAAAGAGCTTAATCAGGATAATGCAGTTGGAGATAATGGTGAGGATGTGAATAATGTAGGGTTTGGAGGTAATGTTGATAATAATGATGAAAATGTTGAGAATGTAGAAAATTTAGATGATGTCTCAAATGTTGATGATGGATATGTTGGAGATGATGCAAATATGCAGGATGAATATGGTGAAGAGGATTTAGAGGAAGGGGATGAACATGATGAAGATGATGGAGAGCATGAAGATGATGCAAGAGATGAAAGTGATGGAGATGATGAAGAAGAGGTAGTTCTTTTTTCTGAATATTATGACAGTGATGAATATGGGGAACTTGTTAGCGACAGAGATGATATGGTAGATGATGCAACAAGGAGGAAAAGAAAATACCTTGTTTATGATGAACATGCAGTTGAGCCTCACATTGAATTAGGGATGCTTTTTCTTAATCATTTGCAATTTAAGTTAGTTTTTGTCCATCAAACAAAGAGGGCTATGATGTTTACCAAAAATAAACCCAAATTTTTCCAAGGTAAATCTAGGACAGAGAACTACCTTTGGTATATATGTGGAGCATTTGATAAGAAGCTGTAGTCATTTTAATTTAGGAAATTCAGGGACACTCATGACTGTAATAGAGTTTATACAAATCGTAGGATGAATACCAACATCTTATCTGAGTTATTGATGGATAAACTTAAAAGGGAGCCATTTATGAAGAATGAGAATATTAAATTTTACGTTAAGGATTGTTTTGGTGTTGAAGTATGTATGAGTCTAGTCAAAAGAGCAAAGAAAAAAATATTAGAAAGTGTCGTAACCAGCATCGAAGAGGAGTTTGGGAAGCTTCGGTCTTATGTTGAAGTCATTAGGCAAACCAACCCAGGTAGCGCAATTCAAATGACTGTGTTTCAGCCAATCTCAACATCTTCACCTATTTTTGAAAGAATGTATATATGTTTAGAAGATATTAAACACAGGTTTAGGCATGGGTGCAGGCATTATCATGGCCTAGAAGGATGTTGGCTTAAGACCATCACTAAGGGTGAACTGCTATGTCCTGTGGGAAGAGATAGAAATAATCAAATGTTTCTCGTTGATTGGGCTATGGTTAAATATGAGATTACTGTCACCTGAAAGTAGTTCATTGAAAGACTGCAAGCAGATTTACCTCACTTGGGCTCTATAGTTGGTTGGACTATAATGACGGACCAACAAAAGATAAAAGCTATTCACATAAATTTGTTTTTACTTTTATATTTGTACTATTTATGTGCCTATTATAATTGTGATTAAACAAACTTAAATGTTAATGATTTTGATACTGAAATGGTTATGTTTTTCCTTGCAGGGACTTGACAGAGCCATTGTAGATTTGTATCCAGATGCTGAGCACAAATTTTGTACTCGACATGTTTATGTGAATTGGCAAAGAAGAGGACATAAAGGGAAAGAGATGAAGGGCCACTTTTGGAAGATTGCAAAATCATGTACAGTAAGGGAGTTTGAAGAAAATCTGCAAAAGCTAAGAGCCAAGAAGGAAAGGGCAGCAGAGGATATTGAGAGCTATACACCAATTAAACAATGGTGCAGGGCATTTCAAAGGGAAGACTCTATGATTGAGTTGGTTGACAACAACTTATGTGAGGTATTCAATAAGGCTCTGCTTGATGTAAGAAAGTTGTCAATTTTAGTGTTGTTTAAGCACACTAAAAGAGAAATGATGAAAATAATTGTGAGGAAAAGAAAAGAGGCTGCTAAGTGGAAAGGAGATTTGGGACCAAGAATATAGGAAACTATTGATAAGAATGCCAACATTGCTTAGTATATCACATTGGAGAAGGAGGGTATGAGATTTATTATGGTGAGGAAAGATACGTGGTGAGGCTTCAAGACAAAATTTGCTCTTGTGGGAGATATATTCTCTTTGGCATTTCTTATGCACATGTCATATATGTTATCAGAGACAAGAGGGTTAATATTGAAGAGTACACTTCAAGTTGGTTATGGAAGAGTCAATATGTCAAAGCATATGGGAAGGCTATTCAACCATTGCCTAGTATGGACTAGCTCATTAGCAATGAAGAAATTGTTAGGCCACTAGAATTCAAACAAGAATATGGTAGGCCCAAAACAGCTAGAAAAAGGGTGTTGATGAGCCTCAAAAGACTACAAAAGGTAATAAAAAGAAAATTGTTGACCATATGTCTAGGAGGGCATGATCATCACATGCAACCACTGCCATAAAGAAGGATACAACAACGAAGCTGTCCTTGGAAAGGTAGAGAGGTAATTTCTATATTGCTCTATCTTCTTTTTGATACAACTAAGATCCTTTTTGATAATGGTGGAAATCTAACAGTAATTTTTTCTTTTTCACTATTATCAATTTCAAGTTCCAGCCTAGTTTGAAGATCCTTACCAAGAGCAGCCAACTCATTTCCATAAGGAGGAAAACACAACCAATTTACAGTTAATCCAAAAAGACAACTCAATAGTTCAAACCGACACAGAAATCTCAATAAATGCCTTTGCATCTACATCTAACAAAGTTGAACGGGGAAAGAAGGGTGAAAGAGGAACATATGTATCTGCCCTGCCTCCGCAACTGTGTCTGTATCCGCTAGTTCTCAATTTTGTTAATTGTAGAACATATCTCACAAGTTGATAAATGGATTAGCAGCAGACAAGGTTGATTTCACCTCTGAACTTTTGATTAGAGCTAGGTGAGGAAGATTTGCCAAAATACAACAATTGGGTTTGATGAGTTTGTAGCTGATCTTGAAGGAGCATGGCGATTGGAGTTCGGCTCAGAAGAATGTTGACGAAGAGGAGAGAAATAGATTGAGGAAGAGTCCACAAGAAATTTTCTTTTTCTAAATTTATTAAATTATTAAAAAAATTACATGGAATGTAGACCTTCCCAAAAACTTGAATTGTATTTGCTTCGCATTCTAGTGAACTCAATCCGTTATGTTTCCTATCACGATAAAAAAAAAAAGTTGAAAAGGTTATAAAAGAGTAATCTCTCTAAGTTTTTGGTGATAATTTTATTTAAATCTTGCTAACTTATTAATCAAAAATCAATGTACCTATGAACTTAGGTTGATGAAACCTTAAAAATAAAAAGAATTTCAATCAGATATATCTTAAAGTAGTTATATGAACGGTAATAAGAACTTTTAAGAATAAGTATCTCTATTTATTTAAGATTAAAATTAAAATTTATCAAAACCGTTTAAAATTTTAAAAATATCAACGAAATAAAAATAACAATACAATTAGAAATTTTTGTATTATTTCGCAAATTTTGGTAGTACTCAATCCCTATTTTAAATGTCGATGAATCCTAGTAATATTTTTATTTATAGTAACTTTATTAGATGTGATTCAAATGTTATTACTTAGAATAACATGTTATGGAATTTCGTGTGGGTTAGCATATAAACTAATTACTAAATATGGATAAATGTCTCACTAAAAACAAGAGGTATTACTGTTGTAAGAAACATTATAAAGTCAGAAATCAATATTCTGAAAATTAAGAGACTGCCACAAAGATATCATATTGAGTTGCCATTGTCGTCTAATATGTAAATACGCTACGAAGAAAATGAAGAAAGAAAAACACATTTCTAATTATATCTGATATGGTTGAAATTAAAAACACTTGGGGATCTATCATGCTTTAATGGTGGTCCCCCAGGGAGGGTCCATTGATGCGCGAGAGGCTATTAAAAGTTGATCTGACTCGATCAAGAAGCCATGTTCAGTGTGCCAGCTCCTTCAATTCAATGATCCGAATGTCCAAATGGAATGTAACAGAAACGGATGCAGGGAGACTTGCAGCTGTTTTTGCATCAGAATGACAGTTGATGAAAGACTTACAGTTGAACTTACATTTGAAAGAAAGTTGCATACTCCGCTGGCTTAACTTAGGGGATAATGTGTAGCGGTCAGCCCCTTAGTGGCTTATGGAAATCTTTCAAGTGCATCCATATTTTAGAAATCTTAAATTTGATTCTGTACAAACACTTTCGAGTATTTATGAGAGGTTAGTTTTAATATGAAAGACAGCTTGATATGAATTATTCGATCTTATAACTGAAGAAGCTGTTTTTTCCACCACTTAAACTCATCTATCTTGGCTTATAAATAGTTGATCAGTAAACAGAAATTGCATTAGACTGATGAGTAAAAAGAGTCTAAGTCTTAAGTATGTTAGAAATAGATTGATTTAAATTTAAATTTGATTATTTTAAACTCATTGATTATAAAAGTGAAAATTAATTAAATCTTAGCTATGATAATAAACTTAATTCAGAACGTTGGATTTTATAATATATCATTAAAAAAGTAATTTAATCCAAATCATATATTACAAGATAAACCGCATGTAAATTCATAATTTATACATAATTTTTTAAACATCGATGTGATTTCATAATACTAATTTTTTTTCAAGAAAATCGTAAGTTATACATAGGTCTCGAGTGTCGGCACCTTCAAAAGTCACCAGACATGTATGATGATATGCATAGACGGAGCTTTGCGAGGCCATGATGTACTAGCCCCAACATATAAAAAGATTAAATATTTTTATTTTTAATATATATATATATATAAGGGCGGAATTATTTGGAGTCCATTGATATATTAAATTTTTTAAAATTTTAAAAAATTAAATATTTAAATTCTTTTATCTTAAATTTCTAGCTCCATCATTGATAATATAAAAATTCATCAAATGAAGGGACAGATAATGCAAAGTTGATTCATCAAATGTTGGCTCTCTTTTTCTTGTATATATAGGGTTTTTTTTCCTACTGATGACCTCGTAAATTTCTTTTTCTTTAATTACTTCAATTTTCTTTTTGCAAAAAAAAATGTTGATTTTCTTGACTTTTCCTCCTTACATCAAATTTGGGTGCGACTGCCTAAATTCTTTATTGGAAAGCTTAATTAAGATAGTAGACGAAATGAAATCTTACTAATTACTTTAATGTAATTTTTTGGTGGTAGCATCCAACAAAAATTTGTTACAGAACAAATTAACTTGAATAAAAAGCTTAAGATACAAAAAATAATTAGGTAGAACTGGAATATTACTTTGTTAACATATTGGTACCGCCTAATTTATAAAGTACTTAATATTTATTTTTTAAAAATTATCTCTAAATTAGTCATTAAAATTTAACAATACAATTAAATTTAAATTACTAATTCCTATTTGCACAATAATTTTGAGACCTAAATGCCATCTTAGGATAGCAATAAAGCAATATGTTGCATTTAGATTAATTTGTATTCTTTTCTAAAATTTAAATATTTATTTTTATGTTATTGCATCGCTAAATTTATAAGTTACAAATTTTCAAAAGATATTATAAATTGATGTGAATAGTATATTAAAATATACAAAATGTAAATGTTATACTATTGTTCCCCTAAAAATATATACCATTTATCCTTACTCCACCAATACATATTTATATGGGCTTAAATTAAGTTATATATATAAATTGCTCATATTATATGTTTGACAAAGTTTTTTTTTGAATAAAAGATTTAATCTTACGTTTGATTTGAAGAAATTTTTTTTCTAAAAAGGATGGAGGTAGGGATGTCATCGTCCTTTCCAATCTTAGGAAACTAAATAATTATTTAAAATTGATAACTATAAACTTATCGTCCATATATTTAAAATAAAAAAACATTATTATTATTATATCAAAAATACAAAGATTTTTATTAAAAATCAAATAAAAAATATATTGAAACCAAATCAAATTCGAAACAAAGAAAAATAAAATACTATAAATTCATTACAAAGAGCTTAAGATTAAAGAAGTAAAAAGTAATGAAGTAATTTTTATTGAAAAATGAACTATTTATAATTTTTAACATGAATATAGTTTTTTTATATAATTATTTAATTATTGTAAATGCTAAATTTAAAATAAAAACATTTCTATTATTATTTATACTTTTTAAAATTTTTTTAGTTAAGATGTGAAAAGGATAGCCTTTGTTATTAATTTTTCTGATTAAACTGGTTAAATTGACTTAGTTATTATAAATTAATAATTTAAATTTTACAAACTTGACAACTTAGGGAGTGATTGTTTCTATTTTTATTTTTTGTTTTTTGTTTTTGTTTTCATATTCAGAAAAAAAAAATCTTGTTTGTTTAAATTTTTAGTTTCTATTTTTGGTTTTGGTTTCTTACTGTTTTCAAAAATTATTAAAACCATAAAAAGTGGTTTTTGTTTTTTCATAATATGATTTACTATCATTTAAATATATATTATTTAAGTATTTAATAAAAATATAAATGATTTAATTCAATATTATATTTATATATTTAATAAATTAAAATTAATTATAAATAAAATTATGAATAATTTAATTTATTAATTTTTATAATTAAATTATATATAATTAAATTTAAAATATATAAATATTCAAATAAATTTTGATTTAATAATTAAAATATATTTCAAATAAATATTAATTTATAAATACAATTTTAATTTATAAATAATTTATTTTATTAAAATAGCATAATTTTATTATTAATTTGTAAATAAATATTATATAAGAGAATAAATAATTTCATTTAATTAAAAATAATTTATCTTTAAGATTTATCTAAAATGTAATTATTATCAGTGATAAAAATATAATTATATTAATATTAACAGCAAAATAAGTTTTTGTTTTTATTTAAAAGAAAAACATAAATAAAAAACTAAAAACTAAAATTAAAAACTACAACAACAAAAAATAGAAGTAGAATCAAACAGACCTTTAAAATATTCAAGATCAAATCGATTGAACTCTTTTTCACACCAATAGCCGGCGCTTGCCGTTGATCGGTAGGGACTAAAAGGGTTACGAAGTCTTCGTCGAATGATAGGGATTAAAAGTAGGGATGGCAATGGGTAGAGTTCGGTTCGGGGTTTACTCTACCCATATCCATATCCATATTTTATGACTCAACCCATATCCATATCCATATCCATCGATTTTTACGATTTACTACCCATATCCAAATCCATTGGGTTGTTCGGGTTTTTGGATATCCATCGGGT
>JAOTAX010000198.1:5002075-5014615 GCA_025629825.1 Erythroxylum guanchezii | reverse complement strand
TTTGCTGGAAATGAAGCCACATATGTAAGTATTGAATGGGCAATGGCTTCCATAGTCCAAGATTCAAGAATATTGAAAAAACTCAAAGATGAAATGGATAATATAATCGGTCAAGATCGCAGACTAGAAGAAGACGATCTTCCTAAATTACCATACCTTCGAATGGTCATTTTAGAAGCTCTACGAATGTTTCCAGCAACTCCTATGATTGATCCACACGTGTCATCTGAAGATTGCACCATAGCTGGGTACCATATACCACGGGGCAGCATTATACTAGCTAATGCATGGGCATTACACCGAGATCCTACAATTTGGAAAGATCCAGACACTTTTGTTCCTGAAAGGTTCGAAGGAATTAGCGACGGACCAATAAAAAATTTTCTTGCTTTTGGAATGGGCAGAAGGTCTTGTCCTGGAATGTATTTAGGTCATCGGATTGTCGGTTTGACTTTGGGTTCCCTGATCCAATGCTTTGATTGGCAAATGGTCCCTGGTAAGGATATCGACATGACAAGAGGCAGCGGAGTGACAATGCCAATGGTCGTCCCTTTGGAGGTTATGTGCAAAGCCCGTCCCATTGTGAAGAAAATCCTGACTTAAGACGGAATTCCCACATCCAGTTATGTGTTATATTAAAATATTTGAATTATCCATTCTCGGAATCCTAGTTGTACTTCCTTTCGTTGAACATGTATTGTTGTCTTTTCAATGAAAATAAGATAGCTGGGTGTGGTGAAAGACAGTGTTAATTCGATCAGAAAATGCATGATTGAGTTTGAGTTATTTTCCGACTTACCGAATCATTGTCCGTAACTTCCATACGTTCTCTAGCGTTTGAAGTTTACCGTCTCCTACCCGTGCGGGTAGCCCAGTTGGTCATTGGGAAGGAAAGTGACTCCAAGTTTATACATAGGCAACGTTAGGCATCAATTTTCATTGAGGTGGATTAAACGAAATTAGACAACACAACTGTTGGCGGCATCGCTTTCTTATAAAGGTATTAGTATATCCTTTAACAATCCATCATCACGTTCATTCCATAACAATTTATTCCAAAATCAATAAACTTTTGGTCAAATTTTAACAATTACAAATCTCAACCTCTAACAAAATTTCATTGTTGTTAAGATATTTTTGCTAAGATATCTAATTAATTATTTTGGGCATTATTTGTAGTTGGATATATTTGATATATCATATGTCATAAGAAGTTCGTATATGATTTCACTATTGATAAAGTAATCATAAGTAAGAGCGGGATAAATTGTACGTGACTTAAAAATTTTAAGTTACTATCAATTCGTGTAAATAATAAGACCCTGCCAAATTTTAACATACAAGTTTGTTAATAGAAGGAGCCTATTTAAAAATGAAAGGCATCTGCTAACATTTGAAAAAATGAAAGGAGTCTACTAAAAATAAAAGGAGCCTTTTAAAATGAAAGGACCTTGTTAATGCTCAAAATGAAAGGAATCTCTTACGAAATTAATACAAAAGGAGCTTCTTGCAAGTTGAAAACACAAACACTATAATGCAAAAATTTCAAAAGTTAAGAGAGAGAGTAACACGGTTGATTTATACTGGTTTGACTTATAATGAAATCTATGTCTAGTCCTCAATTATTCAACTTGAGTATTTCACTATAAAACTTCAAGTAGTAAATTTTCACGAGCCTCTCCAAGCTCACAGGTACATATTTTTTGAGATTCTTCAACTTTCTGTACTCGTAGTGTTTAACAAACCTCTGCAAGCTCTCAACAAAAAATGTATAAAAAATTTAACAGTCTCTCTCAATAGAGTGATTTTACTTTCTCAGGCACAAGACGTTTGATATAGATATTAATTTTAAGAATATTAATGCCACTAAAGTATTTTGCAAATCTATGCAAATGCAGTGACTCTTCCTTAAGCAGGCATTTTCTTCAACTAGTTGTTGCTTCATTTTAATTTTGAGTTGACTTTTTATCTTCGATATCATCTCTGCTGGAATCTTTCAATATTTGGACGTTAATAGAAAAGTTTTGATAAGAATATAGGAGCTAATTGTTCTAATTACGTGATTGGTAAGATTCTTTCAAATATTCTAGAATCTTTTCTAATAAGGTAAGTTCATAAAGAAGGTTCCTGTAAGAAAGTAAGCATTTATCCTATGATATCATTTCCTTTTTAAAAATATCATTACCTATACAAGGAAATAAATCCAATTTGAATTTTGAAATATTATAGAACTATCATCAAAATCATTAATAATAAACCTTGAGCTAACAATCTCCCCCTTTTTTATGATGACAAGCAATAACAAATATATTTTCAAAATTCAAAAAATAATAAAGGATTTCGAAAGATACCTATAAAATTTATAAGTTCTTACTCACAGTCATGATTAGAAGGAGCCTTTCTTATGACGGGAGCCTTTCTTATGACAGGAGCCTATCGTCTATGCATATCACAGATTTAAACTTCACAAAATTCAGTACAACCATATTTCAACAATTAGCCGAGAATAGGGAAAATATATCATCGATATCATCAAGAGTAAATATATCACTGATTCTCCCCCTTTGTCATTATTAAAAAGTAAAGGGAAAATAACTAAAGCATCAAAAAATAGCACAAGTATGTAAAAATAAACCAAGCAAAAATAGCGACAAAGTTATTAAGAAGATTCAGAATTTTTTTGAAGCAAAATCTGCATGTCAAGAATTTGATTTTGCATATTGTCTATTTGGCCACGTATTTGATCTTGATTGGAAATAATTTCCTTCAATTGTTGAAGGATTAGATCATTTATGCTCTGGAGTGTGGCAGGGGCTGATTTTTATGGGGCAGGACCCAAAAAGTCTGCTGCTCTTTCATTTTTCTTCTCCACTTACATATTGTCTTTCAGCTTGTATCCAAAATGGTAAGGAATGGAGGAATGGAACTTTCTAGGTTCATACCAATCCAGATTGTCAAAAGACACTCTAAAATAAGCAAAAATATGTTAGCTCAAAGATTATGTTTAACGATTTTAATGATAGCTTTATAATATTTCAAAATTCAAATTAGATTTATTTCTTATATAGGCAACAGTATAATTCTTAAAAGGAAATAAAATCATAAGATAATTGCTTCCTTTCTTGAGGAGCCTTTTTTTTAATTTACCTATTCAAAAATGGTTTTATGACATTCGGAAGGTTTTTACTAATTCGAATAATCAGCTTCGAAAGCCTTGACAAAATGTTCTTCTTAACATCTGAATATCAAAGATTTTAGCAAAAATGATATCGTAGATTAAGCAACGACTAGTTGAGGAAAATGTCTACTTAAGGAAGAGTCACTGCATTTGCGAAAGATACAAACTTGTGAAATACTTTAGTAGCATCAATATTCTTGAAAGTCATATCAAACTCCTTGTGCCTTAGAAAGTGAAATCACTCTATTGAGAGAGATTGTTAAATCATTTTTTCTTGTTGAGAACTTGTAGAGGTTTGTTAAACACTACGAGTGCGGAAGGTTGAAGAACCTTGAAAATTATATAATTGTGAACTTGGAGAGGCTCGTCAAATTTCCTACTTAGATTTTATATTGAAATACTCAAGTTCGATACTTAAGGACTGGACGTATGTTTTGTTATTAGTCGAACCTGTATAAATCGACTATGTCGTTCTTTCTCTCTTCCTGACTTTTAAATTTCTGCATTATAAGTTTATGTTTTTAAGAGGCTCCTTTAGTTTTACCATAGACTACTTCTGTTTTTATATCCCAAGAGGCTCCTTTCGTTTTTGAGAATTAACAGGCTCCTATCGATTAAAAAGCTCTTTTCGTTTTGAGTTTTAACAGGCTCTTATCGATTAACATACTCCTTTCTTTTTGAGTGCTAGTGGACTCCTTTCCTTTTGATAGCTAGGAGGCTCCTTTCAATTAACATGATCCTTTCATTTTCAACGTTAACATAATCATTTTGAAAAGTTGATAGGACCTTTTATTTATAGACTTATTTTGTTTAGGAATCTTGCAATTTTTTTAATACACAATTCACCCCCTCTTATGTGTGTTTGCTTTATCATTTGGTATCAGAGCAAGGATTTATATTTATTGTGTTTTACAACACATGATAGATTATGACAAACAATTTGAGAAGCCTTAAAGGATTGTCCGTCTCAAAGCCTCTTTATTTCAGTAGAAACAACTACTTATACTGAAAAGAGAGAATGACCATCTATCTCTAATCTGTAGATATTGAAGCCTGGCAAGCCATCAGAGTTAGAGCTACACTTCTCGCTACCAATAATGTAGAAGTGTGGTCTAATGCTGACAGAAGAAATGCATAGCTAAATGCTAAAGCAAAACATCATCTCATCTGTGCATTATCTCTAGAAGAATATGAATATTAAGTGTCTTTTGTATTGCTTTTTATGATTGAATTAATTGATTTTGAAGGTGCGCAACTAGGAATTGATTGAATTAATTTATAGCAAGATTAGTAGGATTTGGCATTCAGTTTTGCTAATCCAAAGTAACAATTAGGATTACCATCTTTACGTTAGGGATTGGAAATTCTAAGAAGATACTTATCTAAACTAAATACATGTTGTACGTGTGTTGTCTTGCTTACTAGTTCTCTTAGTTTTTAAAGCTGTTAATCAATCAAACTTAAGATTGTATCTAAGTTGATGACTAATAAGAGTGTTTAGAATACATGTTTCTGTTCATTTAATCTTAATAGAGAACATCACCCAATGAGTATTTGTTAATAGACTTAATTTTATATCGATGATCCATATTAGTTTGATAACGTAGGTGACCCGAAACTAAGGTTCGTTTATTAAATTTCCAGATCTGATTATTTTTGTTATTTCCAATTTTTGTCATTTTTAATTTCTTAAAATCATGTTAATTCAACCCCCCTAAATTTGTTTTAGTTTTCAACTCATATAACATTTAGCAATAGATTCCTTGTGGGAACGATCTTAACTCTTCACTAACTACATATTTCATTATTAGAGTTGGTATTAATTTGGTTGTAGGCAACAACATTACCATACAGTTCACGATATGCATATTTTAATTCATCAATTTCAATATTAAAGTCAGAATAATATACCTCATCGTCTCCTAATTCAACAATAAAGCAAACATTGCTGGCTTCTTCAGGCTCTTCTTCTTCAAAGTTTTCAAAATCCTCATCTGACCAGGTTGCAGCCATAATTTGCTTTCTGGTTTTTTGTTTTCTGTTTTACCTTTTTGAAGAAGAGGACATTTTGGTATTGTGTGTCCCAGCTTCTTGCAGTGATAGCATATGATTTGATTATTTTGTGAATTGCTACTGCCTTTAGATGGAAATCTGTTATTTCTAGTTTTTTTATTTCCTTCTCTTTTCTTCATCAGCTTCTTGTTGTAGAAGCAGGTATATTTTCTGACCATGAAATTAAATTCATCATCTCCATCTATTTGTAACTCAGTGTCACTTTCAGCACCGTTTGATGGGATTTGATTCATCGATTGCTTTTGATGTTATTACTCTTCTGTATGAAGATCCTTCATCTCACCTAAGCTCGGCTTCATGGATCATCAAGTTTCCTCTTAACCATTCGAGTGAAATAATATTGAGATCATTTTCAGTTTCTAGAGCAGTCACCTTAGGTCTTCATTCCTTTAGTAGTGACCTTAAAATCTTTGTTACAAGCTCTCATTCGGATATACATTTTCCACGTGTTTTAAGGCTATGATGACGTTGTTGAGATGTCCGAAGAATTCGTATTGATGCAGTAAAAGACTTATTCTATGTTTCTTTACCTTATTCGTTCCTTCAAAACTAACTTGGAGTTTGTCTCACATTTCTTTTGTTGTAGAATAGAAGGATATCTTTTCATACTCTTCTGGAGATAGTGCACAGATTAGATAATGTCTATCTTTGGCATTCAGTTGTACGTTTCTTTCATCAGCATCAGTCAACATTTGTACGTTATCAATAGCAGAAGGTATGACTCCAATTTTGATGGCTTACCAGATTTCGATATCTATAGATTGTAGATAAATGGTCATTCTCTCTTTGCAATAAGAATAATTATTTCTATTAAAATAAAGAGCCTTTGAGACAGATTGTCCTTCAAGGCTTCTCGAATTGTTTGCCATGATTTATCATGTGCTGTAAAACACAATAAATGTGAAACCTCGCTCTGATATCAAATAATAAAGCAAACACACGCAAAAAGGGGGTAAATTGTATGTGACCTAAAAATTTTAAGTTACTATCAATGCGTGTAAATAATAAGAGCCTGCTAAATGCTAACAGAAAAGTCTGTAAATAGAAGGAACCTATTAAAAAATGAAAGGCACCTACTAACATTTTAAAAAAACGAAAGGAGCCTGTTAAAAATGAAAGGAGTCTGTTAACGTTTAAAAAAAGCGTAAAAAGCTTGTTTAAAATGAAATGACTCTATTAATGCTCAAAACGAAAGAAACCTCTTATGAAATTAAAACGGAAGGAGCACACTTGTAGTGTTTGACAAACCTCTACAAGCTCTCAATAAAAAATGTATAAAAAATTTAATAGTCTCTCTCAATAGAGTGATTTTACTTTCCAAGAAACAAGGAGTTTGATATAGATATGACTTTCAAGAATATTGATGCTACTGAAGTATTTTTCGCAAATGTAATGGCTCTTCCTTAAGTAAACAATTTCTTCAACTAATCATTACTTAATCTTCGATATTATCTCTGCTGAAATCTTTGATATTCAAACATTCTATCAAGGCTTTCGGAGCTAATTATTCGAATTAGTAATATCCTTCAGGATGTTATGGAACCATTTCTAAAAAAATAAGTTTATAAAGGAGGTTTCTACAAGAAAGGAAATATTTATCTTATGATTTTATTTCCATTTAAGAGTTATATTGTTATTTATACAAGAAAATAAATCCAATTTGAATTTTGAAAAATTATAACATTATTATCAAAAAAATTAATAATAAACCTTGAGCTAAAATCAACTCCATTGCTCCAAACTCAGATTGTTGCCTCATTCACTATTGGCTTGACGATGTGTTAGAGATAATATAACAGCAAGTAATAATATTTATTAATTTGTTAAGTTTATTCTACAATATTTATTAGTTTGTTAAGTATGTTTATATATTTATCTAGAACTAGTTAAGTTAGATATGAATTCTTCCACTTGAACTGTAAATAAGCTGTATTCATATATTTTTTACAATCAATAATATTCAATGCACAATAAATTGAGATATGAATGAAACATTCCTTATTAACCATGCAAGCACCTAGAGAGTTCTGACAGCAAGAGTGAATTCAAAGGACCCTAGGCAATGCTAGGCGTCAATTTTCATTGAGGTGGATTAAGCGAAATTAGACAATACAACTGTTGGTGGCAGGACTTTCTTATAAAGGTATTAGTGTATCCTTCAACAATCCATCATCACATTCATTCCATAACAATTTATTCCTAAATAAATAAACTTTTTGTCAAATTTGTACAATTACAAAACCTCTAATAAAATTTCAGTGTAACTGAATACATGTGAAATAGGGCTATGGATTCTTGGCATTCACGAATTTGAAGCGCCTAGAACTTACAGGACTTCTTGTGCAACAAGGGATGAGATATATCCTGAGGCCCAACGTCATAATAGGGAAGAAATATACTTTAGTTTTTAACGTATATTGGGAACATCAATGTCATGCCAATGGTAACTAGGTACATTGAACCTCAGCTGATTTCGTCAGACCATGGAACGCTTTTATGTAAGGATTGTTTTTGGTATACACTCTTTAACTTCTAGTTCTGGTCGCAAAATACGTATGGTGTTACCTCACTGGTGCTATATTTTGACTTTTGCCTTGTAATCCCATCAGTGCTTCAACAATTGCTTCTTTTTTTTTTCCTCTCATGTTTAATTCGTGTCACTAAAATCTTCGTTTCTTGATTCTCATCGTGATCGACAAGCAAAAAAGTCTTATATTTCAGCTTCCAAATTTTGACATACGAAAATTATGCTTCGTCCGTGTAGACTGTAGTTTGTTTCTGACTTTAACGACATTATATTCGTAAAGTTAGCAGTCACTAAAAGACAATCTATGTTGATGAAATATCACTAAAAGACAATCTATGACGTGACTTGTCGTATTTAAATGGATTGTTGAGATATTACCATATATTATATCTTATTGGACATGGTAATGGAATTCAAGTTGGTGACTTGTTCAATCCAACCTAAGTTTAGTCAAAATAGATGGATTTATTTCTGATTTTTTATACCTCAAATGCTGATTTCATTGAAACTCTAAATTTTATAACTGAGAACAAGCTTGATATCATTTAATGGGATCAATCTCTTATTAATCAATTTTTTTTGTAATAATTATACTTTCAATAAAAAATGTGAATAGTGACTCTTTTCTTTTGCCTATAATTACGTACTGTGTATTTATCTATTTAACAACATAAAGTTATGCATCGTGTAATCTCTCATTAAAAAAATTGTAGTTAAAAAATGGAAATACAAATAGGCATAATAATTTTAACGACTCACTTAAGTCATACTATTTCAATGACATAATTATGTATAATGATTTTTTTTAAAATTTATATACGCTTTTGTAAATAAAAATTACGCACATATAAATGCATTAAAATTTAAATAATTGTCTACAGAACTTTTAAAACACTTTTAATTAATTTTTATCAAAAAATGTATTTAATGTTAACAAGAGACTTGGAAGTTAAAGATTTCAACCTTGATTAAAATACGGCTGGTCACAATTTTGATATCGGCTAACTGATGGAGTGCCTAAAAATGAACGTAATAGAGAATTTTCTGATTTGGGAAAGTACCTAGGGGCTGGACTAGCGGATGTGCAAATTGATAGAGCATCAATTAAGCAAATGGTTGGATTGTTAGAAAATTTCATTGCGTGCCAAATATATTTTGGTTTAATCATTTAAGTATATTAAATCTCATTAGGTATTTGAATAAGAGATATTAGGTTTAATTAAAATAAATAATATAATGTATTTACGTTGATGGAATTTAAAAATAAGGATAATAAAAATAGGTGTCATTTAAATTTTAAACTGATAACTACTTCATCTTTTTCTCTACCTATTAAATTTTTCATGTATCTCTCTATCAGACAATATACGAAAAATAACAAAATAAAGGTCAAGAGAGAGAAAAAAAGTATCTGAAATACGATGGATCAGCTTATGTTATTGTGAAAAATTATTAGATTTTAAAATCTTGCATTTTATGTGTTTAAATTTATATGATAAAGTTTTCATGTAAGAAAGATTACATGAGCATGATTTTGAGAATCAATAATTTTCTGTTTAAGATATTAAATCAAGAATTATTATAATATAATTATATACATGATATACATGATCAAGAAGATATTTTATAGTGATTTCCTTACCAATTACGGCATGTTTTAGTTTTAAAAGGAAACAATCATGTCTTCTCTCTTTCTTATACACGGAACATTATAAATGTTTTGTTTCCACCTAAATCACGTTATCAAGATTATGAAAAAAAGGAAAAACAATATTAAGTGCTTCCCTGCCAAGTTGACATGCAAATGGAATTAACAAAGCTATTAATTACATTCATTAAATGTGTCTTATGTTTCTTCTATAAGGATGGTTTGAAAACGTTCCATTAATGGACAGGAAAGGTTCTCTCTCCCATTAATTTTGTTTTTCTCGTGCATTCTCTCATGTGCCATCAATGTGTTTCATTTGTTTCTTTTATCATGTCACTTCAATGCTACATTAATACCTTTATGTCTACTTTTATTAGTTGTCGCGATGAATTAACATCTTTAGATAAGTTACTTGCTTTGATTTCTTTTAAACCTTTTGTTTCATTAAATGTCGTGGGTTTTAATTGTATAATTTGATGCATGATTTTAGCATCATATATTAATGATTATTAATGTAATAATGTACTTACGCATATTTCAATATAACTTCTATTATCATTTAATTAATTTGATATTTATATAATGAATAATTTGTTAGTTATTAAAGTGGCCAAATTAGAAAGTTTTATAAATATCAAATTAAAATAGATATATAGTTACTCGTAATAATGTGATACTTATGATTGCAATAACATAATGATATATTTAATGGGTATACTAAGATTCATTGATACTAAAATATTTAAGAATCACTCAAAGATTGATTAGTTAATTTTATATCAATAAGTATAACCGTGATTAATTAGTATACTTTATTAAATGTATTTAGCATATCTAAAGATAACTAATATATCTAATCAGAGTATACATGATTATTAATTATGTAAATATTACTAAGCATCAATTTATGTGTTTAATAATGTAAAAATAAATTCTTAAGTCTTAGATAATTTTAAAAAAGAATATGAAATCGTATTATTAGCTCAATTTTTTTAACAAAATCATATCAAACATATATGATAGTTGCCTATGTCAACTCCGAAATAAATTCATCATTAATGTTTACGTGCTTGAACTCCTAAAATTCAAACTCAATTAAGTAAAATTAATGGATTACAAAATTTACTTGTTTAAAATTTGCTATTTACTTATTAACAAGCTTTATTGTGTCCAACTCCATAATTTAAATTTCATCTTTTTTGCTTGTGGATGTAAAATAAATTAAACATACCTAAAAATAAATTAAAATCACTAAACTATTAACAAAAATATAGATTCGTAAAACTAAAATATTTATTTTAGTAAAATAATAACATAAAGTTAAAAAATAATATGATATTGTATACGAGTTTAGGATACGTAAGCAAATTTCAGTGATAAGGAGCTGATCTTCGATCAAGCAAGATTGGGAGTTCCACTGCACTCGTAAATTCAGCAATATTAAATACTTAATGGTAACGCTGTGTTCCGGAATATTTTTTAAAAAATTTAAAAATTATTTTATAAATTTAAAAAAATTATCTAAAACAATATTAATATAATCCTGTATCAAAATTTAATCTGACACTAAATTTATTACAGTATTCGTAACATTGATTGGATTCTGTCTAAATCCTACTAACTACAAACAGGGA
This sequence comes from Erythroxylum guanchezii, assembly GCA_025629825.1. Lineage (NCBI taxonomy): Eukaryota > Viridiplantae > Streptophyta > Magnoliopsida > Malpighiales > Erythroxylaceae > Erythroxylum > Erythroxylum guanchezii. The sequence continues at coordinate 5,003,555 of JAOTAX010000198.1, read as the reverse complement.
TTAATGTGAACGTAATAATGATAATTCGGACCCACCCAACGATCAAATCTCCGTCAGGACTGGAAGATATGCACTTGACTCACTGGCAGCCTTCAGTTTGACCCACCGGGTACGAAAGCAAAAGCCAATTGTGAATTCGTGTAATTAAAGCATCTTTTCTATCTTATACCCCAAAAAAAAGCATCTTTTCTATCCGATATTCAAAGTAATAAATCCTGTCTCCACCCAGAAATATGAAGATTATCAACAAACCTCCTCATTCCATCAGCATCTCTAAAAGTTCACAGGACCACATCATCTAATTCTTAAGTGTTGAAAGCAGTTTGATCTGAGTGTCATAAATTTATTTTCAAATCAGATGACGTGTTTGGATTAGATACTTAATGAATACGCCCGACTTCAATTTAATTTATCTAGATTATACGAGTAGGTGGGAGTTAATATCCATGTGACACGAATCTTCTTACTTCAAAAGAAAATACATACAAACATCAAAGTGAAAACAAGAATGATTATAGTAAATAAAAATTTTATAATCAAACAATTGATATTTAATAGGGTCAGTCGTCTCGATTGTGTGATAGCAAACGGGACACCTTACTCACTACAAAAAATAACTCGTTTACCGACGGAACTTTCCGTCGGTATCTGTCGGTAAACGAGTTATTTCCATCGTCAATGGAAAATACTGATGGAATTTAACGTCAGCCGAAATTGGTAAACGTTTCTGTCAGTATATTAACAACGGAGCACAGTACTGTACCGACAGATAATATTCTGTCGGTATATTTAACCGACAAAAATTGGTTAACGTTTTCGTCGGTGCATTAATTAACAACGGTGCACGATACTGTACCGATGGATAAAAGTCCGTCGACACATTTTATCGACGGAAGAGATTGCGAATAACCGTTAGTAAATGGAAGTTAATAACATTGAGAAGTTGACATAGATACTGAAGGAAATATAAACCCCGTGGCCAAAAATATTATGATAGGGGCAGTCCAGTGGCCGTCCGTATAACTAATTGCATGCCTACACCGACGGGAAGCGTAATACTGTCGGTAAATCAATTGACATTACTGACGGTATATGAGTATCCTTCGGCAAATACATTTACTCTTACCGACGGTATTTGAGGATCCGTCGGTAATAAGTTTGAAAACATTTTTAAATTATACCCATTTCATAATCTTGTGATAAATGCATATTTTCAAGAGTTTTCACTTATCTGTATATACTAAATGCATTTGTATATATATATATAATTTGTTTAATCAGAAAATTAAATGATAATATAGAGTTAAAATAATTTAAATTGATAATAAACACATTAAAGTGTACATAAAAAAACAAAGAACATTGTTTATGTAATAAAAAATTAATTATTAAGCATTACTAAGGTTTGTTTAAATTATTGTATTTTGAGTCATTATTTAACATTTTATTAAGTTAGGAGGGAACATAACTTTACTATAAT
>JAOTAX010000198.1:4972368-4986919 GCA_025629825.1 Erythroxylum guanchezii | reverse complement strand
TTTCACATATAATCCATCTTGTATCTAAACCATATTTTCCATTTGAATTCAATTTTCATGAATTCCTCCTTTCTTTATACATGAATAATTGTCAATAATTCACTTAACAGTTCTAGCTTCCATAAAAGGTTCGGGGCCCAACACCTAAAATAAGATAATGCTTTTGGCAGATATGCTTCAAAATGGAGACAAGAGAAAATTAATGGATTGTTGATAGTGGCTGTTCGAGACACATGACAAGTGAAATATCATATTTCAACTACATTGAAATAAAAGATAGTGGTAATGTTATCTTTGCTGACAAAAATAAAGCAAAGTTCACCGGAATTGGTAAAATTGGTAATTCTAACTCTACCTCTATTGATAATGTCCTTTATATTGATGGTTTGAAACATATCATGTTAAATGTAAGTCATTTGTGTGACAAAGGTTATAGATTTATTTTCTATGCATCTTATTGTGAAATAGTCAATAATCACAATAATAATATTATATTTGTTGGCCATAGAAATCAGAATATATATTGTGCTCAACTGGAAGATATATCTTCACAAAGTGTTAAGTTTTTTGTTTCTCTAGAAAAGGATTCATTTATCTGGCATAAAAGATTTGGACATGCTGGCATGAACATTTTATCAAAATTTTCCAAAAAAGAGTTAATAAGAGGACTATCGACCTTGAAGTTTAAAAGCAATCAGGTTTGTGAGGCTTGTTTAAAAGGTAAACAAGTTAGAAGCAACTTTACTCCCAAAAATATTATCTCTACTAACCAACTGCTTGAACTTGTGCATAGGGATCTATTTGGTCCCACTAAGACTCAAAGTTTTAGTGGTAAACATTGCGGTTTTGTTTTAGTAGATGATTATTCTAGATTTATATAGGTTTATTTCTTATCTAATAAAGATGATGCTTTTGAAGTTTTTTAGAAGTTTTGTAGAAAAAAAACAGATAGAAAAAGGATAATGCAATGCTTCAATTCAAAGCGATCATAGAGGAGAATTTGATAACGGAAAGTTTGAAGATTTCTGTGAAAATAACAGTATAACTCATAACTTTTCTTGTCTAGGGACCCCTCAACGAATTGTAGTTATTGAGAGACAGAACAAGACTCTCGTTGATATGGCCAGAATACGCAAAAGTGGTTTACCTCATGATTACTATGCAGAAGTCGTGTCAATTGCCTATAAACATACTTAACAATTGCCTTATAAGACCTATTTTGAAAAAGTTATGGAAAGGAAGAAAACTGAATGTCGCTTACTTTTGAGCATTTGGTTGCAAGTGTTTCGTTCTAAATAATGGAAAAGACAATCTTGGAAAGTTCGATGCAAGATCAGATGAAGTCATCTTTCTAGGCTACAGTACCACTAGTAAAGGATTTAGAGTTCACAACAACATAACAAAGAAGATAGAAGAATCAATACATGTAGTTTTTGATGAAGCACAACCCTCGACAACAACAGTTGATTCAGATGATGAAGAGCATCCCTTGGCTCCTAAAAATACATCACAGACTTAAGCAACACCTATAGTACCTTTGGAATTACAGGATCAAGAAGGTCCTTCTGAAGCCAGGACAAAGTAGGCTCCTTTCTCTCAGCAGTAGCCTATACAATGAAGAACACCAAGAGAATGGAGAGGTCTTGATACACATCAGTACATTCTAGGAGATCCTCTGAAAGTCTAAGAGCCAGATCATCCGTTATGAACAACTTTGTTGCCCTTATCTCACAATTAAAACCAAAAAATTATTAAAAAGGCTCACTGATGAAAATTAGGTTTCAGCTATGAAAGATGAACTAAATTAGTTTGACAAAAACAAAGTTTGGAATCTAATACCTCATCCACAAAACAAGTTAGTCATTAGAACTCGTTGGGTTTTTCGAAACAAACTTGACGAAAATGGTAAGGTGATAAGAAACAAAGCTAGACGTATAGCTCAAGGTTATAATCAATAGGAATGTATTGATTTTGATGAGACTTATGCACCTGTTGCTAGACTGGAATCAATTAGAATTTTACTTGCTTATCCATGTTATAGAAACTTCAAATTGTTCCAAATGGATGTCAAAAGTTCCTTCCTAAATGGATATATTAACGAAGAAATGTTTGTTAACCAACCTCTAAGCTTTGAAGATGAAAACCATCCTAACTACGTGATGAAGTTGACTAAAGCCCTGTATGGTTTAAAACAGGCTCCTCGAGCATAGTATGAGAGGGTAAGTAATTTTCTGCTTGAGAATAACTTCAAAAGAGGAAAGGTAGATAAAAACCCTTTTTATTAAAAAAAAAGGAGAATGATTTACTCATAGTGCAAATATTCTTTCAATGAAGAATTCTCAGCATTAATACAAGGGTAGTTTGAAAGAGCATGATGTGAGAACTATCTTTCTTTCTTGGATTACAAGTCAAACAAATAGAACAAGAGATCTTCATTAGGCAAGACAAATACATAAAGGAACTCATCAAGAAGTACCATTTTGAGAATGCCAAACCTATGGGTACTTCTATGTATACCGGAACTAAACTTGATAAAGATGAAGAAGGCAAGGCTACGAATGAGACAAATTATAGAGGAATGATTGGGTCACTACTATATCTTACAAGCTCAAGACCAGATATTATGCTTAGTATGTGTCTTTGCACGTGCATTCAATTAAATCCAAAAGAAAGCCACCTTCAAGTAGTTAAAAGGATCTTTTAATATCTTCATGAAACTGTGGATTTTAGATTATGGTATCCAAAAATTGATTCTTTTAACATAGTTGGCTATTGTGATGTAGATTATGTAGGTGATAAAGTCGATCAAAAAAGCACAAGTGGCCACTGTCAATTTCTTGAAGGATGTCTAGTTTCTTGTTCTTGTAAGAAACAAAATTGCACAGCACTTTCAACAACTGAAGATGAAATATATAGTAGAGTTGTCAGCTGTTGTGCTTAAATCTTAAGGATGAAGCATCAACTTCAAGATTTCTCTCTAAACTTTAATCATATTCCTATATTATGTGATAATACTACTGCAATAAATCTTTCAAAGAATCTTGTGCATCATTCTAGGACTAAACATATAGAAATCAAGCATCATTTTCTTAGAGATCATGTTTTAGAAGGAACTATTGATCTTTGCATGTTAATACTGAAAATCAAGTAGCTGATATCTTTACTAAGCCATTGTCTGAAGATAGATTTTGTCCATTAAGGAAAGTGGCATGTGCAGACTATATGATATTAACTCTGTATAAAGATTCTATGCTACTTCTCTTTGCAATAGCAGTGATTGGTAGAGGAACTCTTTGCGTACATGGATTGCCTCATTTCGAAAATGTGCTTCATATGGATGGTTTAAAAGATAACTTGGTAAGCATTAGTCAGCTTTGTGATGATGGGCTATTAGTCAAGTTCACCAATGCTGAATGCAAGGTGTTAAACCAATAAGGAGATTGTATAGTAAGTGGCAGAAGATCGATGGATAATTGCTATATGTTGCAGGTTATTACTTCCTGTAATTCAACCGCATATGATAATATGACTCTATAAGGTTTGAACTTCTTCATAGGACACTAGGACTCTGTGCTTTACAACTTTGAAGCTTATTGAAGTAAGTAGTAAAAAAAGAAAAAAAAATTAACCCTAGTCTTTTTTTTGTTCCTTACATAGCTGCCCCCCTTCTTTTTGTTCATCTTACCTAACTAGCGACCGTTTACACCTCTCCAGTTATCATTCCATCTCAGCGTCTCTCCTAGGTAGCTCAATCGTAATAGGATACTCTTGCTTCAAATGGGTTTGTTCTCGATCATCTTATAAATTTGGCTAAGTATAAACAATTTCATTTAGATGCTTTGTTGATTGAGAGGAACTTGTTACATGTTGCTTTATTGCCACATCAATTTGATGTTGAGTTGGTGCGATAATTTTAATGTAATTTGGGTAAGGAACTGTTGGATGATAACACTTTACGCTTTCATATGGATTACGTGAGGAGGAAAGTTATTAAGTTTGATCTTGATTCGTTGAATGCATTTTTGGGGTTTGTGAATTTACTTGGGGAACAATCTTAAGGATGGATTTGAAGTTAGTAATGATATACTTGAAAGTGTATTGATTGATAGTAAATTGTCATCTTGGTCTTATGCTACTGCACTTCGTACTTCTAATCTTACATAGAAATATTTTGTTTTTCATAAACTTTTGCTAGCTAATTTAATGCCCAGCACACATACTATGACAGTTTATCCTTCTTAAGCTAAGATTATGTATGTGATAGGCGTAAGGATTAAAATAAATCTGGGGTGATTGATTATCAAGGCTACAATTGTGGGTATTGGAAAACAGAAAACATTATTGGGTTTTCCAAGTTTAATTTCTCAGTTTTTCATGCTCAAGGTGTATCTCGTGTTGATTTTGAGGTCCTTGAGTCTGTGTCTTTCCTACATACCTCTCCTCGGATTCTTAATGTCAATAAGCAAGCTGGGGTAGTTGATTTGTCATAATCCTCATTTGATTCCTCCGCATAGTCTACTACACCTAATATTGATATTTATGCCTCCTTATTTGCTAAAATTGATCGGATTGAAGGCATGTTTCATGCAGGTATGACTGCTCTTCAACAACTCAAACTACAAGTTGTTTGTTCTGTTGCATGCCCTGAAACTTAGTTACTTTTGGCATTGATTTGTCCCAGGGGGAGATCGAAACTTGCTGGCTGTTTTTATTTTTTTAGTTGATAGTTGATTGTTAAACTTGACTTTGATTTTTCGATACATTTTATTAATGATTGTTTATTTCAGGGGAAGTTTCCACTTCTCTTGTTTAAAGGGAGTTTTTGATGTGACAAATATTGCCAAAAAGGGAGAGATTATTAAGATATTATATTTTATTTTTTGGCATTATTTGAATTTTAATTTAATTGGGGTATCTTTTGTATTAAGGAAGTTGGTTAGGTACAGGATTCTACTATCTTATAATGCGTAGAATTTTAGAAGTTAAGATATTTGTAGAAGGAAAGAATCCTAAAAGGATTAAAAAATCCTAAAGGAGGAAGGATTTATGGTACATTATCAAACAATCTACAGTGTGACATGATCATCGATCGATTTTTGGCTGTTGTGTTTGGGGTGCTTTTTAGAGATCAATTTCAAAGTTCTATAGTAGACTTTTATTTGAAGACTCTCCATGATTATGTTTTAATTTTGTTGCATACATTAAGTGAGTTTTTTTGTTTCTTTTATTCTTGATTTAATCACTTGAGATATTCTTCTTTTTGTTTCATTCATTGTTTTAAAATTATTTATTGAGGTTAGCATGAGTTGATCATGCTATTAGGTATGAGATGCTCTCACCGAGTAAGTAAAAGTAGATAACTTAAAGGAGTAAGTTGACTTCATAATAGCCTTATATAAGTCTATTGTACAATTGTGAAAGTTGATTAATTTGAGTAAGAGCCCCGATGATGTAGAGGTCATGTATGTCGAACTACGTTAATAAACTTCTTGTGTTATGTAATTGTGATTTATTTTTGCGTGCTTAATTTGTTTGCTTGCAAAAGAATTCTGGAGATTGCAGTTGCTCGTCTAGTTGCTTTATGAGAATCAGTTGTAAATTTCAGTTAGAAGCAACCGCAACAGAGCAGAAATTTTGCAAAACTTTGACCTTTGGGGTTTTCAACGACTACCACAACTCTTAAACAAATACACATTCTTACAAACCTTATTAAGGTATGCTAACTTGCACTAACGTACTGGACATCCCTTTTTTTATGTAAAACCTTAGGCAAGCACTATCAAACTTCCTATTAATATTGACTAGTCACACTAAAATCTCCTTTTTTCCTCTTTCTTGAATTTTCTTCCGACGTGTTCCTTTATTTCTCTTATCATTTTTCTTTGTTAATTTTACTTGAAACAGGCTAAAAAGATATCAAAAATTGTTTCTTAAAGTAGTTTTTGAACATATTAATAGACCAATTTGAGAACATGGTCAACTACTATCATTAATTACTTTATATTGGCTGAAGAGTAAGACACGTTTTTTCACCGATAAGGGCTAATTAGTCATAAGGTTTTTTTCATGAATTATAGAAAATTATCTTTACTTTTCATAATTCTTGTCAATTTGATATTCCTATCAAATTATTATTACAATATTAAACAATGTTCAATTTTGACATCAAATGAGTTTAACATGTACATCTATAAAATTTCCTCCTATTAAGTTCAATGTAATTGCATATTACATCATCTTATTAGGTATACAAGTTCAATAATTGCTTCAAACACATAAACTACCACTATTAGCATATTAATATTCTGTTTTAAAAGTGACATTGATATTCGATAAATATTTTAATTGCAAACATCTTTTAATCTTACAATTTTCAAGAACATAAAAAGATTTTTTAGCTAATTAAATCAAATAGTTTGAACATGAAAAGTCTTAGATGATTAATTAGATAATTTATTATCGTCCAAGTCTTACAAAGCTTAACCAAATCAACGTAGAAAAACGGAAATTCACACGCTTTGACAACAAAATACAACTTGACATAGCTGTCTAAATGCTAATAAAAATGAAAATTACTTGATGACCCATGCCCACTCATGATCCGCAAGTCTGTATAAGTTTACAACACTTAAATGCACCAACGGGCCACTAAGCACTTTAAAATTCATTTAACATGACAAAGAGACACCTCAATGAGCAACACCAATATCAGAAACAGTCTTCTTCAGAACTGGGCGAGCTCTGATCAAAGCTTCTAGTGGAACGACCTTGCGTATGGTGATACCACTACCTTCTGCCATGTTCACCAGTTCGTCGGAGACCCTTTTCCAATCGAAACACTGGATCAAGGAACCCACTGTTAGTCCCAGAACACGGTAGGCAATGTTCTTTCCAGGACAAGATCTTCTTCCCAACCCAAAAGGCATGTACTTGTAGGCCGATCCATCGTCCGTGTAGAATCGTTCAGGCTTGAAAGTGTTAGGATCGTCCCAAAGTTCAGGGTCTCTTTGTAAAGACCATGCGTTTGCAAGAACCATAGTGCCTCGTGGTATGTTATAACCTCCAATGACAATATCTTCCGATGCAACATGCGGGTCAATAATTGGAACTGCTGGATAAATCCGAAGTGTTTCAGAAATGATGTTTCGGAGATACGGCAACTTAGGAAGATCAGAGTCATCTAACAAACGTTCTTGTCCAACTTCATTGTCCAATTCCTCTATCAGCTTTTTCAATTTTTCAGGATTGTTAAGCAGAAGTGACATTGCCCATTCATAGGTTACAGACACTGCGTCAGTCCCCGCGATAAAGAGTATCTGCGAGACTCACCAGGATACATAAAAGTTTCATTCACAAGCTAAAAACGCCATTTAAATAACGAAGAATATAATTAATGAGGATAACATGAAAAATTTTGCATCTATTCTAATCGAAAAAGAAATTTAATTTAATCTCTAAATTTGTATTAAAAGTTCACCTAACAATATTTAAAACTCTAATTTTCATTAAATACCCTAAATTTGGATATATTTATGAAGGCATGTATTATACATATACTCTTTGTTTCAACTTTTTCCCAATTTATTGCTTGATTGGTTTTTGTATCTTTTTACGGTGTAACAACTAAATTTGATTAATTTAAGATTAACAACAACAATACCTAATAGAAATTCCACTTACACGTGAGATTTGAGGAGATCTAATAATATACAGTCTTACTCCTAATTAATAAAGAGGTTGTTTTTAAATGACTCACAAAAAAAGAAAAAATAATAAATAATAATAATAATAATAAATTACTAAATCAAGCCAGAATAGGTAGGCAAAAGAGGTTCAGCTAAGCTGAATCCTAAAAAATAAGAACTATCTATTTATAATTTTAGATTACCTAAAACTAAAAGAGGAAAAAGTTAAAAAACTTAATAAAAATTTCAAGGATTTCTTTACGTGAATTATATTACTAAGTGAACTTTAAATAAAGTTTTATTATTTTACTTTATAACGATCTTGATAAAATTGTAACTCATTCACACATGGGGATGGATTTTATACTCAACTAAAAAATTTTGTTATAATCTTTTACTTATATATAAGCTACTTTAATTTTTTATTTTCTTTTTAACATATTAGTGCACTCACCAGAATATACCCTTTAATAATTTCGTCGGTGAAGTACTCAGGGTCTGACTTTTGCATCAAAAGGAAGCTATTAACCGCAGATCTTGCGCTGTCCGCTTGTAACTTACTTCTGTGTTCGTTAATTATTCCTTGCATAAAGGCATCTAGTTTTTTGGCAAGTGCCATCATGGACTTCTCAAAACGACCACCGTCAATCCAGTTCCAGATGGGAAAGAAATCTCCGGGATTCGAGGAATCGTAGAAAATGGACATGTCACTAACTAGCTTCTTAAACTCTTTTGCCTCTTCCTCACTATCATCACCAGGGCGGTACGTTTTGCCGGTAACCATTCTCATGATGACGTTAAAAGTAAGCTCCTGAAAGTGTGTTTGCAGCTCTGCCTTGGCGAAACCATGAAGCGTATCGCGTGATAGCTTGGTGATTAGTTGCAGGACTTCATCTTTTACAACGTTTGTTATTAGCATGTTAGCGGGAGCATTTGAAAAGAACTCGGTGGAACCAATTCGACGTAGGTTGCGCCAATGTTCACCATAGGATGCTGTGTCGACGGACGTGAAATTGTAACCAAAGTGCTTGCCGACGAGCCGTTTTGGTCGGTTGGCAAGAATAACATCGTTTTTGGTGAAACACTGCTCAACCATGGATGCGGAGGACACGATAACTAAGCGCTGGGATCCATAACGGAGAGAAAATATAGGACCGTACTTTAGAGCAAGCTTGTGGTAAGTTTTGAACATGGGTGGCTTCTGGAGATGGAGGTGCCCGATGATTGGGAAAGCTGGTGGGCTAGGAGGTAGGTTTCTTGACGTTCTGGTTTGGTAGAAATTGGCAGCCAGAAAGATGAAAAGGAGAGACAGAGCAAGATAAAGTAGCTCGTCCGCCATTTTTCTTACCTGCGCTTCTTTCTTTGTGCTTTCTCTTCAGGCATATTTATATAGTAATACTAATATAACTGAATTCATAATTTAAATATAAATTTCAATTTTAAAAAATTCTAACACTGTTCAACAAAGGGTACATTGGTACATTTAAAGCACATGTTCAAAAGATGTAGAGTAAGAATTGTTATTCAATATGAGAAATATTTTTATATATTTTAACAGTATCAAACATGAACATTCTTCAAATTTGACTCCAACATAAATGGAATAAACAAACCTTCATATCTGTGTTAAAATTAAAAGAAATAACAACATTCTTCGCGAGATTTTTGTTTTTTAAACTAAGATTCGCCTGTCAATAAGAAGGGTTTTTCTTTTTGTTTCTATGTCCTTATATTAATAAAGATAAAGACATCACTTTGCTTTTCATTATAAATCTAGTTATAATTTAAGAATTACTTTCCACAAATGAATGAGAAATGAGAAAGAAATCTTGACTATTAGATATGAATATGGACTAAATTAATTTAATATGAAATAATACTTATGAAACTACGGGATGAATTTTTCCTAGCTGCTCCATTATCTCAATTCTGCTTTCGGTGTGACTAGTCATTGTCTGAGAAGTCATACATATAGTCCGAGTGCGGTTCTGCAGTGGTGGTTGTTCTATTCCCAATTTAGTACGTCTCCAACCTCCACATCACACGTTTCAAAGCTCCCAAACTCCCAGGCTTGGTGGACACGAACAAATTGTCTTTTAGCTTGCTAAGAATATTGTTGCGGACCGTATGAATCATATTGGCACTCTAAGGCTTGTTGCCCAGTGCGAACGCAATTTCTGATATTATCACAAGTCACAGTAAAAATATTAAAATAAGAATTAAATTTGTATTTTCTTTTAAATGATTGATAAGTAAAGTGCAACATAAGCGAACGTTCCTACAATTGGAAAGCCATATTCATGTTGCAAGATTTGTGAACTCTGAATTTAAGAAATACGTTTTTTCTTGTTATTTTTTCAACTTTTTACCTGTTGCATTTTTTATGAATTGAGAAATAAGACATTTTTGTTGGTTACTGCTCTAAAATTTTTAATGGTTGTAAGAATGGTAACGTATGCCAGTTGTACAATCCACAAATTTACCTTATGTCTTTGATTCCGAGCATAAGAACCTACCGGACAATTTGGGTGCAGGTAATGCAAATTTGATTTACATTGAAGAAAGGCAAAATTGTAACACGTAACGATATCTTAGCTATTTATCCCAGACAGTGTCAGCCTTGGGCAAAGGCCAGCAGGGCACCTGCCTAGGGCCCACGATGAGCAGGGCCCCTTAGGTTAAGAATTGGTCTTCTTTAAGTTGTTACTTAATTACCTAGTTAAAGTAGTGGTAAATAAATGTGTTAGTTGTTACTCACATTGTCAGCCTTTTTTGCCTTTTCTGTTTTTACAGTAGCCTATAAATATAGGCCTTTTTTATTTGTTTATCAAGGTATGTTCTGTTTTTCAGCTGTAATAAATAAAAGAGAGTTTTTTTTTGTGTCTTTTCTTTCGCGACTTTTTCATTACCCTAACCTTCTATTTTGACTTTTGACTTTTTGACTCCCACAGCATATAACTAATTTATTTAAATTTAATTTAACGTTGGTGATGTTTCGAAGAATAAACATTAGGCAAGTTTCAAAATTGTAGGTATTAAATATTTCAAGATTTTAAGTTCCAAGATTGCAGGTTACGTAGGCTGCAGGTAGAGGTAGTAATAAATAATTTTAACGTTGGTGATTTTTGACGTTATAAGTTAACATTAGGCAAGTTTATTTAACGTTATAAATTAACGTTATAAGTTAACATCTTATGCTTATAAATAGTCTTGAAATATTTAAGTGTACTTTTATTTTCTAATTTCTTTATTTTTATCAATATATGTATTTAAAGTACTCCAACTCAAAATTAACAGCAAAAAATTTTACGATTCTATCTTTTGAATTCTGAATATAATTTAAAAGTAAAGTTTTTGATTTTTTAATGTATTTTTGCTCTTTATTTTTTATTTTTAATATTAAATATTAAATTTTGCTATTTATTTTTTTTCCTCTATCACAAATATAATACCATTTATATATCTTTGTGATATATTGTGAAGCTGTTTGAGTTTGGTTGTACCTACATACTTCTTCTAGTTCCAAACATGTAAAATTAAGTATATTGTCGATTTATTAGGGCTCTTTTTTTATTTCGCCTAGGGCCTATAAAACGATAGGAATGGCCCTGATCCCAGATCGAACGTGAAAGAGCAAGAAATGAATAAATGCTGAAAATACCTTATTTCAATTCCATAATTTCAAACAAACTTTTCGAAGTCAAAACGAGCATGAATCTATCGCTGTCTTCATGAGAACTACTCACTGGCATGTGATCAATATCTTTCTACAGTTTCTCAAAACGTGAGCTCTCTTAACGAATCAGAGAATCTTTATGCTTACGAATGATATGAGCAGTTGTAGGAGACTTTAATCTTTATATATAGCATCCATAGCGGATTTCCTAATATAGGTGCGGTCTATACTGATCGGAAACTATTTTTCACCCAGACTTCAACCAATTAATTTAGATCATATATTTGACTACTTTATTATCTTTATCTGGAACAAATTATTTTTATCGGGATCAAATCACATAGCTAAATTTGAATCTAAATTCTTTACGAGGATTAGTCTGTTGACTGTGCTATATGTCAACATATAATCTTTAGTTTCTTTATGTATCTCAACACTTGCTAGACTATATTCCAATGGTCTATACCTGGATTAACCAAATATTGACCAAACAGTCAAACAATAAATGTAATGTCCCGCCTAGTACATAGTCAATCATATACCAGGCTATCAACCATACTAGTATATGGAGCATTCCTCATAAACTCTCTTTTTACTTTATTCTTTGGATACTATGCCAAAGATTATATCTTACTATGAGAGATAGGTGTTACGACAGGTTTATTGTTAACTGTATTAAACCTTTGTAACACCTACTCAATGTATGTACTTTGTGAGAAGTCTGATGAGTTTTGAAATTTATCCTGATGAATCTAAATACCCGGGACAAAAGATGCTACGCCAAGGTCCTTCATGTCAAAGTTCTTGACCAAAAGTTGCTTAACCTTATACAACATGGTCAAGTAATTTGACGTGAGCAATATATCATCCTTACGCAGCAATAGGAAGGTAACTTTGCTCTCCCTAATCTTATAGTACAAGCATCTTTTAACTTTATTTTTTATGAAGCCGAAAGAAGTCATATCCTCATCAAATGTAAGGTATCACTTTCGGGAGGTTTGAAGTAAACCATATATTGATCTGCATAACGCGCAAACCATGTCAGTTCCATTTGGATCCTTAAATCCTTCAGGTTGTACCATATAGACCTCTTTATAAAGGTCTTTATTCAGGAAAACGGTTTTGACAGATATCTAATATAACTCTATATCATCATGAGCTATAATTTTCTTAATCACTCAGAATGTATCCTATGAGGATACGAGGAGAAAAGGTAACATAAAGTCAATCTTTCTTCCTAAGTGAGTCATTAGGCAAACTGAGCGAGCCTATAAACTGCTGAACTCTATCCTGAAATCCTTTAGGTCTAAAACTTCATTTACAATTGGCGGGTTTACAGTTACACTGCAAATCAACTAGCTCCCAGACCTTACTATACTTCATAGATTACATCTCGTCATTCCTTGCATCCTACCACACATCCGCATTGGGTCTAGAAATAGCGTTTGTAAAACTAACTGGATTCGAAACATGTCTAACTGCATAGTCTACCTAATAGATTATGTAATCAAATGGGATAACAGGTTGTCTCACTCTAGTGAATTTACAAAATTGCATTAGATCTTGTACCCCCAAGAATCACTGTATATACAGGTATGGGTCCTGTTCCTGTCCAGGCACAGTACAGAGACCTAGATCCATCGGATCTAACTCTATAAGTAGCAGGTACATGATAACTGTAGTACCCACCCTGCTATCATCCGAAAGGTCAAAGGTTCCACCATCATCATAGAACGTCGTATTCCAGAAACTTAACTGTTTTTTATTCCACTATTCTGGTCCCTCATTTTCTACAGTAAAATCTATGGCCTTTAAAGTGATCAGGGTATTTAACTAAATAGCAATGAGTAGAACGAGCTTGCAATCTTTTCTTTATAAGGATTATACTACCTCAGTAGGGCAGCTCCATACACGAATGTGTGCAAGGCTGGGTTTCCAAACTTCTAGGTAATTAGCTAGAATAGCCCTGTTCTGCATCGACTTCTTCAAGTCCTTTAGGGTGCAGTTATATTATTCAACAACACACCATTTTGCTTGGAACTACTTGGTATAATGAATTAAGTCACTATTCCAACTGATTCTAAATATCTGACAAATGAACCTTTTCAAGTCCTGAAACACCATGTTTGCCTTGATATTCTCCTCTACAGTCAAATCTGACTGTCTTGATGAATTTTTTTAATTGGTTCTCAACCTTTAGTCTTTAAGTAAAAACACATAACTGTAATAAGAATAATCGTCAATAAATGTCAGAACACATTTGGAATTACATAATGCAACTATATAAGGTCTTCTGATATCTTTATGCATTAGACTCAACAAGTCAAAGCATGAGTTGATCTCAATATCCTTTATTAGTCAACTTAGCCATGCAATAGTCAGCACCTGTTCCCAAATCATCATAATCTAGAATTGAGAAATGCTTTCCTTAATCATTCTCTCAACCCTAGCTCTGGAAATGTGGCTTAAACTTTTATGTCATACCATGTATGACTTTTCATTCATCAGGGTCTTTCATAACTTGTTTAGCATGATACAAAGAAGCATATATCTAATTCGGGGTAAGGTACATTTTATAAAAACCATATAATAAGAAAGTTGTACCATTATGTTTTGTATTAAACAACAACAGTAGAACAAAAGCATTAAATACAAAATGTTATCCTTTTTACTCTAAAATTGATAAAAAGATCACATCTAAAATGTGTTGTGTAACACAAAAATGAGTAGTAAGGTTCAGTACATACGTTCTCCTATAGATATTACATCCGTTTCTTCATTGTTGTAAACCATCAGTTCCTCCTTCCCTTTATTTGACTCTATCCTGGATATAAACTCACTACAAGAAAATTGTGGAGTAGTAACGGAAACTTAGCGACGGAAATGGAACTGTTTGAAATTAGCAACAGACAATATATTACCGTCGGTATAGTTGGCAAATATAGCGATGGAAAGAATATCCATTGCTATATTTGGAGGTAAAAATTTACGGCAAAATTTGCGACGGAAATATACCGATGTAATAATTACCGTCGGTAAATTCTGATGGAATTCTTATATCAGTTGGTAATTTTGTTGTGAAAAGAAAATATTTGGCGACGGAAACATATTCTGTCGGTATTGTTGTCGGAAAAAACATCGTCTTGCCAAAGGTTAGTTTTTGTATCAAAATGACGTCGCATTTGATTGG
>JAOTAX010000198.1:4942264-4954610 GCA_025629825.1 Erythroxylum guanchezii | reverse complement strand
ATTGATGTTTTATAAGCACATTTTGATATGATGCCATGTGAAGTGATTGTAATGATCGAACGTAGCTCGCCCTTATCATAGGTTATGTACCGGAATGACCTCCGGGCATCCCGGTGTTTACCCTGCAATAAGGGGGCGCTACAAGTAGATTGTGAGATTACACATCAGTTAGAGAAGAGAACGAAGTATGTCTTATAAGGGTATGGATACCTTTTTTCGCATGGACGTGTTTTCTCAAGTGGGGGAAGAGCAAAACTGTGAGAGTTTTGGCTCGAGGGGCAACCCAAAGCAGACAATGTTTGTAGGCTGGTGGTTTGGCTTGTTACACTACCCATGAAGGAAGGGAGGTCGAGAGGGTGCCTCTTACCAACAAGGGAAAAAGAGAAAGGTCTACTACAAGGGATGCTATGACTGAAGTAATGACTAGGCTCTCAAAGTTTGAGATCACCGTCAGGGAAGATCAGGAGATGATCGATGATTGGGACCAAAGATTAGAGGATTTAAAGAAGGAGCAATATCTACTTTAGGAAGAGATGAATGGGACCATCAATATTGTTGCCTTGGATGCTTCCAAAAAGGTGAGCCCCTTAAAAACTTCCCTTATTGCTAAAATGATTATACTTGAGGAAGCACTTGCTAGATTGTTTGCTGAGATGAAGGAGGTAAAGGGAGATTGGAGTTGTATAAAATGGCGATGACCTAAGGAGTTATAGCACTCGTTGCTTCCACTGCTTTTGCCAAAGTTAAGATCCCAAAGCCCAAAGACGTCGTTTTTGTTGTTCCCATCAAGTCGAGCCAAAATCGGGTTGGGCTGGGTTAAAATTGACATCCCTATCGAGAATATGTCAGGGAGTTTCAAGAGGTGTTCCTGGTAATTCCTGATTATCTAGATAAGGAATCCTTCTTTGCCTTTTGTGATGGCTTACAACTATGGGCCAAAACGGAGTTGGAAAGGCGAGGTATGGAAGGCCTTGCTAATGCCGTCGCAATAGCTGAATCCCTTTATAAAGTAAGAAGGAATGTCCACTACTATGACTCCCAAAAGAGTGACAAGGATAAGGGTGGGGGAGAGAAGAAGCAAGGCAAGGATGGAGCTTCGAAGAGTGGCACACTAAAAGAAGGTTCAAGCAAAGGTTACAAAGAAGATAAGAGTGGGGAACGACCCTCATTGAAGTGCTACCTTTGCAATGGAACTCATCGAATTAGAGATTGTCCGATGAAGAGCAAGCTTGCCACACACTAAGAAGAAAGCTCAAAATCGATCGAGGGAAAGTGCAGATCCATAGAAGTCATTCATGCCATCAATGCTAAAGTGAAGGTGCCAAAATCCAAAAAGAAAGGGTGATTGTTTGTGGATGTGAAGATTGGTGGACAAGGTATGAGAACCTTGGTAGATACCAGTGCTACAAACAACTTATAAAGGAATAAGAAGCCAACCGATTGTACATCAAGTACACATCAGCTATTGGCTGGATTAAGGCAGTGAACTCAGAGGCCAAAAACATGTGTGGCGTGGCCAAGAACGTATAGATCCGTATCGGTGAGTGGCATGGTTATATAAATGTTCTATTGTTCTCATGGATGATTTCCAGGTGGTGTTGGGCATGAAATTCACAAGCAAAGTGAAAGTTATTCCAATTTCATTTGCAAACACCACGTGTATCATGGAGGAGGGCAATATGAACATGGTACCTTTGTCTCGAGAGGTACCAACGAAGACAAAGACTATTTCAACCATGCAACTTACCAGAGTGAAGGAAGCAGAACCAATGTTCTTAGTGGCGTTCAAGGAGGAAAATTCCACAACTTTTGAAGAATTACTTAAGGAGATTGCTTGCATAGTTCAGAAGTACAAGGATGTCCTACCACCCGAGTTGCCAAAGAAGTTACCACCAAGAAGAGAGGTGGATCACAAGGTTGAGTTGACAACTATATCATAGCCTAGTTTTCCTCTGTGTAATTGAATGAAGGAAGGATTGCATCATGACCACCGGGTCAAAAAGGCGTTGAAGCAAGTTGAGAAGGAAAAGACTCACAAGTTTTGGCTTGAGGATGGGTTGCTTATCACCAAAGGAAGCCGTATTTATGTGCCTAAGAGGGATGGATTGAGGAAGGAGTGTCATGACTTCTTATAGGCTGATAAGAGGAGGCGCCACTTGGAGTTTAATTAAGGAGATTTGGTGATGGTCAATCTCCTTTCTCATAGACGTGCTGGAGGAAGTGTTCATAAGGGCTTGATTCGGAAGTACGTAGGACCTTTTCCAGTAGAGAAAAGGGTGGGCAATTTGGTGTATCGAGTCAAGATAATGTCACACTTAGAGATTTATCCTGTATTTTAAGTAAGTTTCCTAAAGCCTTATTATGTCGATAAGGAAGATCCAAACAGGGGTGAATCAAGATATGCACCCATCACTGTGACGGCAACACACAAACATGAGGTGGAAGAGATCTTAGCACATAGTGTTATACTGAGGAGAGGCGCACATCCAACATATGACGAATACGTGATCAAATAAAAGGAGAAACTAGAAAATCAAGCTAGTTGGGAGAATGGGTTTTCTCTTTGGCAAAACAAAGATAAAATTCGAGAGTTCCAACATGACACAACGAGGATGTCGTCGGATTAGGTGGGGAAGAATGACATGTTCTGCATGTTTTAAAGCCCATAAGATGAGGTTTGGTTCAAAAGAGTCTTTTAGAGCATGTTGGAATCTTATAAAAGATTCAAGAAGCTTTTGGAATATGATAAAAGCTTATGGAAGACCCTGGAAACTTTTGAAACATGGTAGAAGACTATGAAAGCTTGTGGAAGCTTATGAAATATCATGGAACATTATGGAAGTTTATAGAAGCTTGTAGAATGTTGTAGATAGAAATACCTTATACTTGAAACATGTAGAGTAGTGTAGAGAATTCCAAAAGGTAAATGTAGACAATTAGATCAAACAAATCTTAACCGTCCATTTTAAGTAGGAATTAGTATAAATATTCCTTGAGAGTTGCATCATTTGTGCAATAAAAGTTGTAAAGATCATCTTATGTATTGTAGCATTCTTGAGAGATTTTTTTAATAGAAGTGTTTTTACATTTTCCAACATCTTTTAATCTCTTTAATAAAGTATTTTGTGTAGAAGGTTGACTTAAGAACGAGAGTGTACTGAAGTGCCAAATGAGCATTGGAAATCCTAACCTTATACTATGCGTGCAGTAATCCAGTGCTTTGAACCTGGCTTCGTGCCTTTCCTGGTGATGATACATTGATACTGATATGACACCAGGAGGCATGATTACTATGTTTGTTTAAAAACAAAGCCGTGAAACGGTGGAAGTTATTTGTAAAGTTCGCCCCCGTGAAGTCCTCACGTATGCCACAATTATCCATTGCATTGATTCAGCTAGGATATTTTTCCTTTTCATACTATGCGCGAATAGAACTTGCGTCTCAACAAAATTTTGGGTTCATATCTTTGTCAGAGTAATCGCTCACTATTTCCAAAAGAAAAAAAAGGCAATGGCTGCGTTTGGTGAAAATGGATCAGCTACTTTTTAGCTAATCCAAGTCTTTCAGTAGTTTGACCATTTCGAACAACTGAAATTTTTGTTTATTAAGAAGATGAATATTTAGCGAATTTATCCCAAACCTCTAAATTTAGAAAAGCTCCACCATAGCAACGTTTTCATCTTTAACTGAATATGTGCAAGTGAAAAATCAATTGTACCCTCTTAAATAAACAAAGTTATACATTAAGTAAATATGCATGTCAGTGTAGCATAATTGATGCATGGCACCGTAGCAAAGTTAATTATTATGAATAGTGCCATGCAACGCATTATGTTATGCTTATGAATTATGCACAAAAAATTTGTAAATATTTTGTAAATTTTAAATTTTAAATTTTTTGTTATTGTCAAAATTTTAATTTTTGTAAAATTAAATATTTAATCGTGACGTTATAAATTTTTAAATTTATTAAATAATAAAATTCATACATATTATATGAAAAATACTAATATGATGTAACTCGCTACATCATTCATATTAATAAAAAATTTAACATTGAATTATTATTATTATTATTATTATTATTATAAACTTAATTTTGTAAAATTAAATATCTAAAATCTAAATTCTTATAAGAATATTTAACGAAATACTAAGAAATATAATATTCATGTTCTTATAATTTTTTTAAAAAACTATGCCCTTGTAAGTCATTTTACACATCAACAGTTAATACTAGATAGCTAATTTTACCAAACATCTTTAATAAACAGTTGATATTATCCTCTAATCAAATCAGGCGAAATAATCAATTATCAGCTAACCGTTGAGCTAACAACTAATACAATCTACTATTTGCCAAACAGACCCAATCCATTACTCTAATATTTAAAAATAAGTTTTTGTTTATCCTGATTTAATTTTGCTTTTCATATTTTAATTTTAAATAGGATATGAAATCTATTTTATTAAAATTTTAATAAATATTATTATTAATTATTTAGCTTAATTATAATTGGCACTTTTTTAAATAAAAGATTAAATTAGCCTTTCAATTCTTCTAAAAGACATAGAAATATAAACTTTAAATGAGGGGAGAGGTCAATTAGCCTTACACGCTAATAATGAATAGTATTTTTATAAAAAGATATTACAGAAGATAGTGTTCCCGATTACGTCTATTTTAGAATTAAATGTTAAGAGTTTTGTATCATTTCGGTTAGAATCGAACATAAAAATTACAAAATTATTTTTATCACACTAAACTATATAAAATTTTGAATATTAATGATACTGGGTAATACATTGAAATATTAAAAATAATATATTAAAACAACTGCCATTCAAGTCTCCCAGACCTGTAGCGTGGGGCATTTTGTGCTTGGTCAGCATCACCTTTTTTGTTTTCAATATTCTTCGCTTCAAAATCAAGTTATGTCCAAGTTCTTTATCATTTTTCATTAATAATCAGCTCTTTTTTGTAGGGTGTGGCCCCTAATTCCCAGAACGTTTTACCCTCACAGACAAAGGTAAATAATTTCGATATTGCATTTCCACGATCACTACAATCAAATTTGCACATACCGTCCTAAATTTGATAAAGAATTAGGTTCTGATACTATATTTAATTAGTATTAGTTAATGTCGGATACTATTTCAAATAATTTTTTAAATTTATAAAATATTTCCTGAAATTTTTTAAAATTTACAAAATAGTTCATTAGTATATCGTACAGTTGTATTGTATACTTTATATGTTAACCATATTTTCAAAAATTATAATAATAAATAATAATTACAATTAATATGAAATAACAATAATTTTTAAATATTTCACATTAAATAATAACCACGATTAATTAAAAAAGATAATCATCATCAAACAAATATAAAATTAATAATAATACAAAGTATTCAAAATATTACAATAATACAATTTCATCAATAAATAATAATTACATCAAAACATCTAATAAAAAAAACAAGAGTTCATGATGAGGAAATAGTCAAGTAGAAGTTAAACTTGAAACAAAAATATTTACAATTACATTACATATATAGAATTTAACATAAACATTAAATATAAGTAAAATTAAAAAAAGACGAAAACCAAAAACCTAGAACGAAATTCAATTATCAATAAGAGGATACTTGTTATAACTGTATTAGCTCCAGTCATCATTTGGTACAAAATCCTCATCATTGAGAGGAGCTTCATCATTATTATCATTCAAATTTAATGTGTTAAATGACATGTCAATTCTTTCCCATCTAAGATTATCTTCCAAGTCATTAACATCTACCAAATTCAGTTCTTCAGAAACTCAATCTGCCAAAAGATCAATATTATCAATGACAATTGAATCAGTTGAACTACTTGTGCTATTAAGACTCCTAGTAAGCAAAAAAATTTAATTACTAGAAAATTATATCGAAATTAATAATGATAATAACATACTTTTCCCAAAGTTTTAAATTGTAATAAACAAAAAACAAGTCATTCAACCTCTTATGCTCCAATCTATTTTTTTTTCTTGGAGTCGATAAATTCAAATATGCTCCAGTTTCGTTCACAGCCTGTTGCACTCACACATTGACTTAAAATTCGAATTGCAAACCTTTTCAATTCTAGAGCACCATTTCCGAATTGATATCACCAAGAAACTGTAAGTCATAAGATAACAAAAGTAGCGTTGTAAACAAAATAAAGTGATAATTAATTTTCAATAAATAAGAAAAAGGAAATAACTAATACTTGGAGAAATTTTTCCTCTTCGTTGAATAGCAATTGGCTTTTCAAAATTTCCATAAGATAACTTATAAAATTCCATTTGTGAACTTAAGAGATCTTGCATCGCGTCAATGCTAACGATTATTTTAATAGTTAAAAGCATTCCTCTATTAACTTCAGCTTGCTTAATAATATCCAGTCTAAAATAGACATTAAGATTTAAAAATATTCCAGTTACAAACAACGGAGAAGAAAGTTTTATTTCCCTTTTGTCATTAATGATTGAAAGATATGGTGTGCACAAAGAAGGCCTATATTTCAGATTGGCCTTGATTGCTTTCGTCGCTCTCTCCATGGCATTAAAAATAACCCATTGTTAGCTTTTCTTCACTATTAGCCAAGCGAAGCACCCTCACCAAAGGCTCACAAACTTAGATAACAAATTGGCATTGAGACCAAAATTGTCTATCTTCTAGTATAATATTACAAACCTCCACTCCAGCATTAGACTTAGCATGCTGAGATGCAATCCACTTATTAGGTGTAAATATTTGTCTTAACTCTTTCTTCATCGTAACAAAAGACTAAAGTGATAAGAAATTTGTTGCAAATCTTGTCACAGCAGGACGACACAAATTCTTACGATTAGTAAATTCCTTTCTCATCAAACTTAATACCCATGCACGATTATAGATAACCTTTTTAGCTTTCTGCATAGTCTTATCAATAACAAGAAAATACTTAGGATCCCCTATATTCTCCAGCATTAGGTCAATGCAATGTGCAACGCAAGGAGTTTGAAAAAAAGAATTATACGTATTCTGCAACCTTTTGCCTACCGCTTTATAAGCGAAATCATTGTCAGTAATAAACTAAACAATATTTTCTGGCCCTACTTCATTCACAACTTCATCAAATATCGCAAACAAAGTCTCAGTATTCCTAATAAGGCCAGATGCATCAATAGATTTCAAAAACATATATCCATTTTTATAATAAACCAAAAAATTAATAACAGGCTCTTGTCTCCTATTTGTCCGACTATCACATATGGTTGAACATCCATAAGTAGCCCAATTCACTCTTTTTTTTTGCCAAATAACTTCTAATTTCAGAAACAGAACAACTCAAAAATTTACCTCTTACGTCATCAATCGAAGGACTTTTGTATCTTAGACCATAAGAGGCTATTGCATCCATCATAGGTTGATAATAATAAGACTGAGAAGCATTGAATGATGAATATGTATCATACCATCATCTAACTACTGCCATATCGACATTTTGAGTCGCATCTCTTGATTGCATTGCACTACGAATTGAAGGTTGGGCTTTAGGAGTTGTTCATAGTACAAAAAAACTAGTCACCTGCCTTCTTTTCTTCCTCATATCAGGATTAGGTACTTCTTCTTGGGCTTGAGATGGAACACTACCAGCACCACTAGTACCACTACCACCTTTAACATTTCCACAATCACTATAGAAACTGGAAAATGAAATTCCACTACTAATTTCAAAATTCAACCTTTCCCTTCTATCACTCTCATGTTGATATTCATCAAGCAATGTTTTCATTTACCACTTTACATCATAACTTACTTTTTTACAGGGTTCTACATCTCTTTAACCCCAGCTAAATGTTCTTTAATCGGGTGATTCCTCCATCTTTCAAATACTTGTTACAAAATAAGCAAATAGTATGGTTCCTTATACCAGGAAACAATGCAGCATGAGCCCAAGCTAGATCATTGTATCTTCCTGAAGTGGATTGATCAGGAGTACTTGAACTTCTTTTCATTTATCTGTAAAAATAAATAAATTCATATATCAAAATAAATAACACATAATTTCATTACACAATATGCATATCCATATTATATAATATAACTAATTTTGTATGATTACATTATACACAATTCACTATAAGTCAAAAACTATCAATTCAATTATTCAACATATATAATTTCATAAAACATACATAAACAATTTTCATTTCCAACAATCACAAAACATACATAAATAATTTCTATTTCAAAATTCCAACAATTGCATTTCTAACATTTTCCAACAATTTCAATTTAACCATTACAAAACATACATAAACAATTTACACTTCCAACAATTTTCAACAATTCCATTTCTAACAATTTTGAACAATTGCAATTTAAAGTTTCAAACATCACAAAACATACATAAACAGTTTCCATTTCAAACAATCACAAAACATACATGAACAATTTCCATTTTTATCAATCACAAAACATACATAAACAATTTCCATTTCCAACAATTTTCAACAATTTCCATTTCTATTAATCATAAAACATACATAAACAATTTTCATTTTTAACAATCACATCACATACATAAACAATTTTCATTTTCAACAATTTTTAACAATTTCCATTTTTAACAATCACAAAACATATATAAAACAATTTCCATTTTCAATAATCAGAGAACATACATAAACAATTTCTATTTCCAACAATTTTTATTTACATTAATCACAAAACATACATAAAAATAATTTCCATTTCTATCAATCACAAAACATACATAAACAATTTTCATTTACAACAATTTGAAACAATTTCCATTTCCAATAATCACAAAACATACAAAAAACAATTTTCATTTCCAACAATATCAAAACCTAAATAAACAATTTTCATTTCAAACAATTTTCATTTTCAATAATCACAAAACATACGTAAAACAATTTCCATAAACAACAATCACAAAACATACATAAAATAATTTCCACCTTTAACATTTTCCAGTTCCACATTTCAATGAAAGTGTGGAACTGAAAATTGTGTCTACGTATTAAAATCTCAAACTATCGAAATGTAATTTGGAACTAGAATTATCATAAATACCTTGAATCACATAACTAATTATTAAAATTAAGGTAGCTATATTATGCAATCCCTTTTTTTTTGTAAAGTAACACACCTTATATATTTGTATACATTTCTTTTGAGTTTTTTTAAATAAAATTGATATAGAATCTAACACATACAAGCCATACTTAAATGATTTAGTCAAGTTCGTTGAGTTAGATAAACCTCATTTATAATTGGTAAAAGTTCAACTTTTGTCAAATGAATTATATGATATATTTGTAAAAAAAGAATAATAAATTTATTTCATTCATAATTAAGTATAGATTAATGCTAAATGAAATTGGTATGGTAAACAGACACCTAACTTTATAATATTCTGATTTATAACATAAGATTTTGTATTTATATGTCTATTTGATTAAGTATTAACAAAGCTGATAATAATCAACAGTTCAATCAATTCAACACACTTCCAAGTTCCACTCCACATTCATAGAATCACAGTCCACTCCAGACCAGCTCCTTCCACACTTTCATAGTTTCATTCCACATCTACATTTTGTATCTATATCTCTATTAACAAATTCAATAAATCGATTTACATTTTTCACTTTCGCATTTCCACAATTCTATTCCACTTCATTCCACCACAGTCCACAACAACACAACAACAAATTAACATATTTCATTCGCAATTCACAAAACCACTAATAGTTACATTCACAATTCACAAATACATCAACAATTTCATTCACAACAATTCACACAAAAAAACATTAAGTCATAACACACACCTAATTATTTCAGAAATTCAACAACAATTTTAACAGGTCGAGAACTCAGGGTCGGGTAGATCTGGCGTGGAAGTGGAGAGGAGATTTGAGAGTGGCTAAGGTTGTTGAGGCGTCGGTGGTAGTCTGATGGCATCAATGGTCGTGGCAAGTGGTGGGCATCGATGGTGGTGTGCGTTGGTGGTGGTGGGCATTGAGACTGGATAGAGATAGTGAGATGTGTGAGAGAGAAATAAAATATTGGGAGAGGCTAGAGATATTGGGGGGGGGGGGGTTGGTGGTGGTGGTGGCAGGTGGTGGGTGTATGTCGGTGGTGGTGGGCGTCATTGGTGGGTCGAGACACTCGAGAGAGATAGTGAGATGTGTGAGAAAAAAGTCAAGTGTGGGAGTGGGATAGGAGGAGGAGGACAACAACATCGCCACAAGCGTCGGTGTGGTGGTCGTTGGGTCGACAGCGGTGACGGTGAAGAGCAGAAGAAGAGAGCTGCGTGAGTGAGAGTGTGAGGAGATGAGATGAGAGATAGGTTACTCAGAGAAGAGAAGAAGAATGCGTGCATGCTTGTGTTTATGGTTAGGGCTAAAATTTTTAATTTTTTGCAGGTATACCCCTACATTTTTAAAAATTTTCGATACCAGTCAGTATATGGCCGGTATTAAAAATACTGTAAGTACCAGTTGACACAGTACAAAATAGGCTAGTACGAACCCGTGTTTACACCCAGTACACACTACCCCTACCTTGTACCATTCCCCAGCCACAGGGACGGATCCAGAAATTTTTTTGAGTGGGGGCAAAATTTTAATAGGGGCAAAATTTTATTTTTAACGGGGGCAAAATTTTAATGGGAGCAAAATTTTATTTTTTTTGTGGACGCAAAACTTAAAATAATATTTTTTGCATGAAATTTGTTGGAGCCAGTGGGGGCAAGTGCCCCCACTTACCCCCATTGTAGCTCCGTCCCTGCCCGGCCGGTACGGTGTTGTACGCAAAACCCTAAATACAATTAACTCAATATAAAGTGTTTGATTTTTTATTATAGTTTGTGCATTGCAATAATCAGAAATCAGAAAGGGCGATATTTATTAACATACTTTTCTGAATTTCTATTTCAATGGCAAAATTTCAAGATCTATCCCTTACACAAGAGTGTTTTATGCAGGGAATAGAAATGGAAAAATATACAAACACTTGTTCTTATGCCATATGTTGTCCTACCATATATTGAACTTATACAAAGCCATTGAAGAACTAAAATCTATCTTCCATCAATTAATTTTTATTCAGTTGTTCAATGATAAGTTATTTCGAGGAATATAATTTCTTGCTAATTGCCCCAAAGTCTTCACTAGTGGAAAAAAAGAAGAAGAGGTAAGCTTCATTATAAGAACTAGAAAAAAAAAGAAATAAGCTGATATTTATATAAAAAGAATATATACCAAAACTTGATTTTTATTCATAATTTTGAAACTTTTATATAGATAAATATATAATAGAAATAATATTAAAAATAACAACCTATAATTAATATAAATAACTTAGATAATAATTTATAGCTTGCATAAATCAATTACTTGACTAATTCTTAAACAATATAACAAATTGAATTGAAGCAATTAATAAATATCCATCTTCATAAATTAAAATATGTAAAAAATAATAATATAAAATTTGTCTCAACAATTCCTTTCTTAAATTGATATTTGCTAATATTCATATTAAAGTCTTGATAATTTCCGATGTGAAGACATCTAATAACATTATGAGCTTCATAAATGACCTCATTTTGAAACCTTTGCTGAATATATCAACAATCTAATTTTCACTTATGTATTAGATCAGATCAATTATTCCATCATTACTAAAATCTCTTAAGAAATAAAATCTCATATTAATGTATTTGCTTCTTCCATGTAGAAGTTTAATTATTGAGTTGTTGAAACAAAAAAAATGTAACTCTTAGTTATTTGAATTTGAACTCTTTAAGTATTCTCCTTAGTGCAAGCTATCGTAATAACAATTTTAATTTTTGAACTTGATAAGTTGCAATTAATTTCTTCTTGAATGACTACAAAATAGCACACATCCCAAATACAAAGTATAACTTGAACTGCTCTTCTTATCATTTTGATCTCCCATGTAATCATTAGTAGTAAACCCCATTTAGTCTATATTTGGTTGAACTTAAGGTTTTTAATAGAATGGAATGGAATGGAATATAAATGGATGTAATATTAAAAAATTATTATTTAGGAGGTATAAAAAGGTTCATAATATAATATAGTGAAATATTGTTTGGAAGAAGGATTTATAATGTAATATAGTGAAAAGTTATTTATTATTTTACATTTCATCCTAAACCTCACAAATTGGAGGTTTATCATTTTTACTATTTAGAATGGAATAAGATGTAATATGAAACCCTCCTCTTTCATCCCATTCCATTATAAACCCTCTTCTCAAATGATGGAAAAA
>JAOTAX010000198.1:4920622-4934594 GCA_025629825.1 Erythroxylum guanchezii | reverse complement strand
ATGCACCCAACAACGCACAGTACTGCCCTGAGGAGTAGTAGGTCTGGCAAGTGCAACGTGGACAGTGTCGTGCCATGTGTCGACGTGTGCAACACATGCACCATCGGATAAGCGCGTGTGGGTGTGTGTCTGGTGCATACTGCGCACGTACCGTTCACTGTTGAGGGGTGTTACTGGGTGGCGAGTGTATCACAAGTGCCGCACCTCTCACCGTTGACGTCAGCGCTACAATGCGCTGACACACTATTGACTTAATGCTAATGTCAACATCTATACTAATTTAAAAAAAACACACAAATTTTAGATTTTCCGTAAGGGTGCCTTAGGGTGTTTTGGGTCAATTTTCGGGTTTGAGAAATTCATAAAGTGAAACTTTCCATTTTTTTGGATTTATTACATTAGTAATAAATTCAAGTTTAACTTTAGGAAAAGGAATTAAGGCTTTCTGAAATTGATTTCGAGTGAATTTTCATGCTTCGGACATCACATGAACGAGATACTTTAAGTTTTTGTGTCTCGGGTCTCATGTTCAGTGTTCGGGATCGTATGATAGTTACTCGAAAAAGGAATTGAGACATTATGAAGCCATTTTTGAGTAAATTTTCGTGCAACAAACTTGCCATAAGGGAGATACATGAGGTTCTCGTGTCTCAGGTGATCAGTTCAGTGTCCAGTGATGCACGATAGTCGGTTTACTAGGAATTTTTTGTTGTTGCGAAAGTCTCAAATGAAGTTTTCATAGAATGTCTTTAGCACGAGTGTGTGATAATGAGAATGTGCATTCAGATTTTTGCATTTATTGATATTACATTGTCACATACCATATGCCTATAAAGTAATGTGAGGATAACATAAAGATATATCCCTTGTGTTTGTGGACTTTTTGAGTTCTGATGAGGATGTAGTCACCAAAGTCGCCTTTCAAGTCAGTATTTTGAATTTTTCTGGTTGCATATTGGGGGATGTCTCTGATTTTATGTTTAATTATTCTGCCCAAAGGTGTTTAGCCTTACATAACATTTTGAGATGTGCTTAAAGGCATTAGACGGAGAAAAGGTATTGCTCAAGTGATATATTTGCCCAATGGTGGTAGTGTTATGAGAGTGGATGATTTGTACTCTAATCGCTTTTATGTGGAAGTCTAATTACATATATTATGTATTCAGCCCAAAAGTGTTTCATAATATGTGTAATCGGATTTTCAGAAAAGATATTATTTAATGGCTTTGAGTATCACTGTTGTCCTAAATTTGTGTTGATTTAAACATTATTATTTTATAGTCACCTTTTCGGTCAACAAAATCAGTGTCACCATTGAAACCCTGACTGGTTTCAATACAAAGAAGTGGACGAAGGATGTATTAAATGCTATGGAGATAGTTGAGGCTGATATGACCATACAAACGGATAGGCCATCTCCACCTACATCCATGAGCTCGAGAGTTCATAAAGCAGCGTATGAAGCCTGGGATCGGTCTAACAGATTACGTCTTATGACCATTAAGAGATCCATATCTGACCATCTGCTTAGTAGACTTCCGGACACAGACATAGCGAAGGACTTTCTTGGTAATGTCTCCCAGAGGTGCAA
The DNA here is from genome assembly GCA_025629825.1 of Erythroxylum guanchezii. Lineage (NCBI taxonomy): Eukaryota > Viridiplantae > Streptophyta > Magnoliopsida > Malpighiales > Erythroxylaceae > Erythroxylum > Erythroxylum guanchezii. The sequence continues at coordinate 4,933,003 of JAOTAX010000198.1, read as the reverse complement.
AGTCTCACCTAATGTTGAGACAAGTGCCTTGATGAAAGAATTATTCTCCATGAGGTATACAAGAGAAGGGGGAGTAATTGAGTACATATCAAGAATGATTCATCTTCATAGTAGATTGAATATGTTGAGCATTCCTCTTCTTGATGTCTTCATTGTTCACTAGACTTTGCACATACGCCCTTCAGAGTTTAGTAATCTGGTGATGACATATTACTCTTTGGATGAGGAATGGGACTTCAGTGCTTTCATAACCCATTGCATTGCTAAGAAGGAGAAACTCAAGCTTGCTACTCTTACGACCCTCAAAGCAACAAAAGGGAAGGCAAAGATGGAGCTCGTTAAGTTCAAAGGTAGAAAGTTCAAATCTTCTCCATATGCTAATGTTGATCAAACCAATGCTGGTAAAGGTCCGCATGACATAAAGAAGCCAACAGTATAAAGCCCAGAAGGAAAGACTATGACAATCAGGTAACTCTTTGGATTATTAATTTATGAATCTAATTTGCGATAGTCGCATTAAGTATTTGGTGGCCATGTAGTGGAGCATCTGATCAAGGTGCTTCCACGATGCAGGGGTTCATATCCAAGATAAAGCTAAATAAAGGGAAGGAGAAACTGATAGTTCACAGCAATGAAGAAGTAGAAGTAATATCTATGGGGAATGTATCTACTGAACCTTGTTGTAAGGTTCATTTGGGTTTTACACGACACATTTTATAAGTGAACTTTTGATCAATTTTGGACAAAGAGGGTTAATGTTTTGTATTTAATGCTTTTGTTGTATAGTTATTGTTTAATGCAAAACATAATGGTACAACTTTCTTGTCATATGGTTTATATAAAATGTGTCTTACCGAGAATTAGATATATGCTTCTTTGTATATTGCTAAACAAGTTATGAAATGAAGAACCCAGATTAATGAGAAGTCATACATAGTGTGACATAAATGCTTAAGCCACATTTTCAGAGCTAGGGTTGAGAGATCAATCAAGGAAAGCATTTGTCAATTCTAAATTATGATGATCTGGGAACATGTGCTAACTGTTGCAGGGGTAAGTTTAATCAATAAGGATGTTAAGATCAACTCATGCATTTGACTTGTTGAGTCTAATACATAAAGATATCGGTAGACTATATGCAGTTGAATTGTATAATTCTAAATGTGTTATGAAATTTGTTGATGATTATTCTCATTACAATTATGTGTTCTTGCTTAAAGACTGAAGGTTGAGAACCAATTGGAAAAATTCATCATGATAGTCAGATTTGACCATGGAGGAGAATATCATAGCAAACATGGCGTTTCAGGACTTTAAAAGGTTCGTCTGTCAGATATTTAGAATCAGTTGGAATAGTGACTTAATTCACTATGCCGAGTAGTTTTGAGCAAAATGGTGTATTGCCGAAAGGCACAATTACACCCAAAAGGACTTGAAGAAGTCGATGCAGACAGGGCTATTCTACCTGATTATCTAAAAGTTTGAAAACTCAGCCTTGGACACATTCATGTATGGGGCTGCCCTACTAAGGTAGTATAACCTTTATAAAGAAAGATTACATGCTCATTCCGCTCATTGCTATTTAGTAAGATATCTTGACTATTTTAAAGCTACAACTTTTATTGTATAGAAGGTGGGACTATAATAGTGAAATCACAAACAGTTAAGTTTCTGGAATACAATGTCTATGATGATGGTGGGCTCTTTGACCCTTCGGATGATAGCAGGGTAGATATTATCGTTATCATATACCCGCTACTCTTACAGTTAGATCCGATGGATCTAGGTCTCTATACTGTGCCTGTATAGGAATAGGAATCCATACCTGTACACATAGTGGCTCCTAGGGGTACAAGATCTAATGCAGTTAGGTAAATCTATCAAAGTGAGACAACCTGCTATCCCATATGATTACATAGTCTATCAGGTGTACAAGACTATGATATTAGACATGTTTCGAATCTAGTTAGTTTTACATAAGCTGTTTCTAGACCCAATGCGAATGAGCGGTGGGATGCAATGAATGACAAGATGCAATCCATGAAGCATAGTAAGGTTTGGGAGCTAATTAATTTACAGTGGAAATGTAAACTCGTCAGTTGTAAATGAAGATTAGACCTAAAGGATTTCGGGATAAAGTTCAGCAGTTTATGGACTCGCTCAGTTGCCTAATGGTTCACTCAGGGAGAAAGGTTGACTTTATATTACCTTTTCTCTTGTATCCTCGTAAGATACATTTTCAGTGATTAAGGCAATTGTAGCTCATAATGATATCGAGTTACATCAGATGACTGTCAAAACTTCTTTCCTGAGTAAAAACCTTTATGAAGAAGTCTATATGATACAACCTGAAGGATTTCAGGATCCAAATGGAACTGACATGGTTTGCGTGTTATGCAAATCAATATATGGTTTACATTAAACCTTTCGAAAGTGATATCTTACAGTTGATGAGGTTATGACCTCTTTTGACTTCATGAAAAATAAAGTTTAAAGATGCATATATCACGAGATTAGGGGGAGCAAAGTTATCTTCCTATTATTGCATATGGATGATATATTACTCACGTCAAATTACTTGACCATGTTGTATAAGGTTAAGTAACTTTTGGTCAAAAACTTTCACATGAAGGGCCTTGACGTAGCATCTTTTGTTCTAAGTATTTAGATTCATCGGGACAAATCTCAATACTCATCAGACCTCTCACAGAGTGCATATATTGAGTATGTATTACAAAGGTTTAATATGGTTAACTGTAAACTTGTCGTAGCACTTATCTCTCATAGTGAGAGATAATCTTTGGCACAGTATCCAAAGAATAAAGTAAAGAGAGAGGTTATGAGGAATATTCTGTGTTCTAGTACGGTTGATGGCCTGATGTATGCTTGGCAATGTACTAGGCGAGATATTGCATTTACTGTTTGACTGTTTGGTCAATATCTGGTTAATCCAGGTGTAGACAATTAGAATGCAGTTTAGCGAGTATTGAGATACTTAAAGAAACTAAGGATTATATGTCGACATATAGAAAAGTCAAAAGACTAAACCTTGTAGGGAATTCAAATTCATATTTAGCTATATGTCTGGATGATCGAAAGTCCACTTAAGGTTACATTTTTAAGTTTGCAGATGGTATAAAGTCATGGAAGAGTGTCAAGTAGACACGGGTGACTTCCTCGACCATGCATGCAGAGTGTATGCTATGAGGCTACTTCACACACAGTTTAGCTTAGAAATTTAATTTTTGAGTTATTTATGGTTGATTTAGTAGCTAGACCCATTTGGTTGTACAGTGGTAATCTTCTTGCTATATTGTTTAATAATAACAAAGAATATCATAGGGTCTTAGCATTTAAAGGTCAATTATTTAGCCATAAGGTGTTAATACGAAAAGGTGACATTAAGATTTGGAGCATTTAAGAACTGAGGAAATGATAGTCGATCCTTTTAACTTAAGGACTTTGCCCACTTGTATTTGTGACATAAGTATACAGTATGGGTATTTTGACGTCCTTAGATAATGTTAGTTAAGAGCTCGTTATGTTTGCTCCATGTATATTTGTACATTTTGATGTATTATGATAGTATGATGGTTCATCGATAAAGATAATCATCGTTTATCCTCAGTAATACGTGCTATTATGTATTGTCATAATACATATAAAAATCTTAAGATTTGAGTCGATCTTAAGCATTTAAAGGTCATTGGGCATATATACAGATTGACCTTGAGCCTATGTCATTTAGACACATACAGCTTTATATGGATATTCATGAAGTTTGACATGAGATAGGATGATATAAGTTTTTAATCCTATAAAGGTTCTCTAATGCAATTTAGCATTTAGTTGGAGAATATAAAGGTTTCTCTAATGTAGTTTAACATTTGGGGAGAAGAAATAAGTTTTCTCTAATGCTGTTTAGCATTCGGTGAGAGAAAACATAATTTCTCTAATGCAATTTAACATATGTAGTTTAGCATAAGATTGGAGAAATCGAGACCTACAAACAAAGATGATAATTTTGTCTTTAATAACTTATTGGTTAAGGGGGAGAATGTTGGATAATTTTGTCCTTTATCATAAAGTTAGACAACTATTAATTGCATTTTTTGATTTTTTAATAACTTATTGGTTAAGTTACATAATTTTGATCCAGATAAAGATAATAAAGTGGCTTAATAAATGATCTAAATCAATGGGTCGAAGTCTGTGTGAAAAATGGATCTCGATCAGTATGAACCAGACTCGTATCGAGCCTGTGATAAGAAAGCTCGATATGAAAGTTATATATAAAGGTTAAGCTCTCTTGCATTTGCTCATATATCAATCGTAAGAATAAGAATTCTCTGATCAGTTAAGAGAACTTGCCTATCGAGAAAATTGTAGAAATATCTTTTACACGTTCTGAAGAGCAATTCTCGTGAAGACGTTGGTGAATTTGCGCTTGTTTCAACTTTAAAAAGTTCATTTAAAGTTACGAAGATCAAAATAAAATATTTTCACATTTTTATTTTTTACACTTTCACTTTTGATCCTAACTAAAATATCATTAGGTATTTCTAATCAGGCATTGACGAGGAACTAGTGGCTGCGGGGCTTCTTACTGTTGATCACATTACCCAAAAAAAAATCTGTTCAGCAACTGTTCACGTTTGGAAATGAAACGAATAAAATGTTCTGGCAGGAATTAATATTCTTGTCGTGTGTGATTGTTTGCACGCCAAAGTTGGAATTAATCAAATGTTCCTGAATAAGGCATTGACAAGGAACTAGTGGCTGCGGGGCTTCCTACTGTTGATCACATTACCCAAAAAAAATCTGTTCAGCTAACTGTTCATGTTTGGAAATGAAACGAATAAAATGTTCTGGCAGGAATTAATATTCTTGTCGTGTGTGATTGTTTCCATGCCAAAGTTGGAATTAATCAAATGTTCTGGCAGGAATTAATATTCTTGTCGTGTGTGATCGTTTCCATGTCATTCCTGTCGTGTGTGATTGTTTCCATGTCAAAGTTCGAATTAATATTCTTGTCGTGTGTGATTTTTTCCATGCCAAAGTTAGTGTGCTACATCAGACGACGCATCAATTATTGTCGTGTGGTCCTGCTCCCTTTCACGTCCACCAGCTGTCAGATATTAATTAATATGCTGCCATCCGTTTGGAAGATGCCATGGAACTTGGACTATTATGGTCTGTTTACTCCAGACCATGATATCCACACATTTATATTACAATTTTTTAATAACATTATTTTAAATAAAAACCTCTCTCTTATCTCTCTATAACTTTATTTATTTTAAATTATTTAAAATATCTTATACTATATAGAAACAAGAGTTACGTATCTACTGTAAATTTATTTACTTTTATTTTACATTTTCAAAAAATACTTTAATTAATATTTAGAAGATCTAATCGAGATTTCAAACTAACAGAAGTATTTAATGGTTCTCCGAAAAAATATGAGGAGTCCATTTCGTTTACTTATCTCAATAATAAAGTCATTGGTTTGAGTTATTGAAGTGACGATAATAATAATAGTAATAATGATAAATAAATAAACATTTAAAAATATATAAAAATAGTGTATTAAGTAAGGTTAAATATATAAATCTCTTATATTTTTACTTACTTTTAAAATTATCTTTTCAGTTTAAAAAATATAAAAACAATTTATAATAATAAAATATTAAGGTATAATGCATTAAAAATGTCTTTTTAATTTAGTGCCTAAATTTTTAAATTTTTAGTTAAGAGATGAACTATTTAAAACTTAATAATTCAGTTCAAAAGATTATTTTGTGTGAAATGACATGTCAACTAGATGCCACTTGAATGTCTATATATTAAGTACATAAGCAAAAATTAATATTTTAAATTGAATTATTAAGGTTTTAAAAGGTTGATCACTTAATTGAAAATTCTAAGAGTTTGATAACTGAATTAAAAAAATTCAAAAGGTTAAGAACTTTATGATCAACTATTCCAAATATTCAAAAAGATCTTTTAATTAAGTTTCTATGAAATTATTTAATTGAATAACTTCTAAAGTCAAATTATAGTAGTTATACAAACAAGCAAACATTTTGTATTAAAAATAACTAGAATAAACTTAGTAAAAAGTTAGTTTTTAAAATATTTTTGATGTCATAAATTGTTCTTTTTAGTATTTTCAAATTATAAAAAATATTTTTAGAATAAAAACATATAAATTTAGAAAGAATAAAAAATAAAGATAATATCTATCTAAAGAGAAGATACGCTAAAATTTTGATTATTCATTCATGATCATAAGGTTTTTATATAAGTAAATAGATAACAAAAATAATATCAAAAACTACAACTCATAATTTATATCAATTAATTAAATAATAACCTATAATATGTTTAAATTAAATATTTAATTAATTCAAAAAATTATGATAAATTGAATTGAAACAATTTATAAATAATCAACTAGATAAGATATGATTAAAAATGGGTTAATTATCAAAACAAGCTAAAATTTTCTTTAATTTTTTAATTATAGTTCGAACTTTAAAAATTAGCAATTAAATACCTAAATTTTTATTTTTTCAATTCTAGCTCGAATTTCAAAAAGTAGCAATAAAATGCTCAAACTTTCAAATTTTTTCAATTATAGCCCGACGTTAGTGTTTCCGTTAAATTTATTGATGTGGCTTGCTACATGTTTCAGAAATCTTAACTATTAATATACGTCAGCCAAAATTAACACAACAAATGAAGATTAATGAAACGACATCGTTTAATCAAGTAATTAAAATGATGTCATTGTTTAAAAATGACCTAAATCAAATTACACAGCCTTGACAACCTTACGCTTTGATTTCAGTTTTTCTTTCGTATTTAGTATGTTTTTTTGACGCCCTTATCTTTCGATTTTCAGATTACGCAACCCCAATGCTTTCACACTAAAAATGAAGAGTTTACTAATACAATACGCTATAATACGAGAGTAATTTGAGGCGTCAGAAGAATAAATAGGAAATAAAGAGCTGAGGGCATCAGAAGAATAACAGATAACGACGAGCTAGAATTGAAAAAATTGAAAGTTTGAATATTTTATCGCCACTTTTTGAAGTTTAGACTATAATTGAAAAAATTGAAAGTTTGGATATTTTATTGCTACCTTTTTAAGTTCGGGTTATAATTGAAAATTTAAGAAAAGTTTGAGTTTTTTTTTATAATTAACCCTTAAAAAAAGTATATAAGATATGCTGAAAAATAAATTTTATCTAAAAAATCTTATATAAATTGATATTTGCTAACATTCAGCTTAAAACCTCCTGACTATTTTCAATGTGCAAACATCTAGTAACACTATGAACTTTAAGAATGACTTCATCTTAAGGGCCTTCGTGAATATATCGTCAATTTGATATTCACTTTTGTAGAATATTAGATTAATCATTTCATCATTGTTAAGATCTCTCAATAAATAAAATCTCACATCAATGTTTTCGTTTCTTTTATGTAGTATTGGATTTTTAGATAGTTTGATTGCTAAATTATTTTTATAAAAATTTTTTAACGTCTCCTAATTGTTTGAATTTCAGCTCCTTAAACATTCTCTTTAATTAAATAGCTTGATAAACATAAGCTGTCATAACAATAAATTCAGTGTATATGCTTGAAAAGATGACAATTGGTTAATTATTCGATGACCACGAAATAAAACTAGCCCCAAACATAAAAGCATAATCCAAAACGCTCTTCTTATCACCTTGATCTCTTGCATAATAGCCGTTGATAAATTCCAGCAAATTAGATTTTTGACTCTTCTTGTAAAAGAACCCTTCTTTGTAAGTAATGAATGATTCTCTTAGTGTGTAACAAATTTATTTTTGTAAGATTCTTCATATATCGAACGATAAAACTAACAGAATATAGTATTTCTAGTCTTATTGAGTTAGATGAATCAAACAACCCACAATTTATTTTTAAAGTATACTATTAGCCTTTTTTTTTTCCTTATGATCTTTATATAGTTTCAAATAAAACTCAGTGTTTACAAGATTGTAATTCTTCACCTGAAAAATGTTTCGAAATTTTCCAACATATTTCTTTTGGAAAAAAAAAACTCAACACTTAGACTGATTTACTTCTATACCAGAAAAGTAATGCTTTATACCAAAATCAATCATTTCAAACTCATCAATCAAATACTTCTTTATTTCTTCAAACAAGTCATAACAATTTTCAATAAATATAATATCACTGACATACAATCAGAAAATGAGTATTTTCCTTTATCTTCAATCTTAACAAAAAGTCAAAAAGCGTATGCACATAAAGATATTTAGAAAGCTTACACTTAAGAAAACAGATCTGAAGGTAACCATACTAAGCCTGTAGGGCCAAATTTAGTTTATAAATCTTCAATCTGTAAACTTGATGCTTATTTTAGATATTGGCATAAGAAGGAGGTTGATTAACATAACCAGTATTTTGATTATGTCATATCTTGTGATTGGAGAGAAAAATTATATATATTTATTCCCATATTGTTGCTTGTATCCATTGATTATCAAGCGTGCCTTGTATTTGTCAACTTCTGACACTTTCTTAGAGCTTTGCTTTAAAGACCCAGTTTATACCAATGATGTTATGTTCATTTAGAAGATCAGCTTGCTCTTAATTATTACTTCTTTCAATGGTGCCAATTTCATCATTCATCATCCTTCACTATTTTTCTTCCTTGACAACACTCTTAAAAAAATTAGTGGTAAGAATCTAAAAATGAAGCAAAGTGAGTAATTGGATCTTCAATCTAATTTATCTCATAATCTTTCATCTAAATAGGCCTTCTTTTCAACCAGTGAGGAGATTAAGCTTCTTTTTCATTGACTTCAATATTGTTAGTAAAATTTAAGTAATGTTGGAGTTATATTTGATGAATTTTTGGGCAAACAAGAAGATGAAATTTTCTTCTATTAAAAAATCTTTTCATAAAGAACTTGGATAGGTTACTGCTTATTCTAATCTCAAGTGTTCTTTTAATCAAAAACAACATCCCTGCTAATCACAATCTTCTTTGTTATTATATTAAATAATTTATATGCTTTAAATGCTTCACTTACATTAAGAAATATGCATTGTCACCTTTGTTATCAAGTTTTTTCCTTTTCTAATCCAAACATGGACATATGAAATGCATCCATATATTATGAAATAATCTAAAGCTAGTCTTGTTTTATTCCAAGCCTCTTCTATTATCATATTTTGAACAATAAAGTATAGAATTTTGTTGAAAATATGAATGTTCCAATTTACTATTTCCAATCAAAGGGCCTTTTAAAAGTCTTCTCTCGCCAACAAACTTCTCACGAAGTTAAGAATGATTATATTTTTCCTCTCTTATATACCATTTATAAGATCTTTAAATTTCATCTACTATATAAAAAATTTAAATTCTTTTGACCAACATTGCCACCACGATTTGTTTGATGGGTCTTAACTATCTTTTTTGCTTCATTTTCTATGCCAACTTTAATGCTTTTAAATATGGCTACTAATTTTTATGTTATAAAATAAAAAGTATTTTAGAAGAATCATTAATGAATGTAATTATCTTTTACCTCTATTAGAAGATGGATTTGTTGGAAGATAAATGTCCAAATGCACTAGATCTAAAACATCATTTGCTTTCTATAATTTCTCTTTAGGAAATTGAGAATAATGTTGTATGCTAATAACATAATCTTCACATGCCTATAAAATAGTGATTTAAGGAAGACCTATCACTAGATTATTATGTTAGAATGTCTTCGATCCACCAAAATCCAAGTGGTCATGACAAAAAAGTTATAACCATGAGGGATTTTTCATTTTAGCCATCAAACAAGACTAAATATTTTTAATCTTTAATAGTAACAATATGTTTGAACTTATATGAACAACTATGATATCACCTTTAACATGGTTATAAATTTTGTAAATGTCCTTTTTAACAGTGATAATATGACCTTTTTTTTGCAACTAATTAGTCCTTAATAAGTTACTTTTTAAGTAAGGAATATTCAACACATTAAAAATCATTTTTATAAAATCATTTTTGAATCTTATCTTGATATCACCTTTACCCATCACTTTCATAGTATAATAATAATCAAAACTCAAAGTATGATGAGCTTTATTTAGATTAAAAAAACTTATTGTAACTCGTGTTGTTATTGTACACTATATCCACATACCAAATATTCGACTCAAGCTTGTTTCCACCTTAAATAACCATCAACAATGTTCCTGATTCCTTCTTTTTAATAAAGTTTGAACTCTCTTCCTTTTCTTCATTATTAGGTAGCATAGTTTAACATTTAGATGCATAATGATCAAATTTATGATATTTAAAGCACTCTATCGATTTTTCAAAATCTCTCCCTTTGCCCTTGCCTTGAAGTTGATCATTATTGGCTTTATGATCCCCATTGACATCATTATTTCCATAATCTCTATCTCTACCTCTACCCTTTCCTTTATAATTGCTGGAATGAGTATTGGTAGAAGCCTTTAATGCTTGCTCCTTTATTGTTTAAATTTGGTTCATCTTCAGTTTATGGACTTATAACAAGCTTTATTATTAATAAATTAGAATATATATATATATATATATATATATATATATATATATATCTTTTGACTCTTTAATTAAGCAAATAATATAATTAAACTTTAGTGTCAAGGAGCACAAAATCTTTACCATAATGGTAATGCCATCCATCTTATGAAATCACTTCTTGTTTCTAAACTCTATTATTCTAGCATAATAAATAGTAACATATTGTCCATTATTCATCTCTAGTATCTCAAAATCCTTTATCGAGACTTAAGATTGTACACATTTCACCTTGACAAAACTTTGATACTTCTTCTTCATAAAATCCAAAATATCTTTAGAAGTTTCATTATAAAGAATAGTTTATAATAGAATGATTAGTAGCTTGAATTGATAATTTTGTACCTTAAGAGCCTTCATCCTTCTAGCTTTAAATTATGTTTTTTAGGAATCTGTTAAAGTTGTGCCTTCTGGGATCTTTTAAATTCAAATTTAATAACTAGATAAAACTCATTTTAGTCAATTTTTCCCCATTAGCATGCTTCAATGATCAAAATGACCATCAAAGTGTGGGATGACTATTTGCACAAAATTAAAGTATACAACAATTGCATGAAAAATGTATGAAAGAAATTCAGTATTGCCTCATGTGTTCTCACTCTCAAGATAACTTGGCTTTGATACCATTATGAAAATTAAAAAAAAAGATGATATTTATATAAAAAGAACATAAAAGAAAAAAAGTTGATTATTCATTCATATTCTTGAAGCCTTTATATAGTAATCCAATCTAGATAAATCAATTATATAAATATTTATAATTTGATAAAGCAAACGCATGCAAAAGGAGGTTGAATTGTGTGTGACTTAAAAATTTTTGCAAGTTACTATCAATTCTTGTAAATGATAAGAACCTGCTAACTTTTAAAATAAAATTATGTAAATACAAGAAACTTGTTAAAGTTAAAAAATGAAAGGAGGCTATTATCATTAAAAAAATAAAAGGAGTCTGTTAACATTTAAAAATGAAAGGAGCCTGTTAACATTTAAAAATGAAAGGAGCTTTTTAACGTTAAAAAACAAAAAGAGCCTGTTAACGTTTAAAGTAAAAAAACAAAAGGTGCCAGTTAATGTTTAAAAACGAAAGGAGCCTATTAACGAAAGAAACCTCTTGCAATATTAAAATAGAAGGAGCCTATTCCAAAAGTGAAGGAGCCTCTTATAAATTAAACACACACACTGTAATGCAAAAATTTGAGAGTTGAGAGAGGGAGAGAGAGAGAGAGAGAGTGACACAGTAGATTTATACTGGTTCGGCTTATAACAAAGCCTATGTCCAGTCCCTAAGTATTCAACTTGAGTATTTCACTATAAACTCCAAGTAGTAAATTTTGATGAACCTTTACAAGATCACAAGTACATATTTTCAAGGTTCTTCAACCTTTCACATTCGTAGTGTTTAACAAGCCTCTACAAGCTCTTAATAAAAATGTATATAGGGTTTACTCAATGTAAGCTTCAAGGAATATCAATCTCTCTCAATAGAGTATTTTCACTTTTTATGGCACAAGGAGTTCAACATAAATATAAATTTCAAGAATATTGATGTTACTGAAGTTTTCCAAAATTTGTGTGCTGTTCGCAAATATAGTGGCTTTTCATTAAGTAGACATTTTGTAACACACCATACCATAGTGCATATGCCTGAACTTCCATAGATTATCCGAGAATATACCCTATGAGAATGGCATGTTAGAGCAATTACATTCACTTATTAAGGCATCATACTTAACACAAGTATT
>JAOTAX010000198.1:4889089-4903042 GCA_025629825.1 Erythroxylum guanchezii | reverse complement strand
TCTCTCATCTTCACGTAACAGACAGGATATGAAGTGTTCTTTAGTGCTAGGAACTAAGAACTTGATTGCTAGAGACTGGATTGTGAAGACTCGTCATGTTTATCGGGAAGGAAATAAGCTGACTGATTGGCTCGCAAACCATGCAAAGTCTTTTGAGTTCGGAGTTCATCTTCTTCTTTTGCCTCCAGCGGGCTGTCTTAGTATCCTGTTAGAGGATATTGCTGGGATCTCTTTCCCTAGAGTAGTGGCTTAACGCTACTATATTTTTCTCTCTTTTAATTAAAAAAAAGATTAAGAAAATATTTATTAATTAAAAAATTATTATTTAATTATAATAAGTTGCAACTTAGGTCAGATATTCCCCATTTAAGTACTTACCATTTACGGATATAATATAATGTAACACTATTTCATCTAAAAACTTCATCTCTTTGGTTCGGTCCTCACAAAAATCACAAAAGAAATAAAAAAAGTAAAATAAATATCGTAAAGACTAAAACTGAGAGGCCCAAATCGGAGCTCAATGGAGTTATCTTGTAAATAGGCCATTCTGACAGGTTAGATCCATATTTCTGGTTTGGAATCGATCCAAATCACTTGGGAAACGGAGCCACAAGCCCACCCATGTATGTTGGGTCAGAACAAAAGATAAATTAATAACTAAAAAGGAAAGGAAATTAGAAATTAGAAAGTAGTCTCTATTAAAGGAAATTAGAAATTAGAAAGTAGTCTCTAATCTCTATTTTATGTCTATATTTTTTTCTTTAAATTTATTTCTAAAAAACAACGGTTACTAGTTCCGAAGGATCTCTCTAACACAGGAAGAGATTACGCAGCGGCAGAATCTCTCTTTCTCGCTTGTTCTCTTGCTCGGTCGCCCTGAGCCATATGATTCATGCGAAGCTTTGATCACGGCCATTTGATTCCTGCAACTTTCTGACTATGACGTCAATCAGCTCCGTCGAACTCAATTTCCTCGTTTTCCGCTACCTGCAAGAGTCAGGTCAGTCCAATCCTCCTTTATTTATTCTCGAATTCGTTTTGTGTTGATTTTCTTTTGCAATTTATGGTGTTTTGGTTTTCTTTTGTTTGCCTCGCACCTTTCTGTTTGTGGACTCTGGTAAGGTTAGGGTTTGGTTGTGTGTTTTGGCAGTAATTTGAGTCTGTAAACTGGCTATGTTGGTATTTGTTTTGTTGAGTTTGCTTTTGGTTACCGTGTGAGAGAAAGAGGAGGTGGAATTTGTAGATCTGTGATTACTAGTGGATCTCATTTGTATGACTTTTTTCTTCCGTTAATTTCAGTTAACCAGAGCATGAGTTTCAATTTTGTATTGTGAATCAAATGCCTGGCCTGTTTCTTAAGACCCCGTTTACTTTTTGAAATTGTTAATTTGGTCTCAGACAAGCTAGGGTTTTGTTTGGAATAACGATAATTACTTGAAAATGTCATAAATCAACAATATTTCCAACTTGAGAAATTTATGTGGATTTTGAAATTGCCCTAGTTGCTGCTAGGATTGGTTGTTTTATGCTGCAAATATTTCTCTTGCAGGTTTTACGCACTCAGCGTTTGCTTTAGGATATGAGGCAGGTATCAACAAATGTACCATAGACGGGAATATGGTTCCACCTGGTGCTCTGATCACATTTGTACAAAAGGGACTTCAGTACTTGGAAATGGAAGCAAACTTGAGTAATGTTAGCATGCATAAAACTTCACTTCTTGATGACTTACAGTTCCTTTTTACTCCATTAACAGCATACTAGGTTACATGCCTTAGGATTTATGTTGATCAAGGTTTATTTTAAGCTTACCAGAGTGATGCTGATGTTGATGAAGATTTCTCCTTTTTGCAACCTTTGGATCTAATCACCAAGGATGTCTACGAATTGCGCCAAATGATAAGAGAAAAGAAAAAAAGTTTGCAGAAAGACAGAGATAAGGAGAAAGAGAAGGAGAAGGAGAAGGAGAAGGAGAGGGAGAGGGAGAGGGAAAAGGAGAAGGAAAAAGAAAAGGAGAAGGAGAGGGAGAGGGAGAAAGAGAAAGATAAGGAAAAAGATAAAGAATTAGAAAAGGAACTTGAAAGAGAACGAGCAAGAGTAAGAGAGAAGGAAAGGATGGAAAGGGAGAAGGAACTTGAAAAGGATAGAGAAAGGATCGAAAAGGAAAAGGAGCGAGAAAAGCAGCATGAGAACAAAATTGACAGAGAGATGGTTAGTGATCAAGAGGACAAAGTCAGTGTAAAACAGGAAGAAAATGGGATTTCTGGAGGTGAACTACTATATATCCCATTTAATAGTTCTTTTCATTTTCACTTTCTCTGTAAAGGCTTGGTATGTATGCTATCTCATAAAAATTGTGAGTTTGTAGTATTTGTGCTTTATTTGTTGTATCGATTGTTTCCATTATTTTCATTTTCACTTTCTTTGGAAAATTGGCATATGTGATCACGTAACATTTAAACTGCTAGGATGTTCAACTTTTCTTGACCACGTCTAGTTATAATTTGGATGGCACAACTATGTAATTTCTAAAGATAGTAATGTGCATTAACATGAGTGTTATACAAAGTTGTTGATTGCCCTGTTTCTGGTACTCTGGGCATGTCTGGCAAGCAATATTTTGGTGTTTGAGTTTTATTTATGAATATTGATGCATCTTTCTAAACTTTACAGCTAATAAGTTGATCAACTATGTGGTTGATGTTCTCCCTTAAGGTTTATTATGGGAATTATGAAACATTATACACACTCCTTATGATGCAGGAGCGATAGTCTTTTGTTGCTGTTCATGCCATTGTTGTGTTATGTTCACATTTTTGCATTACTGATTGCATTAACAGTATCGCTCTTCATGTTACATTAATGTTACCATTTCGGTGTTTCTCTGTCTGTATTTTATAAGCACTTAGATTTTGTAGGTTGTTTTTAGCTTCAGTGGATGGAAATCTTCAGAAATTTTAGTTGGCATCTTTTGACATTTCCTGGTTTCTAATCCAGAGTTCTGATATTGTGATTGTTTAGTCCATCTATCTGTTTCTATTTTAACCCGGTTTATTAATTTCTATGTTCTAAATTGCCTTATATGAGACACGCAGTAACACGTTTTCCTACAGTGCCTACGTATTCAAGTAATTTGAGATATTTTTTTTAATAGGACTAGAGCCTATGGATCTCTCTACACCATCAACATCTCAGACGTGTGAAATTCCTAGTAGTGATGTCATGATTCTAGAAGGACACACTTCTGAGGTTTGCATACTCTGCCTTTGTTAATTCTTTTATTTGTAGAATATCCAGTCATATTGTGATTTTAGCTACATGTATCAATTATAATATTACTTCATTTGCCCTCTGTTGATCTTCAGGTTTGTGCTTGTGCTTGGAGCCCAACAGGATCACTTCTAGCGTCTGGGTTGGTGCTTTTATTTTGAATTAGACTTTTGTTTGATTCTTTCTTTGCAAGTGTAAATACTGCTAAGTACAAGGTGAAGCTTATTATGTTTTGATATATGAACTTCTTGGTTTTGGTGAGAGCATACTGTAACCATGAGGTGAATAATGTTAAGGGCAAAGGAATTGAATTTGTTTGTTGAATAAATATCATTAATTCCTTGAGTTATTATTCATGCTCTTAACTCTTGAACAACTGATTTGCATGTTATCCTTGGGGTTCACACACTTGTTATTTGGTTGATAGGTTAGATAATGTAGTATTGGTACCTTAATGCATGTATGCATCAATTTTACACAGTGGTGACTTATTTGATTGGAACACCTCTGGGTGATGACTTCATCTTTTATTGATTATGTTTTTATTGATTATTACTTTGTTATCATTTAGTGGTTTTCTCTAATGAATTTATACATGTATCTTTGATGTAATTGTCTTGAAACTTTTAGGGAACGTTTGGATCATGGAGTGTGGTTGGAAATCCAACTCCATTGTAACTGAACTGGAATTAGAAATCTATTTTTCGGATTTGCAACAGATTGTGAAGCTGTTCAACAGACATTGAGTCATTGCTTTTGGCAATTTTCATCCTTACCTTGAGATCGGAATTTGAAAAAGAGAATCACAGCACTACTCCTTGTAATTGAGTCCAAGTTTGGTTTTTAGATTGTTTGATGTGATTGAAGGATTGTAGAAGCATGTGAAGGTGTGATTTCTTGTTCTTTCGCCATATATTTACACTTTTATTGTAATTTTTCTCAATTTAAGATCTGGAGATTCTACGGCACGAATTTGGACCATAGCAGAAGGAAACTTTAGATCTGGTAGTCAAAATGGTCCTTCAGATGTGTTGGTTCTGAAGCATGTAAAAGGAAGAACAAATGAGAAGAGCAAAGATGTTACAACACTGGATTGGAATGTGAGTGCTCTTACAGCTTTGTCTAAGTGTCCGGTTATCTTGCACATTGTCCTTCCACTAATTCTTTGCATGCTTCGCCTGTGATATCAATAATGGATTGAAGTTGATAATGGATTGAAGTTTTACAGATCTTTATAAAGTACTTGATAATAGTGTCTGCTAGAGTTTTTTGGATTGAGGGCTCACTTTTTCTGTACATTTGAAGGCCTTGGCATTTGATATGTAAACTGAAAAGTGCTTGAAGGTGGTTGCAGTAGTCAATGTGAACAAATTTCTTTCATGTAATTTGTTTATGCTGCTATTGGTGGCTGAAGATGTGATAATGAAAATGGTGTTATCCCTCCTGGCCATAAGTCTTTTCAAGCCTTTTCTACTTTCACAGATGCTATATACTTAACCAGGTGCCAATTGTCCCCCTTGATTTTCTGTACTTGTATTCTTATCTATCCCTTTCTCTGTATGTACAGAGTGAAGGAACATTACTGGCAACAGGGTCATATGATGGGCATGCGAGAGTTTGGAGTGTCAATGGTAAGATGTTTTTGCATAATTTTTCTAACCTGCAGATGTGGAAAAGACATTGCTGTGAATCTGAGTGTATCTTTGTGCATATTATCAGTAAATCTTTTTATCAGAAGGTCCAAAAAATAGTGGGTGAATAGAGACATTTAATAGCATTATTAAAATGACAGTTTCAAGCAGAACAGGCCTAGGGCTTCTAATGTACTAGATTAGTTGCTTTTGCAGTATAACATACTGTTCCTCTCTTTCTCTCACTCTTGCTCTCTCTCTGCACGCGTGTATGTGTTGTTAAGTTAGTACACTATTATTTTTTTGAATCAATGTCAGCCGATTCCAGCCCTTATAAAGGATTGTGTTTTGCTGATTTAGGTGAGCTGAAGACTACATTGAGTAAACATAAAGGACCAATATTTTCTCTGAAGTGGAACAAGAAAGGGGATTATCTTCTTACTGGAAGTTGTGATAAGACAGCAATAGTATGGGATGTTAAGGCTGAGGAATGGAAACAACAGTTTGAATTTCATTCAGGTATGGTGTTTCACTGGATTTCAAGATTCAGTTGTCGTCTTTCCCTCGTTTACTTCTTTGATTGTTTACAATATGAATACCAAAGCAGTATTGGAACTAAACACTTTGAACTTTATTAAGTGTAAGATTTCAGTGAATCTCTAGAATATATATATTTTTTATTTTTATGGTTTGTTTCTTTGTTAGTTTCTCTATTCTTTTATGGAACAGAAATCTCATAGAAGGGTTGGAGCTAAACTTCCAATGTGGCTATGATTTTAGGTCCTATACTTGATGTGGATTGGCGCAATAATGTCTCCTTTGCAACAAGCTCCACAGACAATATGATATATGTTTGCAAAGTTGGAGATACCCGCCCTGTCAAAAGTTTTGCTGGGCATCAGGTTAGCTCTTGACTGTTCATTTTTGCCACTGTAGATGTTTTGGGTATAGTTTTATCAGCTTTGCTTCATTTGTAATTGTTCATAACGAGCTTGTGGGTCCTGATCAGTCTCTGGCTTTTTCCATGAAATTTTGACCCATATTTATGTGTAACAATGCAATGTTAACAATGTTTTGTTTAAGGAGTCCACCTATCCTTGAAACTGGGAAAGCCTTTTCTACAAGCAGCTTTTAGGAAACTATCTACAAGCACAATTTAGGCACACAACAAACTTGTAACTGCTTTTATTTCTTGATGAGACCGCTCAGTTCAGTGTTTAAGTGGTTTCTTTTCAATAAGTTAAAATGGCAGGAATTGAAACTTACTATGCCATTTATACTTTGGTAAGGCTTATTAGAGCCATTCTTATGTTTTTCTTTCCTTTAGATAATGGATGGTCTTATGTATTTCATTTTCTTTCAACTGAACAATCTTAGATTTTGTGAAAACATGACACCCTGAGGTTTAATGTTTCAAACTTTTTGCCACTGCAGGGGGAGGTTAATTGTGTCAAGTGGGATCCAACAGGTTCATTGCTGGCATCATGCTCTGATGACATTAGTGCTAAGGTTTTAGCATTCTACCTTAATCTTCTAATTTTGGTATAACCGTGTTCTAACTTCAAGTTGTGTGATCCTCAATTGCTACATGTATCTCTATTACTTGCACCATTTGCTAGTCTTGAATTATGTTACTCCAAAGAATAATACTTCTCCCATTTGGCATTGAACCCAATATTCAATTTCATACCTTTCTCGTTGTTCTTTACTGTTTATGCTACTAGTTTAATTGTTGACTAATGGAGTCTATATGCAGATATGGAGTATTAAGCAGGACAAATATGTTCATGATTTGAGGGAACATCACAAGGTCTTTTATCTTTTATTTTTCTCATTAACCACATATATTTGTTACATCAGCTATAAGCCTGTCTCATTTTATTACATTTGTTTCATGATCTCTATGCAGGAGATTTACACTCTCAGATGGAGCCCCACTGGAACTGGTACAAACAATCCTAACCAGCAACTAGTGCTGGCAAGGTAAATTTGTTGCTTTCTAAGACTTGTTTGTTAAGTTATCGATGACCATTTACTTGGCTCACTTGTCCTAGTTTCATGTACATGCTACAAATAAAATGTTTTCATCATTTGGTGTTCTTTGTATTGGCAGATCTAGAAACTTGTTGATGTTCTTCTATACATGCTATAAAATCATGGAAAATTAATATTCTGTGGCTTGTCGGAGGATGAGAGTTATTATCCAATTTGTTTTAATTCAACTTTCCTTTTGATTTTTATGTAGTGCATCATTTGATTCAACGGTCAAGTTATGGGATGTGGAACTTGGGAAACTTCTCTGCAGTTTAAATGGCCACAGGTATGCCACTTAAATACTACAGCCTTTAAAGTATCCAATTGTTCCATTATCTTGGAAAGTTAGCACCAGCTTCACAGTTGAAATGAACCATCAGTTTTAAGGTGAATTAAATCAAATTTCCAAACATTGATATACCACAGTAACTTTCTTTTGTCTGAACATTTGTGGCAAAAAAAAAAAAGTTTTTGGGACTATATGGAGGAATAAAGATAAAGGTTTTAAGGTTATCCATCTTAGTTTATTCTAATAATGCCAAAGAATGCTAATACTTGATTTTCACCATTGGTTTCCGTCCCTCAGTGGACCTTGGCAATGGTACATGTGAACTTTGTAATGGGCCAAACTGCACACTGGTCCACAATTAAACTTCCATACTTCTGGATCTCATTAAAGGAACTTTCTTTTGGTAATTAGCATCCTTGTGTCAGAGTTCATCAAAATTTTCCTGCCTTTTATCCAGGGATCCTGTGTACTCTGTGGCTTTTAGCCCAGATGGAGAGTATTTGGCCAGTGGGTCGCTTGATAGATGCATCAACATCTGGTCATGGAAGAAAGGGAAGATCGTGAAAACATACACTGGCCATGGGGGAATTTTCGAAGTTTGTTGGAACAAGGAAGGCGACAAGATTGCTGCCTGTTTTGCCAACAACATAGTTTGCGTTTTGGACTTCAGAATGTAAGATTCAAAGGGTTTTTAGGATGTAGATTCAGGGCTCTCAGGGTTTACGGAATAGCTCTAACAAGTTGATCATCACTTTTCCATTCGTTATTTTTCACCTGAAGGGCACAGGGAAAAAAAGATGTACCTCTCACTTATGTAGGCTCAACATCATAGATTAATCGTAGGTGTTACTAATTTTTGGCATCTGTTTTAAGTTGCTGGTAAATTCTCACTCCCCGGGTAGGGATCTCGTAGTACATGAATCTGTAACTATCTATGTACAGGATCATTATATTGGAACCGTGAGATTGGAATTTTCAGGTCAATTCTTGTTTAACTTGCAAAAATGGACGAGAAAAAACAATAGCTTAATGAAGATGCGTTAGACAAATATAAATTTCAATTTTAGTTGTTTGTTAGACGTATAGAGCAGCTTGAGATTGTTGGTTAGGTTTAATTTCAAGTGGCAGAGGTTTATGATCCTCGGGAAAAGCTTTCGACACGCACAGTGCACGGTTGTTTAGAGGAAGGTATGCATTTGGTTTCTTTGAATTTCTTCTACTAGACCTTGGCGCCGTGGTCGAATTGAAATTGATTTTTATTGTCCTGTAATTAGCACCTATTTGTGGTTGAATGTCGTGGGAAGGCAAGTGTTTGTTCTTCATATCATTTGAAAGCATCCTGTCCACTTTGCTTTCTACGCATACAAGGAGCGGAAAATCTTAAGGAATTTCTCCAAGCTTTTGTGGAAAATCTTTACTCAGATATGTATGTATATTTTCGCTACTTAGGATGAACACTCTCTATTATTAATCTACGTCTTCAACCAGAAGTTTAATAACGCTAATCGCTAATCTTCGTCTTATTATTGGTATTCATCCGTTAAATATAATTACTTTAAAAAGATATTATTGTTACGTGATTAACTTTGTGCCGATTATCACTAAATTAGTAAAAGTTATTAGTACTATAATACTTAACATTCAGAGACAAAATATGGCATTGTACTTCAATTTTGGAGCAGAGGATTAAACTTAAGATATTCGGGTTTGGATTGAGGTCACAGAGAATGTAGAGAAGCTTAGGGGCGGTGGAGCATGAAATTTAACTGTGAGAATGGGTGATGGTCATGCACTTTGTGCATTTGCATCCTCAAGTCTCTGAATCCCTCTCTCGAAGTCGCTTCTCTTTTCCGTATTGGCTTGAGGAAGAGGGCAATGGTCATATCTGGATGTAGCCAACTCTGTAGTTGGGACTTGGGATTTGGAAGCACGAACCCTTGGTACCTTTCTTCACCACTCATTGTCTTTTTTCTTTCAACAAGTGAGACAACTTGGAGAGGTTCAATCTTAGATCTAGCTTTCGTGCTTTTCAAACATTGGTCTGTTACTTGAATATGTTAAGCAATACCTCACCTCATTTTTACTGGAAGAATTAACAGCACATACAAGAAAAATATGACTTAAAAGAATCAGGAACAAGCAAAAAAAAAAAAAATTTGGAGTGCCTTTTAGGAGTTGCATTGTATATTTTCTTTAATAAGCTTAAGAAAAACTCGACTCACTAACGGTTTTCATCAAACAGAAAGACGGTAAGAGCGAACCTAGATGACGCTTCTGCATCTGTGGCCATCTCCTTCAAAGAACCTGATCCTAAGTAGCAATGAAGAGAGGAGTTTGGATAGCATTCCGTTGATCAAGAAAACGGATGTTAATGAATGCAAGTTCCACTATTCGGGGAAAAGAACTAGCAATTGAATAGAATATATCAGAAAAAGCCAACCAAAACCCCTACTTTCTGAGGTTCCTTGTTCTATCTCATCTATTCTTTTTAATGAGGATGAAATATATTCACAATATGTTACGTTCAAAAACTAACTAGCCAGAAGGTCCTATTAGATCATTGGTAACAAAAATTAAGTAGACACTGAGGGGTAGTACAAAAGAACAATTCGTTCTATCGTCATCTTTGATGCTATGCAATGTAAGTTGCCTGTAACTAAGCTTTCTGAAAAGGATGGATGTAAAATAGCAACCAGTACTTTTGTTCCATCCCTCCTCGAATCAGCATTTACTTGGCTTTCATTTATTGATTCTTTTGCTGAGAATTTACCAACAAATGCCTGTGATCTTGATGCTTCTGCCTTGGTATGACGATAACCTGATAGTTTCTTTGTTTGGCATATTCTATATTATGGGTTTCACGTCTCCATCTTCCCATACCTAACATTGGACAACGTAGTTTCAGATACATTTACCCTTTCCTTATATGCAGCTTCCAGCTCTTCAAATCTTCATCTTGTCCACGGGAGCATAAAGGGTAGTAAAAGATAAAATCTTTGCCCTTCTTACTTACCAGACAGAACAAACTAGTTACTATCTAGACTCCAATCCAATTACTGAAGGAAGACAAGGGGATGGTCTGATATGACCGCGGTGTGAATCCTGGGGTCAATTTGTACGTTCGTAGGTCAAATTCTCCAGTAAACTGATTCAGATGAAGAGATCTATGTCTACAGAAGAAAATGGAAGATTATAACTTGTACAAGTTACCTTGTAGGACACGCCCACCCAACTATCAAGCAAATTTCTCAGGTTTTGCCGACAACATTAACATAGAACACGTGGTCCAATGCTGGTGCTGGCTGTTGAACATATATAATTATTTATGCTGGAGACTGTTTAGGGATTATTATTATTATTTTCTTATCCATTTACTACTCTTGGCTCATGCTTGAAACTAATTGATCAGACAGACCTAATATTCAAGATCTGACTCACCTTTCCAATACCACAAAGAAACTCAAGCATCAAACTGCCTTCATCACATAAGCTGTGGGCTATTGGGGAACTGAGCCTTTCTCGTTTCTAACTGTTATTATAACTCTTTAACATGTAGAATATTACCAGTGTCAAAGATTCCCAGGAGTACTTACTAGTGGTTCTTGCTGCACCATTCACACTTCATATGCATTGCCCACTACATGAAGACACCCATGTAGATTTTCTTTGATTTCTGGAAGTCGACAACCCACCTCTCTCCCTACTTTTGATCAGCATTATTGCCAGTCACTTGGACCTACATCCACCTCACATAGTGTTTTGATATTATAGTTTAAATCAAACAAAAGATAAAAATGGTGGTCATCCCCACTTCAGTCTCTTCCATGAAGCTTGGCATCCCCACCCCACTCCTGTCACTTACATTTCTTTGGATGCAACTTGTAAGTCCTTTCTATAAAGCAAATGTTCCTTTTCTGTAAGTAGTTGTATGATTCATATCTCTTTTGAAGTTAACACCTCCTTTATTTCCACTACAGATAAACGAGTTACGGTACTGATCAGAACCCGTGACCACTCCTCTGACAAAATTGTCTCCCTGTACTTAAACCTTGTAATCCATTAACTTCATCTGACTTCCCCGTTTTAGTTAGAGGGAGCATGCAATCTGGTCATGGTGATTATAAAAAATCTATCTGAGTAACACCGAAGTCAGCGGCCCATGTATTGCACAGTTCTACGAGAGAAAGGAGCCAATTGGACAGACTCGCTCCCATCCTGGGGCCGGGGACCCTATCCAATATGCGACATACTAATTGTTTTCAATATGTTTTTGGCATATAACATGATAGAAAGAGACTCTTTTTAGTGTCACACATGTTGCACATACGAAGAACAAGGAGACATGAACTATAAACCATGATTTGACAGATGATGAGACAATAGATGACTGATCCTCTGTTCATAAAAATCAATCTGGAGAGAATAAATAGCTCTAATGCTGTTGATCAGAGAGGTTAAAACTTAAAAAAGTTGAAAACGATCGATGAGTCGGGAATCCCACTACTTGCAATTTGACTTCTTTAACCATAAACCTTTTGAATTAATATGTAAAAATAACCAATGCGGGATCGCCAGATAAAACTTGGAGATAAAATTTAATAATATTCCTTCCGACTTTCTTCTTTATAAAAATATACCCTGTTGTCCTCAATAATTCCTCGTTGATCTGATTTTTTTTTTTAGTTCTTTTTGTGCTGCCATGGTTTTCCAAGGTGATCAGAAAGCTGAAGCAAGTGAGATATCACTCAACAATCTGGATACTGACTCTCAAGCTATTGACATCGATGAAAGAGTAGAACAAGGTGATTCTAATTTCAAAGAATGGCTGAGTCTTGGCATCAACAGTAATGATCACACTAGGGGAACCGGTAATGATCCTGAAGCAAAGCCTTCTGTCGGAAACAAGGTTTTTTCTTGCAACTTCTGCATGAGAAAGTTCTACAGCTCACAAGCCTTGGGGGGTCACCAGAATGCTCATAAAAGAGAAAGAGGCACTGCCAAGAGGTTCCAGTCTCATAGAATGATGCTTACAGGTGTAGGGTTTCCATTCAATCCTCTCTCGGCTCGATCACTTGGAGTTCAACCTCACTCACTGGTGAACAAACCTAGCAGAGAAGTGTCTAGCTTAGCACCGAGATTTGGCCATACGAGTGCAGGTTTAGGAATGGCGTGGACACCTTTTGTGCTTGAAGAAGCAATGGATTTGATTTGGCCTGGAAGCTTTCATGTGGACCGAAAACAACCATCGGATTTGCATAAACTAGACTTGAATCTTAGGTTGTGAATATTTAATCAATTTGATCTTTTAAATTTTTGATCTTTTCCGCTTGTCAGGTTGCTTATGTAAGATGCTGCATAAACGCACCATCAAATAAAGATGTTAAATTAGATAGAGCTGCTTCTTTACTCATACAATATGAAGTATGTTCCTCAGCTTCTACTTAAGACTAAAGTTGAAGTGTGCTTTGGAGCTCTACTGTAAAAGAAGAGGTTTCAGATTGTGGAATCCTATGCTCTATTACTAACGTTCAAGTAGAATTTCTTGGCAAATAACAAACCTTAACTCGGATTGCGCGTAATCATCATTTCTTCAATGATGTAATCGCACTAAATAGTTTTCAAGAATAAGTTGGTGTCGAATGTTCAGCATCTAGGATCACATTGAAAGGAAGCAGGCAAGTTTTAAATTGTCTAAAATTAATATAAGATAACTCGAGTTTAGTTTTGAATTCTAGATTATGAGTTATATTAATACCACAAATATCAAAATTAAAAAAAAAGCTATTAAAAGTCGCAATTGTTATTGCCAATTTGCAATCAAAATTTAGAACTCGTGCTCAAGATACGTAAAAGATTGAATTTATATTTTTGTTGGATTGGGCCGGTTACGCTGCTAATGCGCAATAGAGAGATTGGGACCATAACACTTAAGTTTAGTTGGCAAGTGAAGTGGACATTTTGGACCATAGAGTGAAGAGAATTGGCACTAAAAAGAAGTACTAAAATTTAATGCAAATTTTGGTGCTCTATAATTTTGCTAAAAGGACAAGTTACTTCAATAAATAAAAGAAATGGAAAGTAAAATAGTACAGTATATAATAACAAAAAAATTAAAATTTGTTACTCACTTGACTGCAACAAAAATAATAACATATTTTAGGCATCTCTTTAAGACACAGAATTTAGAAAAGTTCAGTATTACGTAGGGGTGTTCAAGAAAACTCACGAACCTGTAAACCGGACATGAACCGCATGAACCGAACCTGTAAATAAGGTTAATCGAACCTGAGTTCAGGTTCAGTTCGAACCAAACCTGAAAAATCAGGTTCATGGTTCAGGTTCAGGTTTCTAACTTGCGGTTCTAGGTTAACAGAACCTAAACCGCACCTATAGCAGTTAACCGAACCGAACCTGATTTATAAGTTTAGGTTTAAACCTGAACTTGAAACACCCTAAAAACCTATCATATATTTAAATATAATTTAAGAGGATATTAATAATAATAAATTCACTAGTATTTATTATATTAATTTTGGAGTAAAAAAAAGAAAAAAGGACAAAAAACTACTTTAATTCTATGTTATTAAACGTTAATCTTGAACATTGCTATTATAAGTGACAACTAATGCATAACTCTCAATACTTCTATTTCAAATAGTAATTAATATGTGTCAAAGTTATTGATCGATGTATTAAACTATTAATAAAAAATTCATTGACTAAAAT
>JAOTAX010000198.1:4844620-4872360 GCA_025629825.1 Erythroxylum guanchezii | reverse complement strand
CTTGTTAAGCTGATGAATGCATCCAGTTGATGCTAACAGTTGCTGGAAAATAGAATAAATGAATATAAAAATGGCTACTCTTACCCACATGTAAATTGGTGCATGCAATTGATAACAAAGTTAAAATTTGAATTTTAAATTATCTTTATAGAGAAAATTTTAATTATTTCGTTTTAAGAATTGGTTCAAAATAAACTGAACCTGTGGTAAGACCTTCTCGTTAAAAAAAAAAAAAAAAGCATGGTGCCTCATCATTCATCAGAATTCGAACTCAGAGGTGTTAGCGAACCGAAAAGTGAACTGAAACAAACTAATAGGAGAGGTTAGATGGGCAATCCTAGCCCTAGAGAATGCTAGAGAAGGACTTCACTTTTGGTCCAGACGAATGATCTGATCAATAGTCCACCAAGAATGGCAGCCCAGGAAGACCATAAGCTTCCAGCGATGACTCAAATGTTTTAACATGACCCAATTTGAATTTAATTTTCTTCATCTGTTGAATTTAGACATGGATTGAGGGTGTGAGATTTTGTGCTTTTCCAATTTGCATTTACTAAAATGTACGCACACTTCTTGGCCCCTGTACCTAACCTTCTTCCTGTGTATCATAATGGACCAAAAAAGACCTACTGTTTGATATGAACGTCTTACACAACCAACTATTTTAGGTATAAACATCATATCCATTTATCCATTTCTTCAAACTTTGTCAACTACTTCACAACTACCCAATTAGAGGACACACGCACCAGCCCCCACCCCCAGAGATTCTGTGTTTCTCCTTGACAACCAAATTAAAAAGGCCCCCCCTTCAACTTTTGTTGTCTTTGTTGATAATTATGATAATGAGAGAAAGAAAAGGGAAGAAACGAAAATCATATCTGACGATAAAAACACTAAGTATATGCAATTAATAGGTGTTACTAATTGTTTTAGAACAAGTTTATTAAATGTAATGATATTTTAATTTAGACATTAAATAAAGCATATGCAACTCCTCAGAAAAGAAACTATCAATTCCCATAATACTTTTTTGCAAAATTCCATTTCAACACATTCATATCATGTTGCATATTTACAAAATTCTCGTTTAGTTGGAATTTGTCTCCTTCAACTTATTCGTCAAACATATTCTTGAGAGTAGCACAAAAATATTCATACTATGGATGTAGATATACATTTGTGTGTGTGTATTTGTTGGAAGAAGTTGTGAATATTGCTCTCTTCAAAATAATACAAAATTAACGAATCCCAATGTGGGCTGACTTCCATGCATATAGTAGGTTAGTGTATCATCCTTGACCTCTCAAACAACAGGCGACCTACCGTTCAGATTAGGAGCAGTTGCCACTCTCTCGCTGCCCGTCAAACTAAATTAGTTGGGAGTTGCTTTCATTTCCTATCCAATAAAAATATGCAAACTTCCCTTCAATGCCTCACTCCAGCCGTATTCTCACAAACGTCTCTCTCTTTAATATATTCTCCTTCCAATATCCGAAAGCATAGACCACCACCAACCACTTTCTTAGTCTGCTCATTTGTAACATTTTGACACCAGATTTTGGTACATCCCCAAAGTCTATAGCCATTCTCACTTCTCAGGAGGCATTAACTATAAGTTCAAGCAAAAGGCATTAGTGGAGTCACTGGCACTGGCGTTGTCCAGGAATACTTCTTTGCTTTGCACATGTGGGAGTGAAGAAGAAATTATCAGCTTCGATGGTTGATTATTAGCTAGGTCTTTGCAGGTATGTAAGATAAATCTCATCACATTCACAATTTCTTGGAAAGGTTATATATATATATATATTATATGTTAGTATTTCACTCCTGAAAGTCTTGAAACTGGAGAGTGTTTCCATTTTTCTTTTTTCAGATGAAGTTTTCGAGCTTTGAGTGAGGCAAAAGAGATCAAAGATAAGATTGACTTGGCACAAGCCATGCGTTTCGCAGTAGATAGACTGAAGCAAGCAACCAGCAACTCAACCACCGGAAATTATTCTATTGTGATTAATCACCTTCCAGTAAGTTTGAAACATTTTGTTTTCAGGATGCAATTATTACCAAAAAGATTAATTATTGATAGTATTAGTAGGATGATTTTCATTTCCCTTAATTGTTGCACAGAATGATGTGGTTAACTGGAATTCGTTTCTCGCTCTTTTGGTCCATTTGGTCGCTTATGTCGCAATCTTAGGTAGGTACTTGACTCCTCATGAGCTTGTTTCCTAAATATCTTGCCCTTTATTTGCGAAAGTTATAGTTATACATGATTCATTTTGAACGATCTCTTTCGACAGCTTAATTTTTCAGATCAAATCAATGCTAAAAGATACAAAGATATATATATATGAATACTTAATTCTAACGACATATTGATATCATAATATGGTGAAAAGAAGGTTAAGCAAGCTAATATGGCAATGTTTCAATTCTGCAGTTGTTATGATGTTTATCGTTTTCATGATTATGAAATGCCTGGCGAATTTTGAAGATCAGAGGACTTTGTTAGAGATTACAGGAAATGACACTGACCCATTACTTCCAACAAAGGCAGGGACAATCACGTATGGAACCTGTGGCAACGATTTGGAATCAGGAAAATGCAGTAGTTGTAGCAGTAGCAGTAGCAATAGAAGCGGTAGTTTTTCAAGCGAATTATATGATGCTAAGTTGTGCATAATTTGCTTCGATGAAGAGAGAAATTGTTTCTTTGTTCCTTGTGGTCACAGTGCTACTTGCTATTTCTGCGCCCAAAGGTGTGCATTCATTCATAGAGCTAGTGAAAAAACTTAACATGTTGGAAGGCAAAAGTGTTTGACAAAACAAATGTTTTTGCAGGATTTTTTATGGGGAAAACAAGGTGTGCCCGGTCTGCCGGAGACTCATTCGCAGAGTTAGAAAACTCTTTGCCTGATAGTAGGGTCAACAACTTGGGGTTACTTTAACAGGTTGTTTTCCAAGTTTTATACTCTTCTACTATTGCGTTGGTGTAAGTGTAACCAAAATTTTGGAACTTCAAGTAGAAAGATAAAGAAATGGTTAAGGGTTGTGCCTGAGCTTTATTTGGAAATAATGTGCTGACATACTAACACCATATGATCCAGTAAGCCTTGTATTTGATTCTGTATTTCCTGTAAAGAATAACGATATAAATGGAAGAGGAGAAATGTCCACTTCACCATTGATTGCTCCTAATTAGAAAGGGCGTGGCTTGCCAGGAAGACAAGTGTTTTGTGGCTGAAATTTATAATTAATATTTAATTATGTCATTATTATTTCATAGTCAGATATTATTATCAAATACGAAATTTAATTATATTAAAATAATATTTTATTATTTATAATTATTATTATCACTAATAACTATTTAATAATAATAACCACTAAACAACGATAATATGATCATCAAATTTTTTCTTCTAATTATCCGTACCATTATTTAAATATTAAGCTTATCATAGCCGTCAACTAAAGAATCATTGAACGTCAAACCTTGCACAAAGATATTCTGAACATCACATTAAATAGAATCTTGTTGTCATCCTCTTTTTCAATTGCATAATCTAATTCAAGGAAAAACGACAACTAATAGTGAACGAGGTAATTAATATCGCAAGTCGTTTTCACTGCGATGAATCTACCAGATATCTTTCTACTTGATTGAAGATATAGACCCACCTCACAACAGAAGACGATCGAAGAGTCTTTATCATTTTTAGGGGACCACACAAGGCTAGGAAATTTCCAGGGAGTTCCTCTCCTTTCTTCAGGAGAGCATTCATTGTTGGGCTTCTAAAAGATAAAGCTCATAAGATATTCCAGATCACTCGTATGATAAAGATACGTGAAAGATAACGAAAAAATGATTTTAACGTGAAAAATCATTTAATATATAGGTTAAAATTACGGATTAAATTGAAAATAAAATTTACTAAATCAAATAGCATGATACAAATATAAAGATTTCGAGCTCTCTCACTCAAAAATACCTTATGAAATAATTATCACTAACCCAGCTCTTTTAGTTTTCTTTAAAGCTTTCTCATAAAACATATAAAATTGACAACAAATTGACATATATATAACAATACTACTCCCAACTAATCTTAGATATAAAACTTTAATAAAATTATAATTGATGAATGATATTTGAACTCTAAAACTCTTCTATGATCATGTATTTATGTTTCTTATAATTTCTCTCTTAAAATTATCTTTAAATTACAAAAGAATAGGATTTTATGTCACATATGGATACCCACATGGTAATGTACAGTAATCGTGTCTGAACTCTGAACTTTAAACTTCAAAACTCGATGTCATAGAGATACACAGTCACAACGACTTACATGTACACAACTGTGTCTATCACTTACACGATCGTGTTTGATCTTGAAGTTATTGCCTTTAAACTTCCACATAATTGCAAAAGCTAACACAATCAGGCACACGGTTGTGCCCACCATTGACACAGGTGTCTATTTCAACAATAGCTTTAACTCATCAGTTTTTGCCTCAAATTTGTTCGAACTTCGTTCCTTTCGATCCATAGAGAAAACTAACACTATTGGAGTCCAGATTTGGTGGTATTAAACAAACGAAAGTCTAGAAAATGAGGCTATACTTACAATAATCTCCCTTTCTACCCTAATTTAAAGGAGAAATCTATCACCTTATTAATAACTTGAAAGTCATTCCAACAAGATTACTACAAAGATCAAGCTCACTCTAGAGAACCACCTTTGTTAACATGTCGGCACCATTCTTGTCTATGTAAATCTTTTTTAACTTCATCAATTCTTCCTCAGCCACAACCAATGATATCTCACATCAATATACTTAGTGCGGGAATGATACATAGAATTTTTGCTCAAATCCATAACACTTTGACTGTCATAAAAAACCATATACTCATCTTATTTTACATTCAATTTTTAGAGAAATCATTTCAACTAAAACATCTCATTTCCAGCTTTCACGACTGCATCATATTCTACCTAAATAGTAGGCAAAGCTATACACTTTTGCAACTTAGATTGCCAAGAAATAGAGGGTAGACACTCTTTCTCATTTTCAGTGGTAGAATAAACTCTCGTGCTTAACTTGAAATGAGCTGCTAGTGGTGTACTCACTGGTTTCATATGTTTAGGGATGACAATGGGCTGGGTTAGGCTGCGCTGGGCTAGAGGTTGACCAGATCGTGACCCGGCTCGACCATGGGCTAACCAGCCCATGGGCAATCCCTAGCTTGATGGGCCACAGGCAGGCCGGGCCGAGCCAACTTTTTTAAAAATAAAAAATGAAAAACGACCAGGTTGAAGTCGGGTTGAGCTGAGCCATATTTGTCATCCCTACATATGCTTCATATTGAACCTCTCAAGCACCCGTTCAATAAATTTCTCTTGTGACAACCACAACTTTCTAGCTTCTTGTCATAAACGATCTTTATGCCAATTTGTTTTGCATGACCCAAATCTTTTATGTCAAACGACTTAGACAGGCCCTCCTTTAACTTGCAAATTATGCAATATCTTGTATAACTATCAACATATCATTCACTTACAAGAGAAGAATGATGAAGTTACAATCGGAGAAAATTTTAAAATACATATAAGGATTAGTTATCACATGCTTATATGCATTTCTCGTCATAAACAAATCAAAATTCTTGTACTACTACCTTGGTGATTTTCACACTAATTCTTCTTTCCCTTTGACTTTGAACCCTTTTGATTGCTCCATATAAATCTCCCCATCCAAATCGTTATATAAGAAGCAATCTTCAAATGAAGTTGCTCGAGTTCAATATCCAAACTAGTAACTACTCCTAATACCGTGCATATTAACGTCATCTTGACTACTGATGAGAAAATCTTATTGAAATTGATACCCTTCTTTTGATTGTAACCATTCACTACTAGTCTTGCCTTATGCTTCATTAGTTTGTCACCATCTTTCTTGATCTTGAACACCCATCTATTCTTCAAAGCTTTCTTGATTTTGGGAAGCTTCACTAACTTATAGGTATTATTCTTCTTTAATGAGTCCATCTCCTCTTATATTGCCTTGAACTAAGAGTCTTCATTTTCAAGTGATTGCGCCTATTAGAAGTTCTCTGGCTCCACTTCAATAATGACTAGGAGATATTCTGAACTAGGATATCTTGCAGAAGCTCTCTTAACTTTAGTTGACCTTCAAAGTTGGACATCTTTCAATACTTGAGCATGTTTTCACTCCCGCTCATAATGCTCATAATCCTCTCATATATCATCTACAAGATATGTCCTATGTGACTCATCATCATTAAATTACCTCTTATCATTATCATCCTGTGGTAGCCCATGTTTGCCTTCTTCACTCGTAGGCTAATTAACAAAACTAGGAACAGAGGTAGAATCCACAATACCAAATGATAAACTGCTGAAAGCAATATTGTCTTCTTCGAAGTGATTTGCACCCTTCTTATGGTCATAGAAGATTATATCCATGCTTTTAATAACCTTTCACTTTTTTAGGTTGTAAAGCCTGTACTCAAAATCCTCATCCCCAGATCTAGTAAATATGCAAGGACTAGTCTTACAATTCAGCTTTGATCTCTGCTCTTTTAGCATATGTTTAAAGACTTTACATCCAAACACTCTCGAGTGCAAATAGGTTAAATCCTCCCCTTTGTATACTCTATAAGGAATGTCAAGTTCCAAAGGGACCGAAGGAATTTCGTTGATCACATATATTGTGATTTTGATTGACTCACCCCCAAAAGGACTTTAGTAGTTTCAACATTTAAACCGTACACCAAACCTTCTCCACAATAGTTCTATTTATCCTCTTGGTAACACTATTATATTGTGGGGTACCAGGTTCTGTCTTTTCATATCTTATGTTATATCTTGTATAGTTTTCTTCAAAGTCATTAAAGGTATACTCTAATCCACTATCAGTTGGAAGACATTTGAACTTTTCTCCATCTCCCTTTATACAATGGCATGAAATTTCTTAAAGGTCTTATACACTTGGGTTTTTGTTTTCAACATAAAGACCCAAGACTTACATATAGCCTTATTGATAAAAGTAACTAAATATGTATTATCCCTTAATGACTCCACCTTCATAGGACCACAAAACCAGGAGTGCACCAGCTTCAACTTTGTCTTCCTTCTGGTAGACCTTTTTTGAAATAAGACTCGATGTTGCTTTTTAGCCATGTAATAATCACAGGGGTTGGGTGAAATCAACTTCTTCGTGAGGGTAAGTGATTTTCCAACCAATAACTTCATCCTTTTCTTGCTAACATATTTTAATCTCTAGTGCCATAAATCTGGTGAAGTGTTTTCATGAACTATATGTAATTTTCTAGCACACATCTTTAAGTATGTCTTGTATAACGAGAAACATAACCCACCATGAGCAACCGTGAATACTTTTTTAGAAACTTCTACTTTCCATCTTTAAAAGTGTGTCGATATCCCTCTTGGTTAAGAACATTCACAAACAACAGATTAAGACTCAAGTATGAAATCTGTCAAGCACCTCTCAAGGTAACATGCACTTAATGTTAGTCTAAACTTGAATATCACCTATGGTGACGATGCTAGCAAAACTTTAATTACTCATCTTTATATTTTTAAAATCACCACTCTTGTAGTTGGTGAAATGTACCCTCTTTGGAACATTATGGTACAACGTCAATATATTAACAAGCCACTCAGAATCTAAATGACTAATATGGAGACACTCATTGGTTGTCCAAATCAATGATACTTCATCATCAGTACTTGATGTTGTTGCTGAAGTGTTGTTGTTGTCTCCATCATTTTGGTTATTTTGCTTTTTCTAGTCTCTTCCACTTGCAGCATAACTTCTTTATGTGACCAGGTTTGGTGCAGTAGTGACACGTTATGTTCTCTTTATCATCTCTCGACTTCGAGATGTTCTACAACTTGCCTTATCCTTTAGGACCTATACTTTTGCTTCTTCCTTTGTTCTCTACCATAAAAGCTTACACATTGTTAACACTGGTCTCCTTGCTACTAATCTCTTTGTTAAACTTACGCTCTCTGATCACAACCAAAGAAAGCACACCATTTAAAGTGAAGTTACTGATAGTCACAACTAAAGTTTTCCAACTATCTGGCAAAGAACTCAATAGAAACAAAGCTTGTAATTCATCATCGACGACAATCTTCATCGTAATCAATTTATCGATGTTGTCCTAAAAATCATTAAGAGGCTCTAAAATTGATTTCCCAGTATTCAACTTCAAGTTCACAAGCCTTTTAATCAAGAAGGCCCTGTTGTAAGCGATCTTCCTCTCATAAAGACCCTTCAACTTCATCTGTAGTTCAAAAGGATCCATCTCTTGAGATACTTGATTGAATATACTGATATCAATCCATTGTCTAATAATTCCCAAAGTCTTACTCTTCTTCTTCTCCCATTCTTCTTCTATCATCTTCTCCAATTTAGAAAAGACATCGTTATTTATACTTCTGTTCACATCAATTGGATCATAAAGATCCTTAAAATATAGGAGATCTTCCATTATAGGTCCCTATATCGAATAGTTAATTGACGTCAACTTTATCATAGAGTTATTGTCATTCTTCGTAACTATAACTCTGATACCATTTGTTAGAGCTCTAAGAAATAAAGCTCACAAGATATCTAAGATCACTCAATCAATAACAAATTACACACACAACAAAGATGACTGAAAGATAATGAACACGGGATTTTAATGTGGAAAGCTCTTATGTAAAGGTTAAAACTACATATCAAGTTGGTAATAAAATTCACTAAATCAAATAGCATGATAAAAACGATAAAGGTTTCAAGCTCTCTCACTCAATAACACCTCACAAGAAAACTACAACTAATTTATCTCTTTTAACTTTCCCTATATATATATATATATATATATAATCTCAGATATCAAACTTTAATAGAACTATAGTTGATAAATGCTACGTTAACTTTAAAACTCTTTTATCATTATGTGTTTCTATCTCATATAACTGACATCTTTCAAACTTATTGATAACATGTGATTTCATCTACCTTATTTTCTGATAATATTTGTTACTATAGACATCTCTTATTTATAATATGTAGATATATCTTATCTGTAATATGTTTTCAATTTTTTATGTTCATATCCTCTTTTATCTCATGTATCTACACTAGTCGTCTATATAAAGGCTCTAAAACCTCTATAAATATTATAAAAAATACAACATAATTATTCATTTATCATGATATTAGAGCTCACATCGAGCATATGATTTTTTTTTCATACAACATAAACATACACACTCCAAAAGGCAACCAACATCCAAACTTTAGAAGGTTAACAACGATTTGATAGAATTATCACAACAGACACCCGTAACACCAACATCCACACTCTAAAAGACAATCCATACTTCTTCAAAATTATCCCAGAAGGCATTCCCAACAAAGTTCAATCTCACAATCTAATGGAAAACATCAATACACCAACATTACTATTTAATCAAATTACTGGTTTCCTCACAACACAATTGGATTCCACCAATTATCTTGTTTGGAAAAAATAAAATTCAGGCTATTTTAATCACCTCTGACATTATTGGTTATGTAGATGGAACCGTCTCCCCAACAGTTGTGGTCTCCAGCTCGGAATCTTCATCTCTATAATTTCAAAAATGACACAAATACAATCACCTTATCTACTACTGCTTCGTTAGATCTGCGACATCAACATCTTAGTCATTAGTGTCACTCTATGTTATATAGTTTATCTTCTTTTTTTACTAAAAAGTCAATGTACTCAGTGCACAAGCCTCCCTGCTTTACGGGGGTTTGGGGAGGGTTATGACGTATACAACCTTTCCTTTGTATTTTTACCAATTAAATCAAATGTTATTAATTCTTATACTTCTTGTCTTAAAGGAAAAAGTGTTCTTCTTTCATTTCCAGTATCCTTTCGTCTCTCTACAAAACACTTACAACTCATTCAGTGTGATATTTGGAGACCTTCCTCATTTCTTTCTTTATCTAGGTATTGATACTTTATTGTCTTTATTTATGACTTTAGTCGTTTTACCTGAATTTTCCCTTGGTTTAAAATTCACATGCTCTTCTCTGTTTTCAAACTTTCAAAACACAACTAAAAACCTTTTCTTAAACTTTTCAATGCGATGGAGCTCCATAACTCATTAATGGCATCTTCGCCCAATTTCTTGCGACCTATGGCATCACTTATCATATCTCTTATCCTTATACTCCTCAACGAAATGGCCCCTGAAACAGAACTTACCCTCCTTTTACATGCCTTTCCACCTAAATCTTTTTTGTTTGAAACATTCTTCGCTATTACTTACCTCATCAACC
Source organism: Erythroxylum guanchezii (assembly GCA_025629825.1). NCBI lineage: Eukaryota > Viridiplantae > Streptophyta > Magnoliopsida > Malpighiales > Erythroxylaceae > Erythroxylum > Erythroxylum guanchezii. Next base: position 4,861,986 of record JAOTAX010000198.1, on the reverse strand, counting down.
TTTTACCTATACCAGTTCTTACTTATTAGTCTCCTCATGAAACACTTTTTCGCACAAACACCTAATCTTTCTCATCTTTGAGTCTTCAGATGCATATGCTTTCCTTTTTTAGGCTCCTCCCCTCTTGATAAACTCACCCCTAAATCTACTCACTATGTCTTTCTAGAATACTGATCCAAGTACAAATGTTATCATTGTGTTGATCCTAAAACCTCTAAACTTTATATCTCTCATCATGTGCGCTTCCTTGAACACGATTTTTACTATTCTACCCTTTTGTCTAATCATTCTTCTTCCCCTTCTCCTCCTTTTATTCTCTCCTTACCTTTACCTTTTACCCATTCTCTTCCTCCACCTACTTCTCCACCTTCACCTACTCCTCCACCAATGTCCTCTTATCCGATGTTCACCCGCACATATGATCAAACCCATATTCATTGCTCCAGTGCTGGTTATATCAACTATTCCATACTTGTTACCACTTTTAATCCCACATCTTTCACTCAAGCTAACAAATTTCCACACTGACGTGAAGCCATGCTTGATAAGTTCACTACTCTCCATTGTAATCATACTTGGACTCTCATTCCTCCTCCGCCAAATGTCAACATTGTTGGTTGTAAATGGTTCTTTCGTTCTAACCAAAATTCTGATGGCTCCATTCATCGTCATAAAGCTTGACTGGTAGCTAACGGTTATCATTAGGCTTTTGGAATTTACTACACTGATACCTTTAATCATGCATATTGTCAAACCCACTACCATTAACATTGTTCTCACTCTTGCTTGATATCATAATTGGCCTATTCGTCAACTTGATGTCAACAATGGTTCCTTTTATGGTCATCTCTAAGAATAAGTTTTTATGTCTCAATCTCTTGGGTTCACAAATCCCCACTATCCCCATCATGTATGTCATATCTATAAAGCTATGTATAGCTTGAAACAAGCTCCTCGAGCTTGGTTTTATAGGTTAAGTCAAAAACTTCTTCATATTGGCTTTATCTCATCCAAATCAGATACTTCCTTGTTTATTTGTATAACCTTCGGTCACAAAACCTTTGTCTTGTTTTATGTAGATGATATCTTGTTTATAGGTTCTTCACCATAGTCCATTGCAACTCTTATTACTAATCTCAACACCGCCTTCACAATCAAAGATTTAAGTCCACTTCATCACTTCTTTGGCATTGAGGCTCTCACTACACCTACTAATCTGACAATTCTAAACTTGCACCCTCACCCATTACGCCTACCCTTCCTTTATCTAAAAATCGTGGTCATCCCCTTCCTGATGCTACTAATTATCATAGCACTGTTAGTGCCTTATAATATCTTTGCGTCGCTTGTCCTGATCTAATTTGTTGTCAACAAAGTCTCTCAATTCTTACATTGTCTTACCAATGTCCACTAGACTGTAGTCAAACAGAATCTTCACTATCTTTGATATACGTCTTCTTATGGCAGTCATTTCACTAAATCATCTTCTCTCAATCTCCATGCTTATTATGATGTTGATTGGGCTTCCTATCTTGATGATCATCGTTCTACATCTGGCTACCACATCTTTCTGGAATCCATTCTCATCTTTTGGAGTGCTAAGAAACAACCAATTGTTACTTTATCTAGTATTGAAGAAGAATATCGTAGTATTGCTCTTACAGCTACAAAACTTTGTTGGATCACTTCACTTCTTAGGGAAATTGGTTTGTCTCATATCAAACCTACTCTTTGGTGGGATAACCCTGGTGTTACTTTTCTTACTTCTGATCCAGTCTCTTATGCTTACATAAGGCATATTGAGATTGACATTCACTTTGTTCGAGATCTAGTAGCAAACAAATCCCTTTACATCTAACATATCCCATCTACTGACCAGATTGCTGATGTTTTGATGAAAGCTCTCTCTTTGACCATATTCCAACATCTTTGAGACAAACTCATAATTACTCGTGCTCGACTAACATGTGATTTTAACTACCTTATTTTCTGATAACAATTGTTGTTATAGATAGCTCTTATTTGTAATATATTTTTCAATCTTTTCTATTCATACCCTCCCTTCTCACATATATCTATATTAGTCTATAAAGGTTCTAAAACCTCTATAAATAGTATCAGAAATACAATACTGATAGTTCTGCATTAGTATGTGTTTTTTCTAAGTATTTAGTATGTGTTTCTTGCATAATAGGTTAGTATTATTATGTTTTAGGGCTTGTTTTGTGTGTTTTTGTTTAGTTTGATCATCATGGTTGTTCTTTTGTGTTTGATATTGGTTTAGGGTAGGAATTGATCATTTTGGTGTAAGCATAGAGGGTGAACACCTTTGTGATTGAGCTAGGGACCAAGAGAAGAGAAGAGAAGAGAAGAGAAGTGGAGTTATTGAAAAACAAGAACCTATGATCATGGAAAAGGGCATGTTTTCCACAATCGTGGGAAATTTATGGAGAAAGTTTCTATTAAGTTAACCCATGATCGTGGGAAGCACAAGTATAATTCCCATGATCGTGGTAACTGGAAGTCGGAGAGACACGCAGGTTTCATTTATTTTTTTAGGTTTTCGTGACTTTATAAGACATAGAATCCTGAGAGCCGCCAGGGGATCATGGAACTTGCTTCCTGGAGCTAAAAGACAGATTGAGAGACTAGAGATAAGGGGAGATTCAAGTTTTCATTTCCGATTGGGCAAAGAGCACCCCGTCATCCAAATTTTCCAGATTGGGCAAAGAAAAGGAGGAGTTGCCCCGTCTAGTCTTATTTCAATTTCTTTCTCTTCTAGCATGTTTATCATAGATTATTTGATTGTTAGGGATATTATAGATATTATGATTGGCTAAAACAATTTTTATTGTTTGTTGTTGAACTATTTGTGAGCCTTTGGTTATTGATTTAATGATATACTTGTTTGTGTTATTTATTATGCTTAAACCTTGCAATAAATCGAGAGAGTGAGCTTAGTAATCTGTGTTAATTGTACAACGAAAGTTGACAATTAATAGACCTATAAATAACAAGTTATTGATTTATTATGAAGAGATTTCAATAGATCAATACACTGCCTATATGATAGCTTCATATCTAGTTGAATGTTTAGGAAAGACTTTGCACATCGAGAGATCCCAAAGTTAATTCTAATTTATTTAACTAGTGACATTTAGTTACACCTTGAGAGAAGTAGCTAAAATTTTAGGAAATCTTGGGCTAAGTATAAATTGAATCAATTAATCAAAGGGGAACAAATAGGGATAATGACAAATCCTAATGTTTAATCTTGATTTTCTCCAAGTCTTAGTTTAAAATTTTGGTTTGGGTTGCATTGTTCCCTGTTACTTTTAGTTTATCTTTATTTTACTTATTTTTTTAAATTTAATTAAAATGATTTCTTAAACAAAAAATAACCTAAATTAAGTGGTGCCTAAGCTTAATCCTTATGGGATCAATATCCACTTTCAACTACAAGTACAACCTGTATACTTGCGATTTTGAGCATAAGACTAATAATGTATTTTGCATTCAACAAACACAATTATTCATTCATCACTTATCTTTAAATCTTAAAAGGATGTGCCGCACACGGTTACCCACACGACCGTGTATAGTGACTGTGTCTAACCTTTAAGCTTTAAAAGTTGATGTTGCAAATATACACAATAACAATGACTTATATGATTGTTTCTGGTCTCGAAGCTTCGCCTTTCATAGTTACGAAGCTTACACAATCATGCACGTGGGCGTGTATGCCATTGACATGAGTATATGCCTTCCAGATGCAGGCGTGCACTCCAAAAGACAATTTCAATTAATCATTTTCTACCTCAAATCTACTTAGAACTTCCTTCAAGTTAGATAATATATTACTGGAGTCAAGATTTGGTGATATTAAACAAACAAACGTCCTTAAAATGTGACTGGACCATAATATTCATCTTAACGCCAAATTTGTCGTTAGTGGTCTGAACTTTCATTTTACCTTCATTAAAATTGTTCAAAGAAAATAAGAACCAAAGGTGGAGCTTACTCGTACAAAAAGTGTCATGCATTGAAACACTATTTTAAAGGGCATGTACAAAGACATACATTTGGCTGCACAAATACAGGTTAAGTTTTCAACTACTAACCAACAAATATTCTACTTGCTTGATGTGGTTATAGTGTCGAATTTGCAGAGAATTCTGTTTCCAGATGCATTCGGCTTTGGTTCTATCCTGTCTTATCTGCCTCTTTAAAAAGACGTAACTTGCACTCTTTTTCAGCTTCACTAGTTAATAACCACTTGTCTTCTGGCATTTTAAATTCTTGTCACAATCTACACTTCCATGAAAAGCATTGAAGGGTAGCAACAAAAAATATATCAAGGTCAGAAGATCAAGAGATTCCTAAACACAACATACCATGATCCAAGCATTTTCTGAAGATGAGTTCTTTCATAGGGCAAGTATGCGAGTCTATTATTCAAGTCTTGATAACAATATGTGAAAATCCCAAAGGATATAGTTTCATACAAATTATGAATGGCCGCAGTCGCTTTAAACTTTCTGATAAAAACGAAAACAAAAACAATCAAAAGCGAAATAACCAATCAACACCAGAGATTTGATGACACAGTTCGGCACACCTTGCCTACATCTACTGGCCCCTCACCCAACTTAATTACTTTCACCTATGATATAACGATAATTTTAATCAAGGCATTACACAGCCGATTCACTCAACCCTTGACACTATCCCTCGTCCTCATTACTCATGAAAGTAAATCACACCCAATAGTACGACCACATCATACTAACCTCAACAGATGATTTTTCACAACAACTTTTAACAATAAAGATAATAAATGGACAACTCAAGCGATTAAAATAATAAATAACATAGACAAATACACTTGAGATAAGAAAAACAACTTCCCTAATTAATTCAGCTTCTTTAATGACAAATCGGAAAGTTGTTCACTAAGAGTACTATTGTATTCAGCTACTGTAATTTTTATGCACACCGCCACCATCCATATTGGATATCATAACTTGAGCTCTATGAGCCATTGCTATTCCATCTGTTGTGGCCACTGTTTAGGTGATAAGTACTTCAATCGATCATCCATCCACACGAAACTAAGTGAAGGTCTTTTCTTAACATTTATTCATTTAGATAATGACTCCATTGGCAGAGGATTCATTGTAGATGAGTAGAAATGGCCAACCCCACCTGATGCAAATAATGTCACCTTGGATATGAATCTAACAACCTCTTACGTTTCAGAATTCAAAGTGTCCACTCCAAGATAAACCAGCTGAATCATGCAAAAGATCAACAGAAAGACCACAGCTACACACCAATCCAATCGACAATAATAGACCAAAGAACTCACAACAGAAAACCCATCTAACACAGGTCATATGATTCGCTAAGAAGATTTCACTAAATAGAGTTTTATCTACATACAATCAGCTACCAAATATTATCCAAGATCACTTTAAGATATCAGCCTCCAAGTCATACAAAACTCCCTTTCAAAAACGACAGTATTCAATCCAATACACATACGAAACCCAACCACAGTCCAGCTGTAATCAACCAACCAAATCTCCAAAAAATATGTTATCCAATTTTGATTAGAATTTAAAACTAATCAACATTATCTTGAAAGTCCAAAATTAAATAATAAGATATATAACATATATCTTAATAGTAACCAAATGAATTTTGAAAATTCCCGAAGGATGTAGTTTTGCACAAACTGTGAATTAGTCGCAACAGTTGTAAGCTTTCTGACCAATATGAAAAATAAAACAAAATCAAAATACAAAATAAACAAATCAACAATTGAGATTTGGTAACGCAGTTCGGCACACCTTGCTTACGTTTGCGGGACTCTCACCCAACTTAATTACTTTTACCTGTGATACAACAATAGTTTTACTCAAGGCATTACAAAACTGACTCACCCAACCCTTGACACTATCCCTCGTCCTCACTACCCGTGAAAGTAAATCACATCCAATAGTACGACCACCTTGTACTAACCTTAATAGAGGATTTTCTTAACATTATTTGATAATAAAGGATGAAAATAAAATAACTCAAGTGATTGAAATAACAACAAACATAAACAAAGACATTTGAGAAAGAAAACAACTTCCCTAACAATGTAGCTTCGTCAATGAAAGAATTAGAAGTTGTCCATTAAAAGAAGATGTTATGAAGCTTTAATATCATCATTGGAACGTCCCATGCACAGCAGCTGAAAAGTCACCAACGAAATAAACATCTTTCCATCGAAAACATTACAAACTATAAAGCTGCAAAAATATTAAAACTGTTGGAAGCTTTTCACACAAAAACCACTATTGTTGACAGCCCAAAAATTCCCTTATAATAGATAGAAAACACAATTCCTCAATTTGGAAAAATCACCAACAAAATAACTTTTCTTCATCAAAATGTTGCAAACAGCATAGCTGCAAAATCTACGATGTCTGCTGGAATGCGCACACCATCACCACTATCGACAGCCACTAGAAACACACACGATCAACTCTCAATCAGCCCAACAAAAATCACCCAAATGATCAACAATATTAGCTACTAAAATCACGAAAACATTTGGAGTTTTCATACACCACAAATCACAAAAAATGGGCACAAAATTAACAGACCATGAAAACGATTAACAACCACCAAAGGTTCATGCAAGTACAAGATAAACGAACTGCCAAATTCAACACATTCAATAACCAAAATAGCCCTCAATTGTTGTTAAAAATTTGAAGAATACGCAGCTGCTGAAATCACACGCAATTAACAAAAACACAAATAGATTGGAGAAACTTGCTCAATCTTATATTGAAAGAAAGCAGAAATATATACATGTTTTTGGAGCTATTATCTTGCTAAATCATGATCCTATAATCAAGCTAATAAGCTATCAATCTGCTAACTAATTATAGAAATATTAACATTTATAATATATAGTTATAATGATAGAGATATTTGGGATATCTTTGATCATGAACTGCTAGAATCACACTGCTAAAAAGCAGGGGATGAACATATGTTAGCTGTTGACTAATACCTCCCCTCAAGCAAGAGGACTCGCAGCTTGGGCTTTAAGGCCAAGAATCTCGATGTGCTTAACGATTTGGTGAAAATGTCTGCTATCTGATCTGTGGAATAGATATACTTGACTATAAGCTTGCCTTGTGCGCATTGCTCCCTGAAAAAATGATAATCACATTCCACGTTTTTTGTTCGAGCCTTGAAGATTGGATTAAGAGATAAAAAGCAGCCCCCATGTTGTCACACCAAAGAACAACTAGTTGATGGACTGTTTGACCAATTTCACTAAGAAGAGATTGTAACCATAATACTTCAGTAACAGCATTGGCGACAGACCGGTATTTTGCTTCTGTAGAGGACCGAGCCACTGTTTGTTGTTTCTTTGAACTTCATAAGATGAGATTGTTGCCAAAATAAGCTGCATAGTCACTGTTGGAATGACTGTCATGCTGATCCCCAACCCAATTAGCATCAGTGAAGACCTGGAAACTTGTAATGGAACTAGGAACAAACAATAGTCCTCGGTTGAGTGTCTCTTTTACATACCTGAGGACCCTTTTGCAAGCTTGTCAATGTATATCTGTAGGACTAGACATATATTGACTAAGCTTGTTAACAGCATGGGCCAAATCAGGCCACGTCAGATAAGCGTATTATAAAGCCCCAACACACCGCCTATAAATATAAGGATTAGGCAGGGGCTCTCCTTCAAAAAGATTAAGCTGATGTGTAACGGACATGGGTGTTTTAAGCCCTATCTATATGTTCAAGAGATCATTGAGAGACTTAGCTGACTGAGCAATAAATCATCTCCTCTGGCATGAACTTCAACACCCAAAAAATATGTAAGATTACCCAAGTCACGAAGCTCAAATTCTATAGATAAGCATGTGACAATATTATGGATAAGAGTACCACTGCTCCTTGTCAAAACAATGTCATCTACGTAGAGTAACAAATAAAGAACATGGGAATCCTGCTTTAAAATGAACAAAGAAGCATCTATATTGGAGGATTGAAATCCAACACGCAAAATAAAAGAACTGAGCCGATTGTACCGGGCTCTTGGTGCTTGTTTAAGACCATAAAGCAATCTCCGCATCCGACACACATAATCAGGACACCTAGGATCAACAAAACCTTGTGGTTGTGTCATCTAAACTGCATGCCCATTGAGGAGGGATTAGAAATATCTAATTGTCGAAGATGCCAGTGGTTTGAGACGACCAAAGACAGAAGTAGTCTGATTGTGGTGGATAACTGGCGAGAACTTGGCTGAGTAATCAACTCCTTCTTGTTGTGTGTAGCCTTTGGCTACCAATCTCACCTTCAATCATTCAAGATTCCCATCTGCATTTTGTTTAACCTTGTAGACCCATTTATTGCCCACTATATTAGCATTAGCAGGTTTTGGTACAAGGTCCCACATGCCATGCTTGAGTAGTGCTATGATCTCACTACCCATGGCCTCTCTCCACTCTTTATATTTTGATGGTTGAGTGTATGACATGGGTTCCAAGACGTTGGTATTGCTAGAAGTTGAAGATACTGCTGTTGCATAAAGAATCTTCTTCTTAGGATTGGGTCAAAGAGTCATTGGATGATTATGTTGTCTAGTGGATGCCTGAATGGGTGACTGATGCTCACTATTTAAGGATAACTGAGCAGGTGCCAATGGATCAGAAACACTAGGAAATGATGGAGATATTGGTGTGTCAGATGAACCGGCTATCAGTGCTAGAGTACAAGGAGGAGATTCGAGTTATGTGATTCTGCATTAAGGAGCAAAAGAGATAGAGGGAACAGAACTGGTATGTGGCATCAATAAAGAAAATATTGGAGGCGGGACATGTAATGTGAGCCAAGGAGGATAGTCGGGGTTGACAGCAGATGGTGATCCCAAGATGGACTCCTTAGATTGAGATGCGTTATGATACAAAAACTGCGTCTCGTCTATCTTATAATGCCTATAGATATATATTCGATGATGTTGAGGATCAAAACAAATAATACCTGCATGATCAGTCGCACTCCCAAGATAGACACAAGGTGAGCTTCAAAATGAGAATTTGTTGGTATTATAAGATCAGAGCAGTGGATAAGTTGTATACCCAAAAACTTTAAGAGCATGGTAATTTGGTAGTGAGCAAACAACTTTTCACAAGGCGAGATATTTTTAATGATAGGTGATGGTAACCGATTCACAATGTGAACCGCAACAGCAAAAGCATGGTTCCAGAACTTCAAAGGAACTTTTGAATGAGCTAGCATAGATAATCCAGTGTCAACAATGTGCCTAATTTTTCTCTCTACAGTCCCATTTTGTTTATGCGTATGAGCACAGACAACTCGATGAATTATTCCTGAGTTCTTCATAAATGTATTTACATTTCAAAATTCACCTCCCCGGTCGGACTGAAAAGCCTTGACGTGCATATTAAACTGTCTATCAATCATTGCCACAAACTGACAGATTATATTATACACATCACTCTTTAATTTAATTGGGTAAAGCCAAGTGAAGCGAGAGAAATAATCAACCAAAATCAAAAAATACTTTTCACCAGCAATAGAAGTCGTTGGAGCAAGGCCCTATACATCTCTATGAACTAGATCAAATTTATTTCGAGTAACAGTGCCAATTGATGGTAAGTGAAATATGCTCAATTTACCAAGACAGCATGATTCACAAGTTTGTACTGGAATGTTTTTTATTGAACAAGGTAAATTAAAATCATGAATACTTTTTAAAACCGTCCCATATTGAGCATGTCCAAATCGAGCATGCCAATCCTTCAAACTAAGTCTCTCGGCCACAAAAGCTTAAGATCCCTTCTGTAAATTTTATAATTGTCTGCCTGAGAACTTGTACACACCATCCTCAACAGGCCCCTTCAGCAGGATGTTCTTTGTGAATTGATCTTTCACAACAAAATGTGAGTCATAAAACTTAAAAACACACTTATTGTCTTTGGCAATTTTATGGACAGACATCAATTGCTTTTGAATTGTAGGAACATAAAGAATGTTATTCATAAACAATGGCTTATGTTTGGTTAAGAGAGCAGATTGACCAATGTGCTTAATAGATATACCTAATCCATTTCCAATAATCACATTATTTGTGCCCTTGTATTCTTTTGAAATACCCAAGCTCACCAGGTTTAATGCCATATGATGATTGGCTGTTGAATCAGGATAACAGTCACTATTTTTGGTTGATGAACTACAGACTGCATCATTAGCCGTAGGTGTCTCATAATTTCTGTCAAACCTCTTTCTGCAAGTATTGGCTTGGTGATTATTCATATTGCAGATCTGACAAGGATTAACAAATCATATTGCAGATCTGACAAGGATTAACAAACCATTTCTTTCCAAATTTGTTATTGTAATTTCCCTTGTTGTTCTTATAAGTATTATTTTTGTTGTAGCTACTGTTGTTGTTTCAGTATTGATTGGATTCATGTCGAGCCATATTGGCAACCACTGACACTGGTTTTCGTGAGCTTTGCAACAAAATCTTATGTGAAATAAGCATACCAGACAATTCAGAAAAACTTAAGTTATCTTTCCTATAGGAAATTCCAGCAAGTATGGGGTGATAATCTGCTGGTAACAATCTGAAAATGTTGGCATTAAATTCAGCATTTCCAATTGGCAATCCCGCCTGTGCAAGTTGATCTTTGATGTTTTTGGCTTCTTTGAGGAATTAAGCCATCGACTTATCTTTTGGAGATAAATTCTGCAATTCTATATAAAGCTGGACTTGCCTTGTGCTTAATTGAGCACCAAAAGCATCCTTGAGGGCTTCCCACACCTCATAAGCAGATTCTTGCTCAATGACATAAGGGAACACTTCCTCTGTAAGAGAGGAAAGTATCCATCCTACCAAGAGTTGATCTTAATAGTTGTTGGAGGAACAATTGTTCCATCAATGTGAGAGGTAAGATTGTATCCTTTCAAGATTGGATTGAATTGTGTCTTCCATATTAGATAATTGGTTGGTGTGAGTTTAATGGCAAAATTGAACTGCGCATGTGGTAAGGTTGAAGGGTTTGCTGGAATAAGTGAGGAAGGAGAAAGAGAGGAAGAAGGTAGGATTGAGTTTTGGAAGACATGGCTGAATCGTGCTCTAATACCATAACAGAAAAACAAATAGATTGGAGAAACTTGCTCAATCTTATATTGAAAGAAAGCAGAAATACATACATGTTTTTGGAGCTATTATCTTGCTAAATCACGATCCTATAATCAAGCGAATAAGCTATCAATCTGCTAACTAATTATAGAAATATTAACAGCTATAATATACAGTTATAATGACAAAGATATTTGGGATATCCTTGATCATGGACTGCTAGAATCACACTGGAAGAAAGCAAGGGATGAACGTATGTTAGCTGTTGACTAATAGCAATCAACAAAAGTATAGCCCTCCACAATCACGTAATCCTTGACAGAAAGATCAGCAACACACAAAATCAACACTATTTCAGCACACATATCACATAAATCATAGCCAAAGAGAGCTAAAAATATTCAAAACAAATCTCTAAAGACATTGTTACCTTAGATAGCCATTATCTCCAAAATAGGCTATATATTAAATCTTATCTTGATTAGAATTTTTAAACCTAATTAACCTTATCTTGAAAGAGTTCCACATAAATCCAAGTTCAATTTCAAATAATGCCCAAAATTACAAAATAAGTTATCATAACATATATTTTAACAATCTCCCCCTTTTTGGCATTATTTGTCACATATCAAAACTCCCCCTAAAGAAGATAATTAGACGCATAATATCAAGTTCACAAAACACATAGGAACTCCTCCTTAATCAAACTTCAATTTCCAAAGAACATCCATTAAGTTCACATAAGCAAAGTATCCAAATAAACACATATCCAAAGTTAAAAAAGCAGCCCAAGTTCTCCAAGTAAACATATCACCCACATCCATTACATCATCCATTCTCCCCTTGGGACAAAAAGATGCCAAAAAGCAAGACTAGTAATCACGGAGATACCTTGAAATCTCCCCCCTGAATTGAACAATCATATCAAATGAAAACAAGCAATCTTATATCTCCCCTTGGGATAAAACAATGCCAAAATGAAGAATGCCTTCAATGTGTTCAATCTCAGTGAATAAAGAAGCATAAAAATTAGCAGTAGGTGCAACAGAAGAATCATAAGCACGCTAAGATGACAATTTATCACCAGTCAAAACAGTAGCTAACATATCATTACTTACATCAAAATACGACTGATTAAATTCAAAAACCTCAAAAATGCATTCATCGAATCATAATCAAACTTAATCAATCTCCTCCTCCATAAACCATATAAACATATATTGCCTAAATTCATACAGCCCAGATATAGAGAGAAACCAAGATAAAACTAGAAAGACTGTAATCATAGAAAACTTGAATCTTCCTAAAGGTCTCTAACTAAACATCAACATTTTCTCGACATAACTCCGCAAATCAAAATTCAAAAACAGAACTCTCAAATCATCAAGCAAAGCCTCATTCTCACATCAAATAAACTATTTAACAAGGAAGAAAAAGTCAAACATATACCAATCAACTGAACCTTAGAAAACCCATAAATCAAAAACTCAAAAAGTCTAGATGTTAACTCCTTCGAGCCCTCTTTTTTTAAAAAACAACATCAAAATGTACTTCAAAAATGTAAAGCATACAATATCTGTGCCTCTCGAAGAAATTCAAACATAGCCTTATTCCTCGTCACATCATCTCTGTCATCAGATGTCTGGTTGATTTCTTTTCCAGTAACAACTAACTATAGATTTGGACAGGTTTTGGTATTAACTCCCTTGCGTGTCTATTCTAATTGTGAGGTTGATTTTTCTAACCCAAGTTTGCTTTAGTAATGTTGGCTACTACTGAAAGTTCATTGAAGAGTGTCTAAATTTTCAGTTTTGAGCCTTTTGAAGTATCATTTGTAACAACTCGTAACATTTTAGTCTCATGTTCCTGATAACCCCACAAAAGTGACACGTAGGTATAAATTTTCGTTTCTTCCTCGAAGTTTCTCCTCGGATGAATCTGGTTGCACAATTTTTCTCATCATTCGACTTAGAACATTCACCTTTATAACCAAAGCCTTAAAAGTTAACTATAATCTTACCAATTTTCAGCAACTTTTTCTAACTTTTTGGTACCTCCATTTAACATTCTTATCCCTTTTTTCCATACTGACTAGCTTCGAATTTGATTCATTTATTCATTTATTATATATAATAACTTCTCTAGATTTTGAATGATGTTCTTCATAGTGGAGTTTCCTTCTTTAACTTCTCATTCTTCTTACATGTTTGGACTCATTTAACATACATTAACTCATAAGCTTTGCAAACATCCTCCCTCTTGTAATCCGAGTCAATGTCATCACTGTCATAATCTAAAATTGAACTTTGGGCTGATTCATCTGTATTTTTCCTTAAATTTTGGATTGATTTATCCACGGTTTTATCGTCAATTTCTTCCTTCTTTGTTGCTTTTAAGAAGCAACTGGACTTTTGCCATATAAAGCAACCAATGCAGCATTACTCACAAAGTCCTTTTCACTACCATACTTACTTTCGGATACATTCTCACTCCAAATGCTCATATAAGACTTTCCTTTTCTCTTATTCAAAGTATTAGCACATTCTGCTTGGATATGCCCGAAGCCTTGACATTCATGACATTGAATTTTCTTCACTTTTCTTTCACCCTTTTGAGTTTTAGCTTGTTGTTTAAAGTTGTTGTTCGATGAACTCCCACCGTTCTATCTAAACTAGGGTCAATCCTTCTTCAATTTCTTTAACCACTCGTTAAAATTTCTCATCAATAGCTTCATATTCTCATTCTCATCGGATTCATCTTCTAAGTCATTCACAACTTTACCAATCTCGGCTTGCAATGCCAATCCTTTGTTCTTCTCTCGTTTCTCTCTCAACAAATTCATCTTAAAATTGGTAAAAATCTCAATTACCTTATCCAAAGACAATTCATTGATATCATGGGCTTCTTCGATGGTTGCAATTTTTGGAATAAATCTCAGAGGCAGTGATCTCAATGTCTTCCTAACAAGTTTCAAATTCAAATACTTCTTTCTAAGTTGATGTGTTTGGTTTGCTATATCACACAGTCTCTCATGGAAGTCTCTAATAGTTTCACTTTCATCTATCCTCAACTCTTCAAATCTCATAACCAACATTTGAAGTTTTGAAGCTATCACAGATTTCGACCACTCATGTATAGTTTACAAAGTGTTCCAAGCTTCTTTCGCTGATTTACAGGCTGATATCATAGTAAAGCGACCTTCATTAACTACACTAAAGTTGAAATGTAGGGCTTGAGAATTTTTAAGCTCTCTCTCTCTTCTTCAACCCTTGTCTACTCATATGCATCTTTAATCACTACTTCTCCCTTTTCATCAGTCGTCACTAGATGTATCTAGCCATTTAAAATCGAGTTCCATGTTTTTGTTCCTAGTACATGAATGAATACTCTTATCCGTGATTTCCATATAGGATAATTTGAACTATCAAAAAACGTTGTCCTGATGATTGATGCCACTTCTTTTATAGCCATAATTGCGAAACACGAATCTGCACCAACTTGACATACCAAGTTCTGATTCGGTGACCAGCTCTGATATCAATTGAAAATTCCTAAAGGATGTAGTTTTGCACAAAGTGTGAATTAACCGCAACAATTATAAGCTTTCTGACTAATATGAAAAACAAAACAAAATCAAAACACAAATTAAACAAATTAGCACCCGAGATTTGGTAACACAGTTCGACATATCTTGCTTACGTCTACGGGCCCTCACCCAGCTTAGTTACTTTCACCTGTGATACAACAATAGTTTTACTCAAGACATTACGGAGCTGACTCACCCAATCCTTAACACTATCTCTCGTCCTCACTAGTTGTGAGAGTAAATTACACCTAATAGTACGATCGCCTCATACTGACCTCAACGGAGGATTTTCTCAACAATATTTGATAATA
Organism: Erythroxylum guanchezii; assembly: GCA_025629825.1. Lineage (NCBI taxonomy): Eukaryota > Viridiplantae > Streptophyta > Magnoliopsida > Malpighiales > Erythroxylaceae > Erythroxylum > Erythroxylum guanchezii. The sequence goes on along the minus strand of JAOTAX010000198.1, from coordinate 4,846,892 downwards.
AAGGATGAAAATAAAATAACTCAAGTGATTGCAATAATAACGAACATAAACAAAGACACTTGAAAAGAAAACAACTTCCCTAATAATATAGCTTCGTCAATGAAAGAATGAGAAGTTGTTCATCAAAAGAATCTGTTGTGAAGCTTTAATATTGTCACTGGAACATCCCACGCACAGTAGCTGAAAAGTCACCAATGAACAAAATGTCTTTCCACTGAAAACGTTACAAACTAAACGTTTCTTCACCGAAACATTGTAAATAACAAAGCTGCAAAATCTACGACACCTACTGGAATTTTACACACACCACCACCACTATTGATGGCCACCAGAAACACACACGATCAATTCCTAATCAACCCAACAAAAATCATCCAAACAATTAAGAACACCAACTATTGAAATCACGAAAACATCTGGAATTTTCATACACCATAAATCATAAAAGACAGCCACAAATTATCACACCATAAAAACAATTAACATCCACCAAAGATTCATGCAAATACAAGATAAACCAGCTGCCAAATTCAACACTTTCAATAACCAATACAACCCTCAATTGTTGTTAAAAAATTGAAGAAAATGTAGTTGGTGAAATCACATGCAATCAACAAAAGTACAACCCTCCATAATCACGTAATCCTTGACAGAAATATCAGCAACATATTAAGATAATATCCCCACAAAATCAGTTGTCAAATATCATCCAAGATAGCTCTAAAATCTCCAACGATCAAGTCACCATATGCCCATCATTCCTTCACACAAAAATGACAATACTTCAACCCACATATCACATAAATCATATCCGAAGACAAATACAAATATTCAAAACAAATATCTAAATATATTGCTACCTTAGATAGTCATTATCTCCACAATAGGCTATATATTAAATCTCATCTTGATCAGAATTTTTAAACGTAATCAATTTTATCCTGAAAGAGTCTCACAAAAATCCAACTAAGTCCAATTTCAAATAATGCCCAAAATTACGTAATAAGATAACATAGCATATATCTTAACAAATTTCCTAATCTATTACTTGGTTTTTTTGGGGGGATTATTCCTTTATATATACCATTTATTGCATGGTTTCTTATAATCTCACATTATTAATCAAGTGGACACAATTAAATATATCTACTTCTACTTTTAAATTATTATTTTTAATAAAAGGTAAGTTAAATATAAAAGTTTGTCATTAATTCTCAGTTACCTTTGTAATGATAGCAACAAAGTATGAAGTATATTTAATAGTATACTGAATAGGTTTTTTTTCTTCTCCTGATCTTTTCAACAAAGTTTAAAAACTCACAGTAAAGCCCATAAAATGTTTATCTAATCATTCAATTAAAGTTGTTAGATTTTTTTTTTTAACAAGAGGAGACTTCGAGAAACATATAAATCGTTAAGCAAGTAAGGCAAGCTCTACAATTATTCACATATTATACAATAATATTCGTAGGAATAACCAAATAAGGGGGTAATGACCACATTCTTAAATTTTGTTTCTTCGCACGATATCTCTTTATCTTTTCTTTTTTCAAATGACATTCTCTCGAAAAATTACAATCAAATTATTAATTTTTATATGTTCATCAACGTGTATTTAAATAATAAAAATATAGTTTTTTAAGTCTGATGTGACATATAGAGTAGTAATTAATAATATTAATGTATGAACAAAGTTGGATAAAATTTTTAAGTCTAAAAATTTTTTGCATTACAAATTTTAAATTTAAATATGATTAATTCGAGCTTATTAAAGTTTGAATATATATAAATATTTTAATTGATTATTGGATTAGCTTTTCAACCCAAATTTAGTTTAATTAACTATGAATTAGTCTATTAAAAATAAATACTTATTTTGAAATTAAAATAATAACAAATAACAAATAATATTTCAAAATTGATTTAGCTGGATATTTTAAAACTTAATTTGAATTTAAATTCGAATATACTTAAATAAATTTGATTTACTAATTTCACATCAAATTATTAATTATAAGCAATAATTCATAAATAACATATTAAAAATAATTTATATAATAATTTAAAATTAAACAACAAATTTCATCTAATTAATAGTTAATATATTTTTACTCTTTATGTACCATCCCCTAAATTATCAAAGCAACTCGAACTCAACACTTTTAAATTGAGACAACCTCTACAATTATGCATATATTATACAATTATCTTATAGTGACTACATTTCTAAATTTGTAATCAATGTATGCATCTTCACATAAAGGGACATTTA
>JAOTAX010000198.1:4819228-4836435 GCA_025629825.1 Erythroxylum guanchezii | reverse complement strand
CTAAAGGTCCAATGATATCTTCCGGATAGTATTGTAGAGGCATCTCTGGCAATCGAATCCATACCACCGCCATCCTACGTGTGCATTAGGACACACGAAACTTCGAGTGCCATGGTTGCACTTGGAGATAACTCCCCATAATCGTCCACGGACTTTCAAGTAGAGCACCCAAGTAAGCCGGCTCCGAAGCAAAATCCACCATAAAGTACCCGTTTTCTACATCGAGAACTTTCGCACCATTCATATTCCAAATACCCTCCAGCTTTGTACACAATGATTTGTACCCTACACTCCGGCCAAGCAAGTTTACAATCACGAGGTATTTAAAATGTTTGCACAACCTTTCTTTCAGACCAGCGGAGAGAGTCACGGCCGGATGGACAACTAGAAAATATTTTGAAACCGATGAAGCTTTGATTCATTTTGACTTGCCCAAGCTTTGATTCATTTTGACTTGGCGGCTACCTAAAAAACGCAGAACTGCTGAAGTGTGAACTAAAAAACAAATAAAATTAAACCAAAAGAAAAAGTCAGAAATGAAACTTCAACTCGTAGAACGGCTGCTGGTGCTACGGAAGATGAAAAGACATTATCGTTCATTTCAAAAACGACCCTTAACAAACATCATTAGAAAAAGGAAAAAGAATACCAAATAATTATTAAAGAATCGAACGAAGGTGCAAAAAGACTATAATAAACGGGACATGAAGCTGAAATCTGAGTTCGGGGTGATAGTTTAGTAGAAAAAGATTGCAACTTGTCTCACCTCTCTCGCCAATACATCATCTTCGCTGCTTTTTCAGGTACCCATTTACAGTTTCGATCATTTGATTCATATAGTTTAGGGTTTTTCATCAATTGTTCGTTGATGGACTCGTCTGCTCTGTCAGGATTTTGCTGCAGAATTCAATTGAATTTTGAACTCCTGCTGTCAATCTTGTTTTTAAATTCAGAAGTTGAAGAATTTATTGCTTTGACTTAATATTTTTTCCCTTTGAGCATTGCGTTCGGTTTTGCTCTTTATTCATGGAGTTTGCGTTTTCTTTTTTCTTTTTTTGGTTTTAAACAAGGTAATTTTGAGGGGTCTAGAGCCTTCAAAGTCGTTATTTGATTTCATGCTTTTGTGCAGTTATGTCTTATAGTACGATCAGGGCATGTGAGTTTTATTGTTGGATGTAAATTGATTAGGCTACTGCGATCCTATTGTATGGGTACTGTTTCAAGTGTTGGAGTTTTTATCAATTCTGGTGATTGTTGTTTGTAGTTTGATCCTAGCATAGCTATGCCGTATTAGGTTATATCTGAATTGACAGGTTCATTCTCATTTGAATAATTTGTCTGCCAGTTTGGTATGGTGAGTGCTAGTGTGATAGCTGTTATAGGGAGGAAAGGTTGAAATTTAGCTTATAATTTAGTCTTAGAATGTTAATGAGTAGTATTGAGATTGCACATGTTAAAAAGTAACATGGGAATGTTTGTACGAAAACACGGTGAACTTGTGATTTATGGAAAGGTTGGAGTAAATGGCTCACATGCTGACTTTAGAAATTATCTTTTGCAAGTGAGAAATACCATGGGTGGGATTTCGTTTTACTTCTTTCCAAATCGCTATTCAAACATTAGGATTCTCGAGTTTTTTGGTGGTATAATGTTGCTTGGTGCATTGAGAAAGTGATATAGAACGGGTTGCATTAAGTAATGCATATGCCAAAAGCTTTTAGATTTCTGGTCCTTAGATTATTAATTTTTCTTTCGCTGAAACTTTCAGAATATAAGACCATTTGGTTGCTGCAAGTGTGTAGTAGAAGCTTCCTCGTTCTAGGTCGGTGATAAATTTCATTGCAGACTTATGATTGTTCCTGGAGGTTGTAAAGGACATAACAGATGTAGTGTAAAATTATGCATTGGTAAACTGATACAACATGCCTATTCATTGTCGACCTAAGAAGGAAGATTGTGATGAAGGTGAGTTTAAAAGTGGATGGATCATTTTTATTTGCTATGTGATTGAAGATTTAAAAATGGCAGGACCATTTCCTTTGGTAGAGAAACAAAATTCCTTTAGTGTGGTGGTGTGCCTGTGTATCAGCAGAAAATTCCTTACAGTATGACAGAAGAATATAACAGCATTCCTGATTGAAGTGGAAATCGTGACTTGCACTGCAGATTTCCTGTTAAAACCATGAGACTTCTGGCTAATGTCTCTATTTGTGGAGAGATGTCCGCCTAGGAAAGCACTGGATACTTATTATTACTTTTAGACAGATGGCTATTCCAATCTGTCATTTTTCATTTTTCCATGTTGATAAACCTTCACAAAAGTCGGTCACTCTGTTTCTATCTTCTTCATTATGTAGCAACTTTTAGAAAGATCATTGTGGTGTGTGACCCTTGGTAGTAACGAACATATGCAGCCTGCTCGTTTATGCACTCTGTTTTTAGCTTTTCTGCAAAGGATTTAGTTGGAGAATTTGCTATTTTTCCAGTTATGCATATCAAGAAGTTTATGAGATGATACTTTTAACTTTTTGGTTCTCTACAGGGTATTTCTAGTTGGGAAAAGGCTTTCAGAAGGTTTGGTGAAGGTGGAAAAAGAGATTTCTTTGTGACAGATTTCATTATCGTTAATGTGGGACATTTTAGAGGTGCAGGTGTTTTAGGAATTTGGTGAAAAAGGTACAGCTCATACTCTTCTTTATCATGTGGCTATATCGATTACTCTGAACGTGATTGAGAAAACCCGACTTTGTTTTGCCCCCAAAAATCTGGATCTAGAGTGGTGAAAGAAAATATGGTGCAATGATTTTTGGAGGTTTCAATTTTTAGTCTGTGTTTGAAGCATTAGTGATTTGGCTTAATTCCTTGTTACTAATTTTTATTTTATTTACTCCATTTGACATTTGTTTATTAATTTTCTTTAAATAAATACCAAATTATATGTCATCTTTTTTTCTTGGATATTTTGCCAAAGACGATCAAAATAATATTTGCGGCAATGTCTACAGTCTTTCTCTGTAATCTATCCTCTCTGATTTGCTGCTGTCATTGCACAACTCCTTCAGATCTTTAGTACAAATTAATAAAAATGAAATAATTAACTTATCTTTGTATTGAAAGTCAGTTTTCCTGTTGTACAAGCTGTCTATTAAATTGATTATGTAGATGCCTGCTGCATAGTCTGCAGATAATTATTAGTTGAATTGCAACTATAATCAGGTTTTGCAAAGATTATCTTCTCATTTCTGATAGCAATAGTCTTCCATTTTTCTTTATCCGTGACTGATTTTTTCTTGATGCAGGTGTCATGGAGCTATCACTGTTAAAAGCCCTTCTCAATAGCATCTCTTCATTTCTACAATTGTCATCTTTGGACAGCATAAACTTGGATCCAGTGCAGAGGCTTTACTGGAAGGCTGAAGAGATTCTGAAGCTTCTAAAGCCAATACTTGATGCGATTGTTGATTCTGAAATAGCTTCTGATGAAGTACTCAATAAGGCATTTCAGGAATTGGGTGAATCTGTTGATGAATTGAGGGAACTGTTTGAAAATTGGCAACCATTATCAAGCCAACTTTATTTTGTGAGTTACTTCTTTGTTGATTTAAATAGATAACGTATCTTAGTCAGAATTTTCTTAATCTTGCACTGTTTAATTGGCATTTTTGCTAGTAATCCAGGTTCTGTTGATGTACATGCCTTTTCATATGCAGATAATATGGATATACATCGTAAAAATTAGTATCTTTTCTCAAATTTCTCAAAAATTAGCATGTTCTCCAATGTGCAAAATCATAAGATTTGACATATTTTCATATGATGCATGTTAAGGGACAATTTGGTTGCTTAATGCTTAAAATGTGTAGCTTAGAGGGGAAGCTACAACTTCTAGCATACAAATAGTCTTTCCTTTCTTCCCTAACCTCTTGAGAAGCTGTTAAAAGAAAAAAATTGATCATTTTGTCTTTACAGTTTCCCAGTCTTTACTTCTAAATTAGTATCTTAAGTAATGGTAGTTGGACATATCTGATGCTAATAATGGTGGTTTAATGGAATATGATGCTGATAACAAAGCTGTAAACCAAAAAACATTCATATAACAGCAAATAAAGGGTCAGTGGAGAGGCACTGGCGAGGGAATTGAAATTTCTGAAAGAACGGTAAACTGATACTAGGTTCTTGGTTAATAGTTGAGAAGGAGTTGGTAGTTATGAGTATCTCAAATTTGTTTCTGCAGTAGGATTTTATGATTATTGTATAATATTGGGAATTTCTTGTGGGTCTTTTAGTTTGTCAGACTGAGGTGGTTCTATTCAACTTTGGGACTTCATTAAGAAAAATACTGTTATGAACTAGTGGTAGGTGTTATTAACGTGGACCAAATAAAAGCTTCAGTGTTACCTGGCTTTTAATTCCAAATTAAAGCTTCTGTCATTCTTATTTGTCATACCATGCTCAGTGGATAGGACTATAGGAGATACTACCTAAACATCTATTGCTTTGTTCATAAAACAATTCTTCTGCCTTTTAATACCTATTCTAGTATTTATATCCATGGACTCTTTCTGTGATAACTATCTTGTCAGAATGACGAAGTTTCAACTTATACAGGCTGAAGCAAGAAAGTTCCATTTTCTGGATGTCTTTGGGGTCTTTTGGCCTGCTTGAAATAAAAGATTCCTTCTGGAAGAGACTTACTTGTTTGACGAGCTTCAATTTCCCCCCCTTTTTTTTTGTAGAATGCATCAACAATTCTATCTCATTTCTTTTCCCAAAGACTTCTTTCTTTTCTACTTTTTTGGATTAAAAACTTATTTTGCTCTTTTCTTTTGGTATTGTTCCAACAAAGTTAAGTCTTTGCCCTCCATACCGATTCCTGCATGAATAAGAAATTTATATCGCTTCTTTATTGACTATTGCTTATTAGCTGTTCATTTTGTCTTCATCTTGACTAGGTTCTGCAAATTGGATCCTTGTTAGCCAAGCTTCGGACTTCAGGCCTAGACATTTTTGATCGATTGAAGGTGTCCCATGAACATCTCCCAGATGAGCTAAGTTTATCATCTCTAGAGGTAATTTCCTATGTAAATCTTATCATAAGATCATTGGAATTTCTGTAAAGGTGGAGCATAAACTGCCCATTCCATGGGTGACGAGATGGATAAAACTCCATCTTAGTGGTTAAAGTAGCGAAACTCCAAGGGCTGGATTTTAGGTAGTAGTTGCTAAGTTAAGAAGTTGTGCAAGATAAATTCTCTTGCAATTTCTAACAACTTAAATGGCTGATTGCAGTTTTGCGTTCAGAAAATTAGGCATATGGGGTATGAACAAACAGCATCCACCCTTAAAGAAGCTGTAAAGGAGCAAGCAAATGTTGTTGGAAACAGTTCAGAGATCCTGGTGAAAATTGCTGAGAGCTTGAGCTTGAAGTCCAATCAAGATATTTTGATTGAAGCAGTGGCCCTTGAGAAGTTGAAGGAAATTGCTGAACAAGCTGAAAAAATTGGCGAAGCAGAAATAATTGAGCAAATGATTGCTCTTGTAACCCGGATGCATGATCACCTTGTTCTGATAAAACAATCTCAGACCAGTAGTCCAGTGCCAATACCTAATGATTTCTGCTGCCCCCTTTCTCTTGAGTTGATGACAGATCCCGTGATTGTAGCATCGGGCCAAACCTATGAACGGGCGTTCATAAAGAGTTGGATTGATCTTGGGTTTACTGTGTGTCCTAAGACGCGACAGAATCTTGCCCACACAAATCTCATACCTAATTACACTGTGAAAGCCCTTATTGCTAGTTGGTGTGAGTTAAACAATGTAATGTTGCCTGATCCTGTGAAGTCTCTGAATTTCAGCCAGCCGTCACCTCTTCTTGTGCATGCGGAATCTGATCTAAACCTGCATGCTTTTCCTCATTTTAGGGGTAACCAACCTATGTCGCCTGAGTCGACTTGTTCATCAGGCTCACCAGGTAAGAACATGATTTCCTCCGGTGGAAGTCATCAAGAGGGAACTTCTCCTCGGCATCCCCGATCTATTTCTGAAGGTTCCTTATCAGGTGTGGTGGAAAATGGGCTGGCATCAGAAATTGCACAATTATCACTTTCACACTCTTATGAAAGGCCAGCTAATTTGGAAGAACGGAATCAGGATTCAATTGATCACCCTTCAGCATCACCATCTAGAAAAGAAAGCCAGAGTTCTTTCAGACAGGATGAACCAACTCATACGAGAAGCAGCTCAGCATCACCATCTACAAATTTTCCTGGAGCAGAAGGTGATGATAATGGATCTTCTGAGGTATCAAACCATCTATCTTCTCACAGCAGTGACACTTCAGGGGAGGTTAAAGCAGAGCCAAGGGCTACTACTGTCCCTAGCATCCCTGGCAGGGAGCCTGATTTCCCACTCCGTTTGGTTGAGACACGATCTCGAAACCCAACAATATGGCGCCGACCATCTGATAGGCTTGTAGCAAGGATAGTTTCTTCTCCCACCATTGAAACAAGAGCTGACCTCTCTGGCATCGAAACTCAAGTTAGGAACCTTGTTGAGGACTTGAAAAGCACTTCAGTTGATACTCAAAGAGATGCAACTGCTGAAATCAGGCTGCTTGCTAAACACAACATGGATAATCGAATTGTAATAGCAAATTGTGGGGCTATTAGCTTACTGGTTGATTTACTGCGGTCAACAGACACAAAGATTCAGGAAAATGCTGTTACCGCACTTCTTAACTTATCGATTAATGACAACAATAAAGCTGTAATTGCTAATGCTGGTGCTATTGAGCCCCTGATCGATGTGCTTAAAACAGGAAGTCCTGAGGCTAAGGAGAATGCAGCTGCTACACTCTTCAGCCTCTCTGCGATTGAGGGAAATAAGGTCAGAATTGGAAACTCTGGGGCAATAGGGCCACTGGTTGATTTACTCTGTAATGGGACTCCAAGGGGTAAAAAGGATGCAGCCACAGCTTTATTTAATTTATCGACATTTCATGAGAACAAGGCCCGTATTGTGCAGGCTGGGGCTGTAAGGCATCTTGTGGAGTTGATGGATCCAACGGCTGGGCTGGTTGACAAGGCAGTAGCAGTTTTGGCAAATCTTGCTACGATTCCTGAGGGAAAAACAGCTATCAGTCAGGAGGGCGGGATCCAAGTTCTTGTTGAGGTTGTTGAGTTGGGTTCTGGAAGGGGGAAAGAAAATGCAGCTGCTGCTCTTTTGCAGCTTTGTACCACGAGTAGTAGGTTTTGCAATATGGTGCTCCAAGAAGGTGCTGTCCCACCATTGGTGGCTTTGTCACAATCTGGCACCCCAAGGGCCAAAGAAAAGGTATATAATTGACATTATTGACATTGCTCTTTCTGCAATTCCGTTATTTTCTGCTTGAAAAAGAAGTATACTCTTCCTTCCGGCTTGCAGGCACAGGCACTACTTAGCTGCTTCAGAAATCATCGACATGGTAATACTGGGAGGGGCTGATTTTAGAAAGATGGCACCCAAGGTTTTGACATTGCGTTTGTACATTTGACTTTGCATGTGAAGGTTTTACTGTTGATTTTTGAACCTGATTTGTAGAGAGAATTTGATTTATGGACATTGGTCCTTGTGAAAACTTTTAGCATGTGAATGTGGGAAGAAAATATACCTCTTGAGTTTAGCCATTCCAGAGAGCTTGAGCAGGCAATGCCTATTTGGGGTGATCTCATCCGTTGTTTGTCTTTCATCTCTATGCATCTTACCATCTTTGTCTAAATTGTTTTTTTTTTTTTTCCTTGGAGGTTCGGAATGCTTTATGTTATTTAAAACCCTACTACAATTGTAACAAGCTTTTCATCCTGTTTTGCCAATTCCACCAGTATTCGTTTCTTCCTCACCCATCTACCTGAAAGTTCCAACTCAAAAGTGCTGGAGCCGAAACCATGTTCTGCCAGTGTGTCTCTGTTTGCTTATCTCTCTTGTTGGACGCTACGACACACAACTGTTGTAAGATCAGAGCACCAGTCCATCTTACAGGCAAAGGCTTTAGCCTTTAGGTCTACGAAAGCAGAGTAATTCCGTGATGAAAGCATTACTCAAGTCACGAAAAGCCATGGCCTTGAGTTACCTTTAATACCATAACAACATCCTTCCGCTCCCACTAGGTCTTTTCAAATCCCTGGTAGCTATTCCCGTTTCTTAACAACATCAAAGAAAAGGAGATAAGGAGTAAGCCTCGTCAGTAACTTATCAAGTTTCCATCTTTATTGCATTCATGATATTATCTCTTATTTATCTCGTTTATTTCTGTTAACTAAAAATATATCATCCTGCATTGGTTTGTTTGATTTACAAGAGGGTGTTTTCTTGTAAGTTGCAAAGATACGAGTTAACTACTAAAAATACAGAAAAGAACAAACAGAAAAACGACACATATGATCTCATTTAAAGTCCATAAGCGAAAAAGTACTACTACAAATCACGTTTGTTACTTGGTATTAGCTTCTGTGTAGATGGGCTTATTTCAGTAGAATTTTTGTCAGTAGAGCTCTTGTCTGTAGATCTTTTCTTATAAGAATTTTTTTAAGAAGTCAGTTGACTGTTTGACTGTCATTTAAAAAAGAGCTTTATACAATATACTATTTGATAATATAAAAATAAAAAGCACTTTTAATTTTAACTATATTTATTTTATAATAAAAATTATTTATGCATATAAATATTATTTAAAGTATATTAAACAATATGCAAATTACAATATATTAATAATTATATATTTTTAAACTATATGAAACATAAATGAAAATACATCAAACCAAATCTTGTATATGGATTATAACATAAGTAAACTAATATAAAAAATAAATATTAAAACATATAAAAAGTCAAACAATATTATATAAATCTCAAAATAAATATCAAGTTTAGTAAACGTGGAGATAAATTTGTAGATATTGTGAGAATTATGTGTAAAACATAAGAGCAAAAGGGATTAAAAAATAGGTTCATTAATTGATCTAAAAAATCTACAAAAAAAAACAATTTGAGAGGTTTTTTTTAGAAGCTCCAAATTTGAGCTTCTTAAAAAGCTGCATTTTGGCTGCCAAAAAAGTCATATCTATTAAAAAATATTTTTTATTTTACAGTCAAATACTTATTTTTTTATAAAAAAAAAGTGCTTATTAACCTTTTAAAAGCCTATCCAAACAGGCACTTAATAAACTTATGTCTTCCTTGATACATGTGAAAACCTTATAAACTAACCTTATTAAATATTATATAAACTTATGAGGCATTCTTTTATTGCAGATTGATGATAAATTTTATTTTATATTTTTAAGTTTTTTATTACTATCATATTTTTCATAAGCCTTGTATTGATTTTCTACCTATCCTGTATGCTAAGTGGTCGCCAGACCAAGATAAACAATTTACCTTTAGTGAAATGATTATCTCTATTATCATAATTCTTTGTAGCATCTAGCCCTTTTGGATCAGTGTACATTACGGTAATTGTTATGGATAAATACTTGTGTGCTTGAAAAATTTTCTTAGACTTATAGAGATAGTAATCTCATCTAGATTAATCTTTTAAGTATAATCATGAAAATTTTAAAGTCTCATTTGATACATGTAAATGTTGATCGTACTTAAGTTTTTATTTTTGTTCAAAGACTTGTGTATGTTTTGACTGTGTAGAACTTACGTGACCTTCCATTGGGATATTATGTTGGTTTTAATTAAACACTTCACTTATTGCGATTAGTTTTAAGTTTTAAACAATCTTTTTAAAGATTATTTTAAGTTGTAGTTAAATATTTTACTACTTAATTCTGTCTTTCTTATTTGACAAATTCTAAAGTTAAGTTTTAATTTTGATAAAGTGGGATTTTCATTTTACCCTTGTCATGCGAAATGTATAACTTTAAACAAGAGTTAAATCTTTCGGTTATATTACAATTTATATAAATAGAAAGAAATTTCGGCTATGGAGATGTTGATTAATTTAATTAAAAAGAGTATAAGCTTATGGAGGTATTTATGAATAATGTTGAATTTCCTTTTTTGAAACATAACGAAAGATGCTTGATAGAGGATGAACAAGTTGACCATGAGATTATAAATGGTGAACATACTGCTTCTAAATTAAGTTGTTTGCATTATTAGAGAGGGTGAATGGGTTGTAAAGTGTGAACAAACTGCTTTTGATGAGGCTCATACAATCACAAATAATGTAGATAAAAATAATTTTGAAGAACCAATATATTAAGGTGATAGAGAAACACTTAGTGTCTTTGATGATTCTAGTTTATTTGATTCTGAGTACATATTTAATAAGGTGATTGGTAAATAGGTTGCTAAATAAGTTTAGAGGTTTCTTTATGATGATGCATAAGATGTCCCAACAAACAATATTATAGAAATGCAAACAAATTCATCATATGAAGATTCAAATAAGTTTAGGAGTGTGGATGATAGTTAAGATGAAGAAGGGAGAAGAATGCCAAAGTTTTCATAATTTAATATGGATATTGATATAATAAGGTCAATTAATTTAAAGGTTAGTATGTTGTTTGATTTATTTAATGCATTTAGATAAGTTTTAGTCTAATATGATGTTAAAAAGAGTTTTGATTTATTTAATACATTTAGATAGCCCTGTGTAAGTTTTTTTTTGAAGAATTAAAATATATTAAAGGCCATTTGGAAATTCTTATATCCTTTGTGAGAGGAACCAAAGGTAAACTTCAGTAACTCTTACATAAACAAGTTTTTTGTTTGGTAAATCAGAACTTTATAAAGAATAAAAACGTTACGTACAAGCAAGAGCCACCAAAGGTAATCTCGAAGCAGGCAAAAACAAAAAAGCATGCATCTAACTGCCTTGCCAGCAATTGCCCCTAATCAGGACTTAACCCATATCCAGTCAGAATAGAAAGTGACAAGATCAAGCTCAAATCAAATAACACAAATGCCCAGTTATACGCCAAGCAATAAAACACCAACAACTACCGCATTATATCAGCATATATCCAAAATACATTAGCTAAACCATAGACCAATCCCATAGACAATCACGACAGCATCAAATCCTGCTAATCTGCATTAATTGTCTCAGTTAATGCCCACAGCAGCTGCCATAGGCAATGGTTTACAGTGCATAAATCATTGCCGAGCAAATCTCCATGAAATCCGAATTGCATTTGAAACGTTATCGATGCCCTTGAAAGTGTGGCCAACCAAGAGGGCTCATTCGTGGGGAAGTGAGACCGCCTAGTTGGACAGGAATCTGCATGAAAAAGTTAGTGCATAATAGATCTAATTACCTCTTAATGTGTTACAAGTTACTCTCATCTAATAACTGAAACAAGTTATCTACGAGTCATAAGGAACATGCTCTATCAAAAGCAATTAGATAAACTTAGGTTATTATTGTGAAAAAAGAACTCTTCCAGAACCCTCTTGTATTATCATTCTTGATTAACTTCATCAATCTCTCAAATGATACAGATGATGCTTTTCCTAGGCTTCCAATGGGACAATTTCATCAAAGTAGCTAGGGGATGACTTCATCTTTCAGGTAATTGCTTAATCTGTTGTTCTCGTACTGCGATTTAGCTTTGCATGTTTAGGTTTATGTATCTGTTAGTACTATACTAGATTTTATGCTCTACTGATACTCTCACCTCAATTAAGGAGTTCATTGGAGGGAAAAATCAACTCTCTTATCATTATGACTAAGGAGCTTATCACTTCCTAATTAGATTGAACTCTGCCTTTGAAAATTCTCCTATACCTCTCTTTTTATATCTCCTCAACGTTAGTAGCAAAGGAGATAATGTAAACAATTCTGTCCCCTTTTGGTTTATTCTTTAGACTTTTTGGTTTCTGAGTATGTCAATAAGTGAATTCCCATCTAATCTCCCGTGACAGGATATTTTTTTTATAATTAAGAATAAATTAAAAAAGAATAATGTTGAATTATTAAGTGTAATTGAGTCAGAAAATTTTTGTAAATTAGTTTAATAAAATATTGTAAATTTTAAGTCCGATGGTCCGAATAAAGAGTAAATTGGACTATAAATTAGTTGAGTCCTAAACTGAGGTAATGATAACTTTGGACTTTACTCTTAAAATAGAGTATCATTTTGTTATTAATAATTTATATTTTGAATTAGTCATTAATTTAATTAATGATTAATAATTACATATATGAATTATATTTACTTTAATTATCAAATAATTAATGTAGTATAAGGTGTTTCACTTTTATATTTGTTACGTTTTCTGAGGTGTATTGTTTGTTAAGTTGACGGGAAATGTGTAAATCAAATAGAGACTATCGGAGACTAAGTTGTGAATAATTGGTGAAAATCGAGAATTGGTGGCTTGCCTAAGATAGGCTACATTTGACGGTCATAAATTGATAGGTTGTTTAGAGATATGCGAATCCGTGGAGCAGATATCAGGGGATCCTGAGTCTCGAGGATGTCCTGTGTTGATGACTAGATACTAGAGTAGTACTGAGATATCTTGAGTCCTGGAGATATCCTATATCAATGGCTAGGTACTGGGGTAGTACCGAGATACCAAGAGAGATTGAGAAATTGAGGTATCTTGTGCCGATATTTATCCATTTAATTTCGTTTCCACTTAGTGAGACTTTATGATGAGTTGAGATGAGTCTGCAGACCATTGGATGTAAGCCTACTAGGTTAAGTTGGGCCCAGGCAATTAACTTAAATATTGGAATAAAGCATAAATGACAATTATAATTAATATTTGGGTAAATCATGATTTGGTAAAATTTTTGAGATGTTTTTTAACCATTTGGATTAGACTGAGTATTATTATGTATATACATATTATATATATGATTTAATCAGTTGACTAAGTCTTATAATTATTTTTTGAGTTACTTGATTTTAAAGAGTATACCCTTACTGAGTAGGCAGCTCACCCCTTGCCATCACTTTTTAGGAGATCGAGTGATTGTCGATAACCTTAGTGTATGTGATAGACAAAGTGAAGAATAGGTGAGGCCAGCAGATTACTTGTGTAAAGTTGTTGGAATGTATATATTTTATTATTAGAATGTATATATTTTTGAATGTGATAGGTTGGATAGTTGTATTGTATAGAATATTTTTGTATTTGACAAATAATCTTCTCTTTTGGAACTAATGAGGAATTTGATGATTAATGGTATGCCTTAGAAACTATTTGGTTAATTTTGTTTTAAGAATTTTTGGGAACATCACATTAGGTGGTATTAGAGTGGGTTTACATTTCTAGGGACGTATTGAGCAAAAAAAACTAACGATATGTTCTTGTCTTATTTAAGTTGGCTTCAAAAGATGATAATGTCGACCCTAAGTCACCTGGGGAATCAGGAAGTTTGATCCATGCTCCAGATGTGTCAGATCAGGGGGATGCCCAAGCGAATAGGGTAGGAGTAGAGGTGCCAATCCCACCACAAAAGATGCAATTCTTTCAGATGATGTAAAAGGCTATTACTACGACTCCAACCTGAGGTGATTCTAGGGTGGATCATATTTTTAAGCAAATCCGTAAGATGAGTGTAGTAGAGTTTCGAGATATTACTGATCCTAAGGGGGCTGGGGTGTACCTTAGAAAGAAGGTTGTAGGATATTATTTAAGACCACCTGGAGTGTACCTTGGAAAGAAGGTTGCAGTACATTGTTTCTTTATTCTAAGGTAATGCACTGACTTTGTGGAAGTCAGTGAAGAGATCTTATGAGACCCAAGAGATGATTTGGTAGGAGTTCTAAAGAGACTTTAGAGATAAATACATCCTCCAGATATATCAGGATCGAAAGAAGATGGAGTTCATAAGTTTGGTTCAAACAGAAGAGATGTCAGTGGCTGATTATAAGACTCGCTTTGGAGCCTTATCTAGTATGCATTGGAGGTTGTGGCAAATTCTGAAGATAGATGTTACTGATTTGAGCAGGGACTGAGGACAGATATTCATTTAGGTTTGGAGGCTACTACTTCTGATTTTAAGAAGTCACTAGAGACTGCACTAGAGTGGAGGATGTAATAAAATAAGGTAAAAGGAGAAGAGAGCTAAAGAGGCGATCGAAGAGTCATCAAGGAGAGGGGAGTTGATCTGTTAAGAGGGGAGCTACTCATACTGATGTAAAGGGATCTAGGAGACCATCAATGGCATATCGAGAAGGAGTAGTAGTTTCTACTGGCATGAGATCGAGGGACCAGTAGGGATTCAGAACAACATAGCACTGCTAATGCATCATCAGTTGGATCCAATAAAGGGGCTAGTCAGAGGTTCAGAGGATCTTTTGATAGAGGAGTTAGAGGAATTCAGAGTTGTGCTACTTGTGGGAGATTTCATAGAGGATCGTGACCTACTGGGATCAATCATGCATGTTATATTTGTGGAGAGCAGGGACACTTATAGAGAAATTGTTTGATAGTAAGGAGGAGTTCAAGAGTGAGGGCAGAGGAGACAGTATATGTAACATACCACTCCGATAGAGTATATACCCGATATACTAAAGGATATTCTAGAATATACTCTACGAAAATGGCACGTTAAGACGGTTAAATCAATTCATTTTACATTTTAATCCATCACACATAACATAAAACATTCAAATAATCATGTTGTTCCATTTTTATTCATAAACATATACAGTCTCAAATATCATCACATTTCCAAAATTCATATATACAATATAGAATAATTGAAAGATACAATTCTTGATACAACATAATTAAGACATTTGTAGGTACAACTGATCCGGATACTGACCCATATCCAAATGCAGAAGTTACTTCAACTAGACTAGCTAGGTCTCCTTTGAACCTGAAAATTAACGTTGCAATTTTGATAAGTTTGTGAACCCAGTGAGTGAACCATCATCGATGTGCTCACTTAAACAAACATAAACATCACAAGTATATAACATAGTTTAATCAGTATCTCATATCATTCAAAATCAAATCCTATATATCATATTGTTCAGAATTTAGTACCTGATCACAATATTCATCACATTTCAACAAGCTCATTATGAATACAAACATTTCATATAATAATTTTATGATAATCTAACCATTTATTTCATCTTATTCATATCATCAACATGTACAAAAACATAACACATCATTATATCCACTCAATTCAATCATTCTTTGCAAATATTCACATGGTACATGTAAAGTTATGGATGCAAATGCACATGAGACTCCACTTTCATTTTTATTTTATTGCGACCGAGCGCCTATTTATCTGTTCCGTATCTGTTGTGGATACTGGGCTCATTTCAGATGTTATCCCGTACCCATTGTAGATACCGGGCTCATTTCATATACTGCCTCATATCCATTGTGGATATCGAGCTCATTAATCATTGAGCTTGTAGATCTGTGCGCACATTTATGAGCTTTAAGCTACTTTTTCACTTTGATCGCTCCAATCATAACTCCTTTATCTGATCATGCATATTAATATTATGACATGTATCATTTCACATAATATGCTAGCAATGACTTTCATCCAGTGTACACAGTCATTTATCATATTTGTCAGACCTAAGTCCAGAATTCAATATTCAATGGAGTACACATTTTTTCACATTCACATACAATCATTAAGCACTTTCTATACAGTCCCAAATAACGATCTCTTCGGACAAT
The DNA here is from genome assembly GCA_025629825.1 of Erythroxylum guanchezii. NCBI lineage: Eukaryota > Viridiplantae > Streptophyta > Magnoliopsida > Malpighiales > Erythroxylaceae > Erythroxylum > Erythroxylum guanchezii. The sequence continues at coordinate 4,820,772 of JAOTAX010000198.1, read as the reverse complement.
TGATGGTCCGAAATTTCCCAATCATACCAATGACAGTTCAATATATGAAAATTAATCAAGAACAATGCAAGTATAGTGAGAATAATCTAAGTCAACTCACTACACATATAACTCAAATAGAAACACGCATATAATTGAGTTTACGCATCTAGGTTGACTTACAGTATGCTCCAGAATAGCTATTGCCTGGACGATCCGGCAATGTCTAGATGTTGTCAGTGTATTTGCGCTTTTATATCATGCAATATACACATAATTCACATATTACTAAGTTGATCAATCACATAATTATTCATCCATGCACATGCATAAGTGTCATGTTCAATATATGTTCAATTGACTATTTCGAGTATGTATCCTTATTCACAAGTCTTGATCATTCATTCCTTATAACTTGTTTGAAATTAGGTTTATACCTTAAGTAAGTTTTATCACTCTCAATTCATCAATCATACGATCACCAATCATTTTCTAATGATTTATATTCACACAATTTCTCAATTTTCATTCATTTACAAATAATTAACATTGTTCATATCATTTGAATCACATTTGCATTCAAGGGAACATCCTTATACCATTAATAACTCATACTTCCCAAATTCACATGCACTAACATCAAACAATCCACTCCTTAAATTATAACATCAATTAATAACCAATTGATTCATTATTAAATACTTAACCAATTGATTCATCATCAAACTAAGTTCATTTTAAGCCTTAAATAACCCCGTTCTTTTATATATATATTAAAAATAATTAAAAAAAAGCTTGGGGGGCCCAGTGCACCACTGTGCCCCATGTAGCTCCGTCGTTAATTGTCCATAACCCTAATGCACCTGAAAGACAGAATAAAGAATAAATGAGACCAGCAGATTATTTATGTAAAGTTGATGGAATGTATATATTTTTTAATGTTACAGTTTAAGTAGTTGTGTTGTATACAATATTTTTATATTCGACAAACAATTATCTCTTTTGAAAGCAACGAAGAATTTGATAGCTAATGGTATGCTTTGGAAATTATTTAGTTAACTGTGGTTTAAGAATTTTTTAGAGCATTACACGTAAGCTCTTTGAACAACGCGGGAGCCAGAGATACAATGTTTTGCATCGTCTTAACTGTGTGATCAGTTCTAGTATGCCTAGTAGCTCGTCTCTTCCAAGATCAAATTGAGAATAAAAAGTACAGTCACAAGTAGATAAGGAAAACGAGAAATGGAGTTAGAAGCGAGGTCATCTTCCTCCTCGAGGAAGAAGTAATTTGGGCCTTGAAGCGTATGATGGGAGAAACAAAGTCACATAAGTGACGAAGCCCTTAAGATTTACCCAAAGTTGTCTACTATTTTCTTAAATAAAATTGCTAACTTATCAAATTCTTGTTATATAGAAACTAATTTATTAATAAATTAATAAATTTTACTAACATAAAAGCAAACTTTTAATCGATATTTATAAATTATATTTGGTCGGGTCGGTCATGCTGGGCCCGGATCCAGTCAAGACGACCCGTGGGCCGATCGCTCTGCTCATCAAAGATC
>JAOTAX010000198.1:4790755-4809650 GCA_025629825.1 Erythroxylum guanchezii | reverse complement strand
CTAAACTTCATGCAAAACAACACCAAATATTACTTAAACTTCAACAACAATTCAACAAAAACACCTATTGGCATTTTGTCAAACACATGGTATGCACACATTTTATCATCCCTAATTCAAAAAAATTTCCCACATTCTTCCCTTTAATCTACAACAAACACAAACCCATTCAATAACACTCACCAACCTCATTTTTAATCAAACAACAAAATCCACTTAACCTCTAATCAATTCCACCGATTGTCTAACACGGGAGAGGAAGAGTTTTGCTGCATACCTTCGGATGTTACCACTGGAGCAGGGGACGCCGACGACGTTCAAGTCGACGACGCTAGTTGGAGTAGACGGTGGCGGCGACGGCAACAGCAGGTGGTGACAGCCCAATTCCAGCCAACGGTGAAGGAGAAGAAGAGCAAATGCGAGGGAGAATGGGAGGGAGGACCATTTCGCTGGCTTAAAATGTTAACGAAAACGGCGTGTTTTGTTTTAATTCAAAATGACGTCGTTTTCGTTACATTTTAAAACGATTTCATACGAGCCTCACCGACGGAATGTTCAACATCGGTAAACACTGCCTTCCCGTCTTCATTTTCCGACGATGTATCTTCTTCGTCGGTGATTCCAGACGGAATCAATTCCGTCCCAGAAATTATGTCCCTATTTACTATATTTTCTTGTAGTGGAATATTGGTTGTTGCTAGTTTTTAGGAAATTTTTAAAATTAATTTGTAGTTAATTTAAAGGCCATATTTGTTGTTATTTCAATTATTATTTTTTATTTAAATAAAAGTTGTAGTCAGTCTGAGTAGTGAAAACTTATTTACTTATCAATTTCTTCTACTTTTCTACTATTTTATTTCTTTGTTATTCAACATATGGTATCAAACCCCTCTTCTTAAGGGTTCTGTAGCAACCAAAAAGTAAGTTTCTTTGCTCCTATTCCACCTCCTATATTTATTGGTTTAAATTACCAATTACCAATTACCAATTATAGGCTGTTAAGATGAATGTTTACTTGTAAGCATAGGATCTTTGGGAAGTAGCAATAGAAGACTTTGAAATTTTACCACTACAAGAAAATGCTACAGTACAACAAATCAAAGCTCATCAGAATAAGACATTCAAAAAGTTCAAAAAAATGTCTACATTCAATTGTGTTTGAAAGTCTATTCATTCGAATTATGAATTTAGAAACAACATTTCAAGTATGGCATTACCTCAAAGCTAAGTTTCAAGGCAATGCATGAACAAGATATGTGTGTTTTAAATCTTAGGAGACACTTTAAGATGCAACACATGAAATATTTGAGAAGACAAAAGTGAATGCAAACAAGTTATTAGAGATTGTGAATGAACTCAGGATGCTTGGTGAAGTGGTAAATGATAGTAAGGTAGTTGAGAAAATTCTAGTCACTTTACCAAAGTAATGTGTGAACCTAAGATTTCTGAGTTAGAAGAAATCAAAGGTCTTACACAAATCACATTGTCAGAGCTTCTTATTACTTTAGAAGCTCATTAACAAATAAGTCATCGTAAAGAAGGTGTTGCTTTGGATGGTGTAGTGCAAGTCAAGGAGTATCTCACAATCCAACCAAAGCCTAAAAGAAAGTATGGAAGAAAAACAAAGGTAATTCAGATGCTATTAACAGTGGAAGTGCAAGTGGTGCTGGCAACAATAAAGCAAATAACAATAACAAAGTTAATCATCCTCCTTGCATACATTACGGTAGACCTAATCGTTCTCATTCTAAGTGTTGGCGCAAACCTAATACAAAGTGCAACAAGTGGAACCAAATGGGGCTTGTGGAAAGAATATGCAAGAATAAAGAAAATCAAAAGGCAAATGCAACTTAATATGTGAATTAAGAGCATGAGGTGCAACTCTTCGTAGCATCACATTATGTAAATGACAAAGAGGTTGAAACTTGGATAGTAGATAGTGGTTATACAGATCACATGACTAATAATGTTGAATCATTAAGAGAGCTTGGCATATCATCAATTTTCAAAATAAGAATTAAAAATGGAGAATATATTAATATGAGAGGTATAGGTTAAACTCTTTCTAAAGTTAAAATAATTACTGATATGATGCATATTCCATAAAGTAATCTAAACTTAATAACTATTGGTCAATTAGTTAAGAAAGGTTTAAAAGTGCATTTTAAGAATAAGAGATTCAAAGATGACAATGGAAAGGAAATATTTTCAGCAAAAATGAAGAGTAAACCTTCTCTCTTGATTTAATGAAAAAGGAGCAAGCATCATACCAAGTTTTTGTGAGAAACACCGACCTATGGTATAAAAGGCTGGGACACTATTATCATTAAAGCTATAGTTTGGATATAGTAACATGAATTAATGCGAGGCTAAATTTCATTAGAGAACTAAATCTTAAACTACAGAACTTGTCAATTTGGCATACAAATAAGGCTAACCTTTAAAGGTTTAGAGAGCCACATACAAGCTTTAACTTGTGCATATTGATCTTAGAAAATCTTTCAAGACAACATTTCGTAAAGTTAATAAATATTATATTGCCTTCATGCATGACCTGACTAGAATGTGTTAAATATTTTTTTTCTCATATTTAAATCTGAAGTGGCTAGTATATTTTGGAGATTTAAAACATGAGTAAAGAAGCAAAGTGGTTACAATATAATGGTGATAACGTTAGACATTGGATTATGTAAATGACAAAGAGGTTGAAACTTGGTAGTAGATAGTGGTTATACAGATCACATGACTAATAATGTTGAATCATTAAGAGAGCTTGGCATATCATCAATTTTCAAAATAAGAATTAAAAATGGAGAATATATTAATATGAGAGGTATAGGTTAAACTCTTTCTAAAGTTAAAATAATTACTGATATGATGCATATTCCATAAAGTAATCTAAACTTAATAACTATTGGTCAATTAGTTAAGAAAGGTTTAAAAGTGCATTTTAAGAATAAGAGATTCAAAGATGACAATGGAAAGGAAATATTTTCAGCAAAAATGAAGAGTAAACCTTCTCTCTTGATTTAATGAAAAAGGAGCAAGCATCATACCAAGTTTTTGTGAGAAACACCGACCTATGGTATAAAAGGCTGGGACACTATTATCATTAAAGCTATAGTTTGGATATAGTAACATGAATTAATGCGAGGCTAAATTTCATTAGAGAACTAAATCTTAAACTACAGAACTTGTCAATTTGGCATACAAATAAGGCTAACCTTTAAAGGTTTAGAGAGCCACATACAAGCTTTAACTTGTGCATATTGATCTTAGAAAATCTTTCAAGACAACATTTCGTAAAGTTAATAAATATTATATTGCCTTCATGCATGACCTGACTAGAATGTGTTAAATATTTTTTTTCTCATATTTAAATCTGAAGTGGCTAGTATATTTTGGAGATTTAAAACATGAGTAAAGAAGCAAAGTGGTTACAATATAATGGTGATAACGTTAGACATTGGAAAAGAATATAATGCAAATCAATTCAACAAATTTTGTTCAAAAAGTATGATAGATTATCAGCTTACTACCCTTTATACTCTACAATAAAATTTGGTCAATAAATGGAAAAATAGTACCATCCTAAACATGACTCCTTACTTGTTGTATAAGAAGGGTTTGCCTAATAGTTATTAGGTTAAAGCTACAACATGGTTGTCTTCTTATTAAATAGATTAACAACCAGAGCTCTTTGCAATCAAAAACATTATAAAGCTCGGTTTAAACTAAACATTCTCTAATAAATCTCAAAGTATTTAGTTGTTTATATTTCTCTTATATTTCTCAGGTAAAGAAAGATAAGCTTGACAAGAAATCTGAGCTTGGTATCTTAATAGGCTATAACAACACCCCCAAAGCCTATAAAGTATATTAACTTTAAATAAAGAAAATTGTAATTAGTATAGATGTTTTGTTTATAGAAGAAGAGTAGTGGGATTGGGATGCAAATGATGGAGTTCATCATTCAAGTGTACTATAATTAATTGAAGAAAACTTTGATTAGCCACCGATAAGAGGTACAAGGTTTCTTTTTTATATTTATTCAAGAAGCAATTTTCCTACATTAGAATCAACAAGTGTGGTAGAATCAATGTAAGAGTGCATAAGGGTAGATGTCATAAAAGAAGAGTTATGCATGATCAAAAGAAATTAGACTTGGCAACTTGTTGAAAGATCTCAAAATAAGAATGTTATTTTCATAAAATGGGTCTTTAAGACCAAGCTTAATGCTAATGAATTAGTAAACAAACATAAAACAAGGCTTGTTATGAAAGGTTATGCACAAGTCTTTACTACAGATTTCTCTTAAATGTTTTCTCTTATGGCAAGACTTGACACTATCCGACTACTACTTGCTATTGAAAAGCTCAAAAATGGTGAAAAGTATTCCAACTAAATGTGAAATTTGTATTTCTAAATTGTTTTTTAAAGAAAATAATTCATGTTGAACAACTAAAAGGAGATGTACAAAGGTAGGGGGAGAAGTGTATTTGTTAAAGAAGGCTTTATATGGCCTAATACAATTGTAAAGATGATCATCTTCTAAGTTTAATTTTTGCCAAAAGCTTAAGTTAAGCAACTTTGTACGTGAAAAAGACATATTTTGATTCAATTATTGGTTCTGCCTATATTAATGATTTGTTGGTTATAGTAAAAGATTAGGAGCTCAACAATAATTTAAAAGCTAAAATAATGAAGGAATTAGAAATGACATACATGGTTATGATGTCTTGCCTCCTTGGTTTGAAAATGAAGCCACGGATGAATGAAATTTTTATAAGCCAATGCAAATATGTCAAGGAGATCCTGAAGAAGTTTCATATGGAAAGTTGTAAGCCTGCAGACACTCATTTGCAATCTAGAGCTAAGTTTTGTAAGGATGATGGCACTTCTAAGGTGGATGAGAATCGTTATAGAAGTTTAATTAGATGTCTTATGTATCTCACTACTTCTAGACCTAATATTGTGAAAGTTGTGAGCCTTTTATATAAGTTTATGCACTGTTCTAGTGAGGAACATATGTGAGCTACTAAAACGTATTGCAAGGTAATTGTTGATTATGGAATTAATTATGTAAGAAGTCAAAATTTTAAGTAAATGGTTTCTTAGACAACAATTAAACAAGCTCAGTTGATGATTGTGAGATCCTACATCGATTGGAGAGGATAACGAAGTACGCCTTATAATAGTACAGATACCTCTTCCTCATAGATGCGTTTTCCTGGGTTGGTAAGAGCAAAATTGTGAAAGTCTTAGCCTGATGGGCAACCTAAAGCGGGCAATATTTGTGGACCGATGGTCTGGGCTATTACAAATGGTATTAAAGCTGGTTCTAGACCCATTATGCCAGCGAGGGCGCTGGGCCCTAAGGTAAGTGGATTGTGAGATCTCATATCGGTTGGAGAGGAGAACGAAGTATGCCTTATAAGGGAACGAATACCTCTTCCCCATAGACGTGTTTTTCGGGTACAGGAAGAGCAAAATCGTGAGGGCCTTGGCTCGATGGGCAACCTAAAGCAGACAATATCTGTAGACAGATAGTTTGAACTGTTATAATGATATTAAGAGCACAACTAATATTTTTTAGCTTTAGTTCAATTGTAATCAATTGGTGTTCCAAGAAGTAAGAAATCGTTGCTCAAAGTATTGTAGCTGCTAAGTTTATTGCAACAACAACAAACTATGTTATTTGGCTTAGAAAAAATTTTATTGAATTTGAATTTGCTTCAACAAGAACCAACAAAGATTTATGTCAACAATCAAGCAACCATATCAATCTTTTCTGCTCCAGTTTTCTATGAAAAAATAAAGCACCTTGAGATTAAATTTTATTTTTTAGAAGAAAATTCCAAAAGAAGGTGAAGTAACTTACTTTATTGCATATCTAAAGAACAAGTTATTGATGTTTTAACTAAAGTATTCTCTTAAGCAAATCATTTGTCAAATTTTCTACTTTTATAATATTTTATTTCTCTGACATGTGAAATTTCATAGTACAAGGTTTGCAATTCACACTTGTTATATTTCTTACCCTGATGTAAGAGATGGAGCTAGACATGACAATTTAAGTTTGATTCGAACTCAAGTCAAGTTAAATAAATTACGGGTTAGGTTCGGGACTTACAATACTATGACAGTTTTCTCATACTTATAAGACTTAGTCTACAAGTGAAATGACCTAGAGTATACATGAGCTTTGCTGGCATTAAATTTTTTTTTTATAAACTTGAAGTAATAGCTACATATATAAGTTCTCACCTCACATATCTGATGAGTACTCTTACCTTCCATCCAACCAAACACAAGGTAGTTGCGCAAAAGAAATTCGGACTACATATTCCTCATAGTTCCCACTACTAACATATATATTCCTTTCCATTCATGTAATAAGATCGGGAGTAAGTACGAGGACTTCTTGTGGCCAACCATGGTAACAACATTGTTTGACTTTAGAATGTTTAGCACAGATCATTCCAACCCAAGTTCTGGATAACTAGACATCAGAGTAAACCTACATAGCTTGAATTGTAACCAGGTATACATACAACAAATAGAGAAAATTTCTATTGTATTTCTCACTCACACATGCAAAAAATAACGATGTACAAGATTGGTTTGTATATTAAAGAGAAGAATGCCAATAATGGAAACTAACACCTAATTCTATAGCTACAAATTAGGACCATAGCTGGCTCCAATTATGGAAGTAGAATATCTCTTCTTCTTGTGTGATTATAGACTGAGACAGAGGACCCATCGAAAAGCCTCTAAAGGCGCGAGAGCAAGGCAACCCAGAGGACCTGTTTTGGGTGAGATAGAGGACCCAGAAGTGTGAAAGCGAGGCGACCCAGAGGACCTATTTTGGGAGAGACAATGGGGGGAGAGCGAGGCGACCTAGAGGAGATAGCAATGCGAAGGGGAGCTAGGTGGTCGTGCGATCGTTCTGTAGAGGTCACAGATCCAGACAGCGAAGCAATAGCGACCAGATCTAAATCTGAGGAGCAAACACACGTGAGCTTCGTTCATCTTGCTACGACCCAAATGTCCTTGACCCAAGTGAGCTCCATAACGGCAGATGGGGCACTTTCACCTTTGTGCATGGAAGATTTCCCTATGCTCACTCGAGAGGCAGGTCAGAAAATTGCATCTAGAAAGGGGGAAAGATCACTGAGAGCTTCAGATTCCCATAAATCCTCTCCCAATAATGGCATTTGGACAAAGAAAATTTAATTGCAGTAGCCGAAGACACAACTGAAATGCTACACAGACGTTATGAAGGATGGCGTTGTCAATCCATCGATTGAATTGATGGAAGCCAGAGTGAGGGTTTGGTCTACTGCCTTGGTTGGCTCTTTTTGGAGCCAGAGACTCACATTTTCAGTCATCATTGTCTGGGCCATTACACGATAGGGTAAGAAAGGTTTGGAAAAAAATTTACTTATAGATAATGGAACTATTCTGTTTAAATTTGTTGCTGATAGTAACTTGAATGAAATATTGGAAATGAGAACTTGGCATATAAGGGGCCAACCCATGTTTATTCAGAAGTGGAAACCTAGGGTAACATTTGATAGTGAATGTGTGAAATTTTTTCCTATGTAGGTGCATTTTCATAATCTGCCTCTAAAACTTTGGGCAATTGAAGGATTGAATTTTTTGGCTAGTTCTTTAGGTAAGCTCCTTGGTATGGATGCTCAAACATCTATAATGGAGCGAATTAGATATGCAAAAATATGTGTGGAGGTCAAAAGGAATCCTATACTACCTGATCATTTACCAATTCTCAAGTTGGGTGAAACAAGGGAGATTGAGCAATTTGAAGTTAAGGCAACATATCCCTGTAAGCCTCAAAACTCCACCAAAAAATGGGTTCCTACAGGAAAGCTTTTTCAAACTAGATGGCAGGATGAGTTATTGGGGGTTGAATCTTCTCAAGTGGATAATGATGAGGCTATGGGTGTACAATTTGATGCTAATGAAAATATGAGTAACTCAAAAATAGATTCTCTAAATACTGAAGGTGGGAAGCCCAATATACCCTATGGACACTCCTCTCGGTTAAAGGAACATGATAACCAGGAAGATGTTACTACTACAAAAGTTTCACAATCAGCGGAAGAAGAGAAAGACAATGAACCTAGTTTATTAGACCATGATCTAACAAGCAACCTACTACTACCAGAGAATGATAGAATTGTTGAGATAGCAGAAAAGTTTCATGAGAGCTTCCCTAACCCCAAAAGAAGATCGACTAGAAGGAAAACCAAAAAGAAGGGATATTTCCTTTAAATGATCACTCTAATATGGAATACAAGAAGGTTAAATGACCCTCTCAAATAGTCTATGATGAGCGAATTAGTAATGGATAGGAAGCCAATTCTGGTAGATAATTCATAATGGACTATCCTTTTTGGGTGCTTAATGGAAGATAATTACTAATCATTTACATTATTATAATGGTTGGAGAATCTGATTATATAATTCAAAACAAATGGAGGTGACTTATTGAAGTTTAGTGAAGTTGAAGGTAGATCAATCAGATAATATATGGCCAACAACACACAACAGACACCTAGCCAAGTTGTACTCCATCTTTGTACTTACTAGAAAATTATGATCTTATAGGCAGATTAAGTGACTCATTGTAATGTTGTTTTGTAGCTTTTTCTAGTATTAATATAATTCCTTATATTTTTTTCTAAAGAATATCTCAACAATATCTCAACACTCCCCTTAATTTGGTGCATAGATATCGTATATCCCCAATTTGTAAATACATCTCAAGAAATCATGACTTGACATTGTTTTAGTTAGAATGTCTGGTACCTGATCTTCAAATCGTATTTGAGGAAATTCCATAATCTTACTATCTAAATTTTACTTGATAAATAACCTATCAACTTCAATATGCTTAGTTCTATCATGTTGGACTGGACTGTGAGTTATGTCACGAGCAACTTTACTATCACAATACAAACACATTGGGTGTTGATGTGGATAACCTAAGTTTTGTAGTAAAAATCGTAACCATAGAGCTTCACATAATCCAAGTACAAGTCCTCCACATAAATATATTCAGAAAATTCTCCATATAAGAAGGCATTTTTAACATCAAACTAGTGTAGTGGCCTATCTAAGTTGACTGCTAGTGATAACAATACTCATACCGTATTGATTTTTTACCACAGGAGCAAATGTTTCTGTATAATTGACTCATAGGTTTATGTATATCCCTTGGCTACCAATCTTGCCTTAAAATGCTCAATTGTTCCATCGGCTTGATATTTGACAGTAAACACCCAGTGACATCCCACTGGTGTCTTTCCTGGTGGACAGTCAACAAGTTCCCACATTCCATTTCTTCTTAGTGACTCCATTCCTTCATTCATTGCAGCTTTCCACCTTGGATTAGCTAAGGCTACCTATTCATTGTTAGGAATAACTACAAAAGGTGATTAATTTATCAATGACTTATTTGATTATGATAGATTGTGATCTAAAACATAGTTGTTAATAGGATATTTAACTTTGCTAGAGAGATCAGGTTAATAAGTAGGCCTAGGAATACCTTAATAGTGCGCTCAGGCAATTGTTTTCGAATAGGTTCAACTTGCAAGTTAGGAGCATCCTAAATGGAAGATTGGTGTTGTACATTTGGGACTTTAGATTGTTCAATCACTTCTCAACTCGTGTCTTCAGGAGTAATCAATTCGCTATTCACGTCAAGTTTTAGAGTTACACATCCGTACTTGGTTTCAAGTATATCAACAGGTTCAAACTAATCATTACTTCCTCCATATTCAAGGCCAATTCCATGTGACTCCCCCTGAACTTCCTGAACCTTATAATCTAGTGCTATGATGTCTTCTTGACATCTCTCCCCCTGAAGTCAGGCTGAGAAAAATACATTGTCTCTTCATGAAATACTGCATCTATTGTAACAAACATTTGTTTGGTTGGATGATGAAAACATTCGTACCCTTTTTGATTTACATTATATCCAAGAAACACGCATCTCAAAGCTCGTGGAGCTAATTTATGGCTTTATTGTTTATGAAGGTGCACAAAGACTACACATCCAAATACTCTAGGAGGAAGATTTGATATTGATGGACAAGTCACAGTCTTGAACAAAGTGTGTAGTGGCATTTGAAACTCAAACACTCTTGAAGGAGTTCTGTTAATTAAGTAAACTGCAACACACAAAGCCTCACCCCAGTAAGAAAATGGCATGTGAGCTTGGATCAATAAAGCACGAACCACTTCAAGTATATGTCAATTTTTTTGCTTTGCTACGCCATTTTGCTGAGATGTATCAACACATGTGGTATGATGAATGATGTCCTGTGTGTCTAGATAATTCTTCATATCTAAGTTTTTATACTCTCCTCTATTGTCATTATGAAGGACTTGGACTTATGCATTAAATTAAGTCTTGATTGTTCTGCAAAATTTCTAAAACAACATGTTCACCTCATTCTTAGATTTCAATAGCCATAGTCATGTCATTCTAGTACAATCATCAATGAATGTAGCAAAGCAATGGGATACTCCCAATGTATGAATTTTAGATGGCCCCCAAACATCTGAATGAACAACAATAAATAGAGAAGGGCTTTTATTCAATACTAATGAAAAAGAAGTTTTGTGACTTTTTTCTAGTTCACATACATCATAATGGAGACTAGAAATATCACCTTTCTCAAACAACCTAGGAAATAATTTCTTTAAGTATCCAAAAGAGACATGTCCCAATCTTTGATGTTGTAGCCAAATTTTTGCTTGACTATTTGCCACGTTACAAGCCTTTACTGCAAGAGCTTGACTTAGTTTATCTGAAGTTGTTGCCTTCAAGTCCAGGCAGTGCACATACATCATAATGGACACTAGAAATATCAACTTTCTCAAACAACTTAGGAAAAAATTTCTTTAAGTATCCAAAAGAGGCATGTCCAACTATTTGATGTTGTAACCAAATTTCTCCTTGACTATTTGCCACGTTACAACCCTTTACTGCAAGAGCTTAACTTAGTTTATTTGAAGTTGATGCCTCCAAGTTCAAGTAGTACAAATTCCCTTCCTTAGTACCACAACCAATCTTCTATTTCGTTGGGATGTTCTTAAAGAGACAAAAGTTAGGCCAAAAAACTGCAATGCAAGATAAGGCCTCCGTAATTTGAGACACAAACAAAAGGTTATATCCCAAGGAAGGAATAACAAGAACAGATTCTAAGTTCAAAGTTTCAGTAGATCTTAAGGACCATTCACCAACAATAGAAATTTTTTCACCATTAGCAGTTGAAACAAATTTTTCTGAGGGTTTGATTTTAGCAATTTGTTTAGAATCAAAAGTCAAGTGATTGGTTGCACCAGAATCAATTATCCATATGTTATTACTAATCGGAGTGGAAGCATAAAGAGGCTTAGCACCATTACCTGTAGTAGCTATCATCGTTGAATGCATTTCACCAGTTTCATCTTTAGTTCTTATTTCAGCAACTGTGGTAGCAGGTTGACCTGTCTTCATATTCTTCTTTCGAGCTTTGTTGTGATCCCACCAATTTAGATACCCTACCAATTCATAGCAGCAGTCTTTTGTATGTCCAAATTCATTACAATGAGTACATTTGTACTAAGGCTTTTCAGTACTTCGATTACTTTGATTATTCTTTGCAACCATTGCTGCAGTTTTTGAATTTTCAAATTCTCCTCTGAATGTAATTCTGTGATTAGCTTCATGCCGAATTAAAGTATAACGTTCTTCTAGATTTGGAATTGACTCCTTTCACAAATTATCACCATGGACTTGTTCAAAACAGTCATCAAGTCTAGTAAGGAATATTTTCCCTCTCAATCTTTCAATGGATGGACTATATGCTTCATCATTCTCAAGATCCTTCTTAATAACTTTGTCTCTATGATCTAGTTCTTGAAAAATCTCTACAAGTTCACCATAATATTTTGAAAAGGGTCTTCCATTCTTCTTAACTCCAAAGGCTTTCTGGTTTAGATCAAAAGTTTGCAGTTCCCTTCCATCATAGAAAGCTTTTGCCAACGCTGTACAAATTACATAAGCAGTAGGCTGGGCCGGTCTTGGGCAAGGGCAGCCGGGGCACCCGCTCAAGGTCCCTCGTCATAAATAGCAAAATAGGGATAGGGCCCACTCTTGACCTCATAACGAACAACAAAAAATGCCTATATTTTGCTCACTTTTATTCTTTATGAGAGCCCAAAAATAGGCAAAAATAGGAAACAAAAAATTTAACTTTACCTGTGGCCTATAAAATACTAGGAACGACTCTGGCAGAGGCAACCGAACATATCGTTTCCTAATTTCAGGAGTCATCGATATCAGCAACCATCTCTTAACTTTTTGGTTTTCGGCATACTACTTTCATATCCCTCTGCAGATTCTTTAGGTGGCGTTGGCTTTCCACGATTATAAGAGTTTTTCTCTTTCAGCAATGTGCATCTCGATCAACTGCGACCAAGCATCATAGTCCGATTAGTAAGAGTAATACTTGCATTAAATACTCCTTCAGACTGCACTACAACAGGAACAAGATTGTTCCGTGAAGATTTAGCTTTATCATCCATTTATCTATAAACGGGATTTAAAAATACAATTTAGATCAAGAACCAAGAATCATGCTCTGATACCAACTTGAAACAAATAGAGAGAATTTGTGTTGTATTTCTTATTCACACATGTAAAAAACATTGATGTACAAGATTGGTTTATATATTACAGAGAAGAATGCTAATAATGGAAACTAATGCTCAATTCTATAGCTACAAATCAAGACCATAATTAGTTCTAATTCTCGAAGTAGAATGTTTCCAATTTGTGAAGAATATCTCAACAATATCTTAACAGGTATAATACATTCAGAAACATACAGGTTGATCAAGCATTAGCTATGAAATTTGATATGTAGTTAAGTACTAATCTGCAGAAAGTTTTAGTTCTATCATCACCAGCCAAGCCATAACCGCAAAAAGTAGGAGCACTAGTCGTCAATAGCGGATGATGAATGGTGGGAAAACTCGACAACATTAATGGATTATCGGAGCATATTTGTCAACAGTTAATAACGTTCTCCAGTTTGTAATGTTACAAACAGCAACATTATTGAGTCTGCTGTAGCAAGAAATTGATCATCGGTTGGATTGCCACGAGCACAAGTTAGTTTCTTAAATTTTAGATCATCCCTTCAGTGTTGCAACTTACTTCTGAAGCTTTAGATCTTTCTTCAGGAATCATGGTTAAAAGTGCTAGAGACTATACCTAAGAAATATAGCACTGATTGCCTGCAAATCCCTCCATTAATGTGTCCTTCAATTCTCTGTCTCTTCTGCTTAACAACTGAAGTTGTGAATAGCCACTGCAACCTCCCGTAAATACTCCAATTCATTAGAATAAGCAGACCATTTTTCCATGATCACGAATGGACATAATTACTGATAAACAGAAAGTAAAGAAAATTGAGAAGAAACTGTCCACCCAAGTAATTGAAATATGATGTTCAATAAATTGAATCTTTAACATTGATCTAAACCTTTTAGATCTCTGTGACTGTTATGTGTCTCATGATTACAGAAAACAACACAAGATTGTAATTCATATTCCTTTCAGATGTGGAAGCAAAAATGAGATGCAACGCATGGTCCACGAGAAAGATGCAAAAGGTAGCCTCTTTCTTTTCCTTAGTTTGCAAGCAAAGCTATTACAGAGGATAAAAAAAGTAATAAGCTTAATTACTTTTGTGCACAAAAGTTTTGATATTTAGATTTGATATAATTAATAATTTTAAAAAAATTTAATATTGATTAATTAAGTTGGAGATTAATATTGGATGTTCTAGAGGTGTAAAGGAAATTTCTTGATTAGAAAGTAGGTTACTGTAATTTGTTTTTACCACTGAACATTAGTTAGTAAGATTACCCTTTGTGGCTGAAAGATTACAGATTCGAATCATAGAAACAGTCTCTTTGTAAAATACAAAGAAAAGATTGCGTGTAATTGATAAACTTTCACCCAGACAAACAACCCTTTAATTTTTGATTAAAAAATCAGTTTTGAGATAATTTAATAGATTATAAAAAGTTGATAGAATTATCTACATTTTATAAAAAGACACTCAAAATTGATTAGAGTTTAAGGGTCAATGTATTTAAACTCAAAATGTTCGTAGTTTTTTTTATATTTTTCTTTCGAAAGAAAATGAGATAAGCTCCCAAGTTTATGTCATTTCTTCCAAGTTTTTAACCAATTGTCGTCGGTGCATGCCTTTTACCTTTGAGAGGGGTTGTCTTTCTCAATGTCTGAAACCATTCCATCCCTTTATGTGATCCAAAGGGACATCAACCTAAATTTTCCCAACAACTTTTGATTTCACAATCTCGGCTTTGTGGTCCCTTTAGCTGGCTGATACATTGAGCAAAGAATGTCCAGTGACATTGAATAAAGATGAGCCCAGTGAAAAGGAAACTCAGGTAAATTGATAACAAGCAAGCACTCGTGTTAAGAATAAATAAACAATACTGATTATTGCTAATAAAATATATAGAAATAAATGGAAAATAATACTCAAAATAGACACATAGAGTGATGACAGACAGTCTCTATCTCTATCTCTATCTAGAGGAAAATGGAGCTCAGAATTGCCCATCCCAATGCCACTCCTCCCACCATTTTCTGCATGCTCCGTATGGTTTCTGCTCCATTCTGCAAAAAGAATCTCAGTGTCAATAAGAACTTGCTTAAACAATTCTCGTATGCTTATTTAATGAATACTAATCGAATCTTTATTATTGCATGTTGATGAGAGGAGCGTAGATGCTGCAGTCATTAATTGTTGAAAGAAGTCACAGCTGATACATGACGACTTCTTTAAATTTCTCCAATGGGCAGTTAGCTTGATTTTTTCTCATCTGCATTTTTCAGGTTTCAATTTAATGAAACCAAGACCTCACAGCTTCACATTCAGAGATTTGGCTCACTTTGATTGATTAACAACGAGACAATGTTAAAATCTGACGACAGCCTATGCGTTTCCACACGTGGAGCGTGCTAATCACGCGCCACTGGCTCGAGTTTTATGAGGTGTGTCCTCTTCAGTAACTCAGCCACCGACAGTGTTGAGAAGCATTTAGAAACAATGTCTGTTCGTACTGATATAATCATATAACTAAGTGTAATAACCAGCGCACTTTAGCGAAAATATATGCTTCCCACTACCGTATACCTCATGACTTAGATCTTAAAGCAAGCTTGAACTGAATACTACTAGATCGGGAAGCGCATTGTACTCACGGCGCACCCAGTGCCCTCTGTTCTCCTTTGTTCTCAACCATCCAATTTATTGCATTGGATGGTTGAGATCAAAGGAGAACTGGGTGGGCACAGGGTAGGGGGTACAGAAGATCTATACCCCTAGAGTCTAGACTCACAAAAGAAAATTTAGAAAGCGACAGAGGTTCAACACGTACCAAATCGGCCACCGAAGGACCGGGAGAGCTGGCGTCGCCCGATCCAGGAGCCCCCGCAGGCGGTGCTGGTGGTCCTAGCAACTCCGGAGTCGGAGCAGGCGACGGAGTTGCCGCGTGCTTCTTCTTCTTCGACTTCTTCTTGCTCGGAGCAGGTGCCGGAACTTCTGCAGGAGGCGCTTTCGAAGGAGCCGGAGGCGCAGTCGCTGGAGAGCTTGTCGGAGGAGTGACAGGTGCAGGCGCGGGTGGAGAGCTAACGGGAACTGGAGTTGATGGAGAGCTAACAGGAACTGGGATTGGTGGAGAGCTAACGGGAACTGCGGTTGGTGGAGAGCTAACGGGACCTGGGGTTGGTGGAGAGCTAACCGGAGTGACGGCTGCTGACGGTGTTGCTGCTGGAGTCTTCGCCGGGGCTGGAACAGTTTGCTTTGCCGGCGAAGCGGCTGGTGTCGTAGCCGGTGGTGAAGATGCAGGAGCTTTTGTCGGTACTGACGATTTTGGCTTGGAAGCAGGAGCTTTGGCTGGTGCAGTTACAGGAGCAGCAGGAGGAGTCACCGGTGTAGTAGTCGGAGCGGCCGATGGAGCTTGACCTCCAACGCCGGCGACGACGACGCAGAGCAATGCGAGTCCAAGGACATTTCTACGATCCATTTTGACAGAGACACTACAGCTGGAGAGTATACTAAGTCGCAGAAATGTTCATATATAAATCTATATATATATAGAAGGGTTGCCCTTGTTGTATGGGAAAGGAAAACAAAGTAACGGGCAATTGTAGATAGATCTGGATCGTACATCAGAGTTGGGCCCACTTCACTAGCCGTTTGATTACGGGGACCACTCATTTTGGCATCAGACAGAGTCTGGGAGACACAGTCTGGAAAGGGCCCCACGGAGTCCAATTGGTTGCATCAGCGCATGTGAGAGTTTGATTAACTTAATATAGAAACGACATGTCGTGTGTTGATATAAGGAATTAAATTATCGCCACATTAGCATAGCATCATAAGGATTCTGGGTTGGTCTTCATCTGGTCTGGTGTTTTTATATAGCTGCTTATGATTGGGGTGGGGACGATGCCAGTTTGACAGCCCAATAGGCGGATACCACGTGTTATGATGACAAATAATTGTAGGGGAAGTAAGGGTAACTTTAGTTGGAATTCTGGCCCACTGTCAACAGGTGTGGTGGGTCCTTGTAGAAAGTTGTGTTGTGAGTCTTGCAAATGTTTTACTAAAGAGGTAAAAGTGAGAAGCTTGAAAAACCGGCAAAGGGGAAATACTCTCTTTTCTCTAGTGATTGTCAATGAGTATTTTTGTGAATCCCTGAAAGTACAACAGGGTTTCCATTCCATTTCCAGCCAAATTTTGGAAACAAACATTTTGGTCTTAATTTCAGAAACATTTCATAACCATTTAATTCCTGCCGTGTTCTCACTAGGGTAATATAATAAACATCAAAGATTTCACTTGGAAGTACATTAGTTTTGAAAACCCAGTTGTCCTTTCCTTTTGTGACAAACAAGTTACTTATGGCTCCTGGGTATCTTTTTTTTTTTTACATAAAAGGAAGGTTAAGACAATTACAAAATAGGTCGGGAAACACAGGATCCCGACTGATCCTCATTAAGGAGAAAATGACACCCTAATGATGGAGCTTCTAAATAGGTGACTCCCAAATCAAAATGGGTAGCGTAGTGCGCTAGTCAGTCGGCACTGCGGTTGCCCTCGCGATAAATGTGGCGATAGTGAACCGTCTAGTTACGGGAGAGCAGCTCGTGGATGCCCTGAACAATGGGGTTGAGAGCCTGGGTTCTTTCAGCAGCTGAGGAAATCAAGTGAATCGCCGTGGTGGAATCCACTTCCAAAATAAGTCTGCGGTATCCAAGAGACCAGGCTATGGAGAGCCCAATGAAAATCCCCCAAAGTTCCGCCGAGATCGGGGGGCACCAACCGAGATTTTGGGTGAACTCGCCGAGCCAAGTTCCGTTGCAGTCCCGAAGGAGCCCGCCAGCCGTGGCTGAGAGCGTCGAGCAGTTGCTAGTGCCATCAGTATTAAGCTTTATCCAACCCGTGGAAGGCGGTCGCCAGCCAATGCGATGCTGTTGGCGAAGTCGGGGGCCGAAAGCCGCAGGAAATTGCCAAGCGGCTGCCTGGCGGAGAAGACCTGCATAAGACAAAATACAAGAAATGGGTGAGGAAGGCCAATGAAAATTATCCTCAAATAACGTCCGATTGCGCCAAGTCCAAAGGAGCCAACACGTGACGGCAAAGAGAATCGCCCAGTCGTGCCCACGGACCCTTTCATGGTGCTGCAGGTTGGTCAGTATCCACGCGCGCACGGACATGTTGAAGAAGCCGTGGGGAAGAAGATGGGAAGGAAAAGTAGACCACACGAGCTGGGCTCGGCGACAGTCCCGCATGACGTGAAGGGATGATTCTGTCGCGTGAACAGGTGATAAGAGCCATCGAAGTATATATGACGGAGGACGAGATTTTGCTTAGTGAGAAGGCGATCATGAGCCAGGAGCCAAAGGAAAAAACGAATGCGTTGGGGACCGAGCCAGTGCCAAATGGCCTTCCAAATCACCTGGGGTCGGTCAACGTTGTGGTCAAGCTGCAGAGAGTAAGCGGACGCAACCGTGAAGTCCCCCGTGGCGGAATAGCCCCATGTCAGCTTGTCGAGACCCAAATGTGGTTTGGGGGGAAACATACCAACTATAATCCTACAGATCGCAGGAAGGAGGTATTGTTGAATACGAGCCCAGCTCCAATGACCATCTTCATCGACCATGTGTTGGATAGTGGTAGTGAGGGTGGACTCTGGGATGGGGGAAGTAGAATGGTAGGACAGAGGGCTTAGTCTTGGAATCCAAGGATCAACCCAGAAGCGTATTCGAGAGCTGTCCCCGACTGCCCATTGAAGGCCCTGCATAACAAGGAGCCAGGTAGCCTTGATACTGTTCCACACCATCGATCCACCAGTTCCAGCTAGTTCAGTGGGAGGATTGGTGGCGTCAAATTTATACTTCGCGGAGAGAATGCGCACCCACAGAGCATGAGGCTTCGTGAGCATGGCCCAACCTAATTTAGCTAAAAAAGCATCATTGGTAGCGCGGATTTTGTGGATGCCAAGCCCTCCCTACTCCATAGGTTGACAGACGTCCTCCCATTTGACGAGATGGACTCGTTTGGAGCCATTAGAATTCCCCCATAGAAAGCGACGCATCAGAGTTTCCAACTCATCACAAAGACTGCGAGGGAGCCGGACCATCTGCATAGTATAACTAGGGAGTGCAGCAATAACGGTTTGCGTCAGGGTTGTAGCATCCCACCTCCGCAAGACCCGAACCCGACATCGACGGTGATATCCGGGTCCGTGCCCACGAAGGTAGCAT
>JAOTAX010000198.1:4761231-4781711 GCA_025629825.1 Erythroxylum guanchezii | reverse complement strand
TACACTCATAAGAAATTGACTCTATGAATTCAATTACGCATAATATAATTCGGGTAAATAAAGCTTTAACATAACATTTGGCCTCATTTAGTAAAATTTTCAATTTGTAATTTCAGGAAAAAAAATTGGTTCAAATAAAATTAATGTTTGATTACCGGTTTTCAAAATCTATTAATTAAAATATGTTACAACCAAGGTTTTAAAAATCGGAATGGATCATCCGACCCGACCGAAAAAAGTTTAAACCGGTCAGTGGTTTGGAAACCACTGACCGGTTCAAACTTTTTTGGTCAGATCGGATGGTCCGGCCGATCCGATTCAGTTTTTAAAACTTTAGTATTTTCCTTATATTAAAATTTGAATAAGTTTTATTTGATTTTATAATATCTATTTAACATACTAAATTACTATAAAATTAAACTTTGATCTTTTTTAATTACGATATTGAGCTCATAAGATCATTATCAAATAAATATTTATATTATTAAAATTGTATGCATTAATAAATTTATTTAAAAGATGAAAAATACAATAAAAATCTTAAAAGTTTATTCTCTGTTGTTTCCTCTTGCTTCCTCTTTTAATCCTAATCCAACCTAAAGACCTATAGGAGATGATCAAGGTCATAGTGCCGCATGAAAAAGCAATTGAAAGTTAGGCCAACCATCTTACGAGAGTCGTTTACCGTGTTGTAAACCCTTGGAGGAAGGAGACTCCAGTGACAGTCCCGTAAGATACACTCATTTTTTAATACTTTTTAGGTTAAATCATAATGGAAAATATGGAACCATCCTCTACTCGTGATAAGTTTGATTCAGCATGGAATTATTTTTCTTCTTCTTAAGCATATGATGGGAATATCCAATATAATTGTATATTTTGTGGTAGAATATTTAAAGGGGGAGGGATTTTTAGAATGAAAGAACATCTTGCTGGTATTAAGGGTAATATTGCTTCTTGCAAAAAAGTATCACTTAATGTACGTGATATGATTGGAAAATATTTGCAGCAACAAGTAAAAAAAGAAGAAGAAAAATAAAGAGGCTTATGATATATCTTTTGGAGATGATGAAACACCACAAGTATTAGATGAAGGAAGAAGAAAAGCTACTATTGATATAGATTCTTTTTTTTTTTCTCCAAGAACTACTCCTGGTTCTCAACCTAGTCTAAAATGTTTTATGGTTAATAAGGATGTTGTTTTACGATGTAAAAGAGCATGGGCTAGATGGTTCTATCATTCATGTATTCCTTTAATGCTTTAAATTCACCATATTTTCAAGAAGCAATTGATGCTACAATAGCAATAGGTCCAAGATTTAAGGTACCATCTTATTATGAGTTGCGTGTACCTTTGCTTCAAGATTTAAAAAGGGAATGTCAATTAATTATGGATACATATAAATCTAGTTGGGAATCAATAGGATGCACTATTATGACAGATGGGTAGACCGATCAAAGACAAAAAACCTTGATTAATTTCTTGGTTTATTGTAATATTGGAACAACTTTTATTAAGTTTGTTAATGCTTCAAACATGGTAAAAGTGCCAATGCTTTACTTGAATTATTCTCTGAAATTGTCGAGTGGGTTGGATCAAAAAATGTTGTGCATTTTGTTATAGATAATGTAGCTAATTATGTATCAGCTGGGTACTTATTACAATCAAAGTATAGGCATATTTATTGGTCTCCATGTGCTGCTCATTGTATAAATCTTATTTTAAAAGATATTGGTAGTATGAGCCATATTTCTAGTCTTGCTTCACGCGCATCTAAGATCACAATTTTTGTGTATAATCATGTGACATTTTTGTCTTGGTTAAGAAAACAAGAAGAATGTGTTGAGATCGTTCGTACCGTTGCTACCAGATTTGCAACTACATTTATCACTTTGAAAAGTGTTTATGAACATAAGCAACTACTTCAAAATTTAGTGACAAGTAAACACTTTTCAAGTCATAAATTATCAAATAGTGAAAAAGGAAAAGAAGTTTATGCTATTATTCTAGATAATAAATTTTGGGATGCTTGCTTGATCATTGTGAAGATTGTGGCTCCGCTTATAAAGTTGTTGAGGATTGTTGATTCAGATGAGAAGCCATCTCTGAGATATACATATATATATATGATGGTATGTATAGAGCTCACAAAACAATTATAAATATTTTTAAAGGGAAGGAGAAATTATACAAGCCTTATATAGATATTATTGATCGACGATTTGATAAGCATCTTACTCAAATGATCCATTTAACAACTTATTTTCTCAATCCTTATTGCTTATATAGTGGAGAAGAATGTACAATTAATATTATTGGTGGTTTGTTTAATGTGATTGAATGCAAATGTATTTTCTCTATTAAAGAGCAATCACAAGCTATAAATGAAATTAAATTGTATCGTGAAGGTTTAGAGAGTTTTGCTAGATCATCAGCAAAGAGAGAACTTATATTGAAAAAAAATGCAGCCAGGTAAGTTTTATACTTTTAATTAATTATTTACTTATTAATAATATGTATTTTTATCATAACTATTAATTTAAAATACAAATGAGTGGTGGAGATTATTCGGTGACAGTGCTCCAACATTGAGAAAACTCGCTATTAAGTTACTCAATCAAACAGCTTCTGCATCAGGTTGTGAATGTAATTAGGGTGTTTTTGAACGTATTCATACAAAGAAACGAAATCGTTTGGAACATCAAAGACTTAATGACCTTGTTTACGTTACTTATAATCTGATAATGAAGAACAGGTATTTTACTATTTTATAGTTTTGTTTTTATTTCAATAATTTTATTTTTATTATTGATTTGATAATTTCTCTATTGTGTATTCAGATCATTTAGTAAGAAAAGAACAAATGACCCAGTTGATATTGATTGTATTGAACATACTGATTTTGGATTGAAAAAGAAGAACCATCGCCTGATCTTGATTATAATGAACTTGAAAAGACGATTTATGAAAAAATACATTTTTTACAACGAATGAATTAAGAACATCTACTGATGGTTAGTTCATATCTTATTTTGATCATATTTAAGTTAAAATTATATTATATTACAAGTTTACAATTGAGAATAATTTCGTACATTATTAATTTGTAATTATTTTAATGCAGTAGAAGAAGTTGATGTAAATACTTTAGATGAAAGCGCAGTTTGAGAATCTTTAAATAGCGTTGGAGAATTTGGAGCTTTTGACAATGATGAGACACAACCTCCTTTAGAAATATAATTTTGATTTGTATTGTTATTTTAATATTTATATTAGCCTCATATTTATTTATTATTAATTCATTATATAATAATAGATGTTGGTGTATTTTTATTTCAATAAAATATTTTATTTTTACTTATTTTTATAAGTTTTACTTCTTATTTATTATATACTGGTTTTATAGCGGTTCACTACCGGTTAAACCTTTAAACCTTAAACATTTCGTTCGACCGATTTGATGTCCGGTTCGATTTTTAAAACATTGGTTACAACTTTCTTTTTATGGTGTATCTCGACCATCCTTATCGTATCTCAATAAAAGTAATTATTTAGATAATAATAAATAATTAAAAATAAAGCAATTGTGCAAAGGTTTATTTAATTTCTGAAAAAAGAATTAAAAGGACAGCTAGATCCTCTCGGTATATTTGTCGTTTACGTTGGCTAGATGTACGCGGTTTCATACCTTAACTAAACACTACAAATACTTGACACTCGCAGTTACGAACTTGTCCAAATCTACAAACCAGTCTCCTCTCCTGCTTCGCCACTCTTTGTCGCTGCCGGAAAATGGCCGCTACCACCGTATCACCGACTCCTCTGCTCAAGGAAGAGCTCGACATAGTCATACCTACCATCAGAAACCTTGATTTCTTGGAGATGTGGAGGCCTTTTTTCCAACCTTACCATCTTATCATAGTCCAAGATGGTGACCCCAACAAGACCATCAGAGTCCCTCAAGGTTTTGATTACGAGCTCTATAACAGGAACGACATTAATCGAATTCTGGGTCCTAAGGCTTCTTGTATTTCCTTCAAGGACTCTGCTTGTAGGTGCTTTGGCTTCCTAGTTTCCAAAAAGAAGTATATCTTCACTATTGATGATGACTGCTTTGTAAGTTAAAATTCTCAGAAAGCTTCAAATTTTCAATTCAATATGAAGAACTTTCTCCTCTGTTTTTCTTTTGGGATCATCGAGGCTGTGCATTGAGGAACTTGGATTTGATTTCTGTTACCTTGCATGTAGGATTTAAAGTTCTCTGACTAGTTTAAGTTGTGGTCTATTAGAATTTGTTTGATCTGGTAGTACATCGCTTTTTTCAGATCGTTACTTGGATCTGAATTTCTTATTGTTTGTGTAGTTTCTGTTTTATTCCTTGTATGTGTATCTATCTCGTATTCATTCTGTTCTAACGTTCCTTGCTTTGATCTCTTTGGTTTCACCTGTCTAGTGTTTTTCAAGCATTATTTGTTTAATGGATTAAAATCAATTTGATTCTTTTCAATATGACTCACAGATTTTACTTTCTGTTAAATTGTTCAACAAGATGACTTCTTTAAATAATTTTAATGAGAATGGATTAGAAGAATTTTGGTGTTCTTGATTCCAAGATAATTATCTCTAGCTGGTTGCTGGAATGGAGAGCAACTATATTCCTGAAACTATTTGATACTTCTACTATCATCAATGAAAGGCAGAGTTTTGGTTGTAAACATTGGGAGTTGCTTAGCTTTTTGGACATATCAGATTTCCGGTTGTAAACATTGGGAGTTGCTTAGCTTTTTGGACATACTTATTTGGTACTGGAGCCTGTCGTATGTATCAAGGGTACATTGTTTATGGTTTTAATCCTAGCAGTGACCACTGAAATTTCTGGCAAGCATTCACTCTTTCTTTGCAATATACTATTTTCCCACGGTGTTTATTAGTTCCTGCTTCCATCTTGTAATCTATCCATATGTTGGATCCATTAGATTTTGAGACCTTCCTGTGCTCATCTTTTATTACGTATTCCTTGTTTAGCTGTTTCAGTGTTATGTAGGTTTACATGTATTGAATTTCTCCTCAACTTGAAATTAGTTATCCAACTGTGATCCCAATTTTACTATGTGTAATACAGGTCGCTGAGGAGCCATCTGGCAAGAAGATTAATGCTCTTGAGCAGCACATAAAGAACCTTCTGAGTCCATCCACTCCATTTTTCTTCAATACTCTGTATGATCCATACCGACAAGGTGCAGATTTTGTTCGTGGCTATCCATTCAGCCTTCGTGAGGGTGTGCCAACAGCTGTATCCCATGGCCTGTGGCTTAACATTCCAGATTATGATGCCCCCACGCAGCTTGTAAAGCCTCTTGAGAGGAACACCAGGTAAGAGACGAACTTTCATGCACCTGCAGGTACTGTTTATTCATTTGTGACAGAGGTATTCAAAAAGGTGCTCACTTCCAGGTATGTGGATGCCGTGTTGACAATACCAAAAGGAGCCCTCTTCCCCATGTGTGGTATGAATCTGGCTTTCAACCGTGAACTGATTGGTCCTGCAATGTACTTTGGTCTCATGGGCGATGGGCAACCAATTGGACGCTATGATGATATGTGGGCTGGATGGTGCACCAAGGTGTTTACTCACCTTATTAAGAATTTTCTCAATTTGTTTTCAACACAGTTTTTCCTAACCTATCAACTATTAAATTATTTTTTTTATTCCAGCTGACAAATTTTCTGTTTTAATGAACATATAGGTTATTTGTGACCACTTGGGTTTGGGAGTGAAGACAGGATTGCCCTACATCTGGCACAGCAAGGCAAGCAATCCATTTGTGAACCTCAAGAAGGAATACAAAGGAATCTACTGGCAAGAAGAGTTGATCCCATTTTTCCAGTCTGCAGTCCTTCCAAAAGATTGCACCACTGTGCAGAAGTGCTACATTGAACTATCCAAGCAAGTTAAGGCAAAACTTGGCAAAGTTGACGACTACTTTAACAACTTAGCAGATGCCATGCTCACATGGATTGAAGCATGGGATGAGTTGAACCAAGGTAGGAATTTTAGTGAAGTGTCCATTGTTTCAGCAAAGTAGATTGCCAGTTTGGAGGGAGAAGTTATGAGGTCAGAGATGTTACCATTTGGGCTGTCATGCCTAGGATTGTTTTCCATGAGCCCCTTTTGCTTAGGTCTGGCTTGGAAGCTTTGGATTGTTTAGCTTACTGGTTCATGGGGGGTGATTCTTTATGTCTAAATGTTATCAGTGTAGAACAATAACAATGAAGTCTGCATTCAAATAGAATTGATTTTTAAATTCCTTAGTTTGACGTGAATAATTCAGATTGGCAAGGATTGGGCTGATACTAATGGAATTCCACCAAACTTGGTTGGTTAATAAAGTCAAGTCTCTCACTTTTTTAGTCATTTGAGTTTTGAATGATCTAAAGCCTAAAACCGAACTTACTGACAAATAGTCAATTCTGGGCATAAAACTATAATAGAAGAGTTCCAATTTGCGTCTTTTGCAAGCGACTTTCTGTTAGACCCAGGACACTTAGAATAATACTTACAGATATAGTAAATATATAAATATATATATATATAAGAGGATTAGGGCTGACAACCTCATGATTGGTTGTCAGCTAACTGAATTCTGTTACTCCTAACAGAATTCTTAGTATAAATAAGCAGTAGATGGAAAGAGCGAGGCATTGCGTATACTGTTGAGTGTGAGTGAGCCTTAGGCTGGAGGTTTCTGGTCCTCGAAACCAGATTATAGTTTGTATTCGTTTACGGAAATCTATAGCAATTACATATTTCTCCTTATTTGTTTCTGGGATTCTAACATTCTCCCATCTTAAAGCTTCCGTTCCCAGATTAACTTGGGAAAAATTAAAAGAAGAGTTGATATCCTGATACAGTGGCTGCAAACACATCAATCCATACGAACAACTCTCGATACTGCGACAAAATGGAACATTGGAAGAGTATATAACAAAGTTTGAGATGTTGGTTTCGCAAATTTCTCATATCACAGAGAGGCAGTACATGAGATATTTCATGGGGAGAATCAGAGACGAGATAACACGAAAGGTGAAGACACACCAACCCAGCAGCTGCATGAGCCTTATTGAAGTGGCCAGAGATGTGGAAGAGGAGCTGTTGGGGGAAGGGGTGTTGAATTACCGAAAAATCTTCTCTAATACAACTAGTGACAAGAGATTCTCTAGGATGAGTAGAGTTATTAGCTCAGCAGCTACTCGGCTTCCTTTTAGTGGCATTTGGGATGACAACAAAAAGGGAAAACAAAACAAGAGTGGACTGGCAGAATCATATGGGCCTATTAGAGCTGGGAAAAGCAGTGTGGGGAGCAGTGGTAAGGGTGGACATAAGGCAAGTAGTGGGAGTCACCCTAGGGGTACTATCAACTTGACTTACCAAGAGCTACAGGATAGAAGAGCAAAAGGGTTTGCTTCAAATGTGGGGAACACTTTACACCCCTCGACTCAGGAAGGCAACTTAGACTCATGATTCTAGAAGATGATGAGGAGCCCAATGGAGAGAAAGAATGGGTCATGTTAAAACAAGACAAGACAAAAGAAGCTAGAGAAGTATCATGTAATGTTATTGAATTGTATGGAGTGATGGTAGTAAATACTAACAACTAAGATACTATGAGGGTGGAAGGGAGAACAGGGGGAGTATCTGTCCTTGTATTAATTGATAGTGGGGCCACTCATAATTTTGTTTCTACGGAAGTAGAAAGTTCTATGGGGTTGGAAGTAGAAGAGAATGTCAATTATGGGATCACCCTTGGTGATGGGTGTAGAGCAACAGCCAAAGGGAAATGTAGAGGAATAAAGATAGAGATTGTGTCCAAGGAGTTCACAATAGATACATATAGGTTTGATCTTGGTGGAGTTGATGTAAAATTGGGAGTTTCTTGGCTAAGATGTTAGGGGATGTTCGAATTGGGAGAATGCGAATGGAATTCGAGGTTAATAGAAAAGTGGTTCTGCAAGGGAATACCAAATGGGGTAATATACGTTCAGCATTGAACCGAGTGTGTCACCCTCCTCTTTTCCAAATGGAGGGTTTATTATGGTCAATGGGGAGTCGTCTAGGACCAATATTGGGAGAGAGTGAGCTCACTTCGATCCAAAGAGAGGAGTTAGGGGAATTATTGGAATAACTTCAGGGGGTTTTTGCTGAATATAAGGGGATGCCACTAGCCAGACCAACAGATCATGCTATTGTCCTGCGAGTAGGGGTGAGCATTATTCGGGCCGGCCCGATTACCCAGCCCGGCCCGAATTAATTTGGGTAAGAAAATGTTAAATTTCGGGTATTTCAAGCCGGGCTGGGTATTACCTGAATTATTTTCGGGCCGGGACGGGTAACTCCAAAAAAATTCGGGCCGGCCCGATTACCCGAATTAGGTTTAAAAAAATTATGAAAATACATTTCGTTATTTTTCTTGTAAAATTAACAGATTAATTATACTAGTTAATTGAAATATTTTGTTATATTATTAGTGAATTCAACTATTTGTTGAGATATGAGAATGTAATTCAAGTATTTAGTTATTTTGTGTAATTTTTGAAAGAGAACCAAACAAAATTTCGGTCCGAATTATCCGAACAAAATTTCGGGTAATTTGGGCCGGGTAAGTTCGGGTAATGAAATTTCAGGTTCGGGCCAGGTAAGATGGAAAAAATTTCGGGTAATTCGAGCCGGGCCCGAACAGTGAAAATTGGGCCCGAATTACCCGAATGCTCACCCCTACCTGCGAGAGGGTGTCCCCCCAGTTAGTGCGCCCCCCTACAGATATGCTTACATACAGGAGGAAATTGAGCGGCAAGTGCAAGAGATGCTGACCCTAAGGAATAATCAAGCCCAACTCCAGTCCCTACTCAAGCCCTGTAATATTGGTGAAAAAGAAAGATTAAAGTTGGAGATTTTGTGTAGACTATAGGGCGCTCAACAACGTAACAGACCTAGATAAGTACCCCATCCCAGTCATTGATGAGTTATTTGATGAATTGTTTGGGGCATGCTACTTTTTCAAGATAGATATCAAGTCCGGATACCATCAGATTAGGGTGAAATAGAGTGATGTGCCAGAGACAACTTTTAGGACTCATAAAGGTCATTATGAATTTCTGGTAATATTGTTTGGTCTCATGAATGCTTCAGCTACTTTTCAGAGTACCATGAACAATATTTTTAGGCCATTGTTGTGAAAAGGGGTGTTGGTTTTCTATGATGTTATTCTAATATATAGTTCAAATTGGCAAGATCACTTATGTTTGGTAAAGAGAGTCTTGAATGTCTTACTTTCTAATCACCTGGTCGCTAATCAAAAGAAGTGTTCATTTGGGGTACACCAAATTGCATATTTGGGGCACATTATTACAACCTAAGGAGTTAAAGTGGATCCCGAAAAAATTAAGGGCATTGTGTAATGGCCTAAACCCAAATCAGTAAAAGAAGTTTGTGGATTTTTGGGCCTCACAAGGTACTACCGTAAGTACATTCAGAATTATAGACAATTAGCAAAGCCTTTAACAGAGTTAACGAAGTAGGATAGGTTTTATTGGAATAAGCACACTCAGGCTGCTTTTGACAAGTTGAAGCTAATAATGATTACCGCCCCAGTTTTAGTGCTACCTGATTTTTCCAAAGAGTTTGTAGTAGAGTGTGATGCCTCAGAAAAAGGTATAGGGGCAGTGTTGATGCAAGGTGAGAGACCTATTGCTTTTTACAGTAGAGCTTTCTCAGAAAGGGGATCATCAAAATAGCTTATGAGAGAGAATTAATCGCATTAGTACTAGCAGTTCAAAATTGGAGGCCTTATTTATTGGGTTTTCATTTCACAGTTCGTACTGATCATCAACCCTTACGACATCAACTACAACAAAGGATTACTACTCCAACACAACAAAGCTGGATGGACAAACTTCTCAGGTATAATTTTGAGGTGATAAATAAACCTGGGAATAATAATAAAGTAGCTGATGCTTTGTCTAGGATGGAAGAAGAGGCAAAGTTGAAGATGGCGGTTTCTTCTCCTTTATGGGTGGATAGTAAGAAATTAGCAAAAGAGGCCCAACAAGACCCTGAGTTGCAAGTCATTATGCAGCAATTAGAGCAAGATCCCTTATCTTGCCCAAGCTTCACTCTGAAACACAGCATTTTGTTATACAAGCAACGGTTGGTTCTGCCATCTACTTCCACATGGATTCCTATCTTGTTGCATGAGTTTCACACTATTCATGTGGGTGAACACTCAGGTTTCCTACGAACATACAAACGACTAGTAGCCAATGTGTATCGGAAGGGGATGAAACGAGTTGTTCAGGAATTTGTGAAGGCCTGTGAGATTTGTCAAAAGCAAAAATATATGGCAATGTCTCCGATGGGATTGTTGCAGCCACTTAAAGTACCTTAGCAGGTGTGGGAGGATATCTCTATGGATTTTATATGGGGCCTACCCAAATCACACAGTTATGAACTGATTTTGGTGGTGGTGGACCGATTGTCTAAGTACGGTCACTTTATTCCCTTAAGGCAACTAGCATCTGCAAAGAGAGTAGCTGAGATATTCACCAAGGAAATTATTAGGCTTCATGGTGTTCCTAAGTCTATTGTTAGTGACCGAGATTCTCGTTTCATAAGCAATTTTTGGCGGGAACTTTTTAAGTTTCAAGGCACCATTCTTAAGATGAGTTCAGCCAACCATCCCCAGATGGACGAACAGACTGAAGTGGTGAACCGAATACTTGAGACTTACCTACGTTGTTTTGCTTCTGAGCAACCCAAAACATGGGTGTATTGGGCTGAATATTGGTATAACACCTCGTTTAAAACTTCTACGGGTTGCTCTCCTTTTGAGACAGTTTATGGGAGGAAGCCTCCTTCCCTCCGCCAGTACGTTCCAAGGAAAATCTTAGTGGAAGCAGTGGCACAAAAATTGAGAAGTAGAACTCAAACAACTCAAATTCAACTTAAAAAGAGCTCAAAACCATATGAGAAATCAGGCTGACAAACATAGGCGCTATAGGGAGTTTAAGGAGGGTGATTGGGTATTATATCTGAAGTTGCATCCTTATCGGCAAACCACAGTGGCCACCCGCATCAATCCTAAGTTGGCAGCCCAATAATATGGTCCTTTTCAAGGGTTGGAGCGCATAGGAGCGGTTGCTTACAAGCTCCAATTGCCAGCCAATTCTTGAATACACCCAGTTTTTCAGATCTCTTCCTTGAAACCAGCCATTGGGGACCCTCTTACACCCCCCACTCTCCTAGTTGAGTTAGAGGAAGCTGATGACTTCCCTTATGAGCCTGAATACATCCTGCAAACCCGAAATACTATAGAGGACAATGTGGCAAAGACACAATGGCTTATTAAATGGAAGAACTCCCCGATGGAGGAGTCTACTTGGGAAGATGCTGAGTACATCTAGTTACAATTTCCACACTGCTGCCTTGAGGACAATGTAGCCTAAGCCTCTATTAGTATATACTAGAAAGGCTAAAAAGGGGGTCAATGAGAGAAGAGGGACCAAATAGCAACGAACAGGGGGCTAATTAGCAAATAAAGATAATTAAAGATATTAGGTCAGTGGGGGTGGAGGAAAGGGGATTTTTTTATTGTGTATTCGGCTTTTGAAAGCTGTTAGCTAGGACTGAGGCCTTGCAGCCGTCAGTGGGGGGAGAACGCTTGAGTCTCCATTGTTATCTTTCCCTTTTTGTTACTGCTATTCAATATATCGTTGCTGTTTCTCTTCTCCTACTGTTCTGGTGTGCTCTTTATTGCTGTGTTGTATTGTTCTGCTGCTATATTTCGTTGCTGTGTGGGTTGTTAATTTGTCCTGCTTTGATATTATATATAGATAGGTTAAACCTAATGACCATTCCACCACCATATTAAACTAATGTGTTCTTCTTCTTTCCCTTTCTTCTTTATATACTTTGACATAGTTTAAACATATATAAACAGGCACGTACTAGCATGCGGAGGTGTACAAAGATAAGAGGAGATTAGGTAAAATTTTTAACTTTCTTTAAGGCTATATTCCAGCTCTTACAATTAATAATAATTATTATATTTCCAAACAAGTGCTACCTATAAGTAACTTGAAACAGAAAGCAAAAGGGAAGATGTATATGAGGTTTAAAAACAGTCGTAATTTGTATCCATTATTACCTTGAATAATGGATCTATATCACCATCAATGTCAAACCAGGAGAACTCACTGTTGATTTTTGAAGCTGTGTACAGAGCAAGCTCCTTCTGCAAAAAAGTCGCTGACTCAGAAATCCTTGAATTAAAGTTAACCCAATATACATCTTCACAGTTTAAAACATGATCCTTATCCAGCTGATTTGTTTCATGGAAACCACTTCATAAAGCATATCTAACATAATAATGTAAAATTCATCCAGAACAGAGGTGCATCCAGAGATCTACAAATATGAGAAACTCATTTTCTTTATTTACATCTTGCATCCTAATGAGGATAAAGAAACACCATTTGGCCTTGTGGCTCAATGGGTGAGGATGTGAAAGACATCCTCCAGTCCATAGTCTAAATCCTAGTGAAGACCTTTCTACTCTCCAAAAAACAGAAACAAATGATGTTAAAGAAAAAAACAAGGCACCTAACACTCAATTATTTCAACTAACTATAAACCTGATAGAAGGCCAAGCATTGAAACACAAACTTCTCTACCGAGTCCAGTTCCAGATCCAGTGTAGCGTCATAATCCTTGACCTGTGACACGTAAATCACAGTTAAGCATTAAGCACACTGATGTTGAAGAAACAGAAAGGATGTTATTCATAGCAAAACCTAATGAACAAAAAGTCAAACCCCATATTCTAATGCTGCAAATAAAACATAATTGTTATAGAGGAACATTTTTTCAAAGCAGTCATAATTTCTTATAATCAAAATTTGACTTGAAATTATTCGCTTTTTGTTCCTTTCCTGCCAAGAGTCTTAAGCAACCAAACACAAATTACTCCACCTCTCCAACTAGATCTAAACCGTGTCCTTGGATCATATAACATACCAAATTAGCGTGCATCAAATGAAAATATAAGCAGTTGAACTAAAATGTCAAAGTATGATTCATCCAGAACACATGGATTTAAAGCACAAGGACGCCTACTATGCAATGAAAAAGGCCCAAAAGAGGAAGAAAAGAAAAAGTAAGAGAACTGCTTCATCACCGCCTCTCCATATTCTCCAATGGCATGGTAGCACGATCCTCGTAAATACAAGCACTCTATACTTGAGTTCTCAATGCTCAAGCTAACTGATAAGTCCTTGATAGCCTTTCTGCAAGATTCAAAGTCAGCTTAATCCATTCACTTTCACTGGCAATAAGCTAATGCGGAGCCAAAAAATAGTTACCGACAGACTCAGAGAATTAAACACTCAATATAGAAGCAATAGTTTGACAGCACATACTTGTGTTCTCCCATCCCATGTAGCAATAGCGCATGCAAATGATATGCCTTTGCAAACCTATGAAAATCAAAGACAACAATGAACTCCTGAATGAAAACGTACATAAGTAAATCTTGAGAATACACACACACATAATGTCAGTAAGCTTCCAGGTGCCAGCAGAAGTGTTGAAACAGTCAGAATTAGGCACCAATAACCCTTGAATATTTGGGAACAAAGAAAATGACGTGGAAAGAGAAAAATTACCTTGTATCAATCTGGAGAATTTGTTGAATGCATTCAAAAGCTTTTAGAGGGTTAGCCAGCTCATGGTAGAACTGCCAAGTGTTAACAGAATCCACATTAGAGCAATGACTACTTAATAATCCTGCTTAACACACTAGTGACAAGTTACTGAATAGGCTTTAATGCCGGTCAACACACTAGTGAAATGCTATTGAATAGGCTCTATCTAGCATCTAAACTGTGAATTGGTTAATTGCGTACACATCTGCCTCCGAGTTTATAAATATACCCTCAAGCTAGAAGAAGGATTAATAAAAAGAACTTCATCTAAATCACAAATATTATTACTTAATAAGGATGTCACGACAATATTTTTGCAACACGAATTGGCCATGACAACAAATATCATTTCAACCACAAATTTGATAGTAAAGGGTATAGTTCTTCAAGAATGTAAAGTGAATATAGCCTAGAAGCATAAAATAAAGTCCCTAAACAACGATATAATGAGACCTAAACCTTGTAGAGAACTTGTCAACTGAATGAATGCATAGAAGAGGAAATAAATAGAAACTTGAAAATCAAGAGCATAACTGGAGTTAAACAAAGGTAAAAACAAGCCCTCAAAAACACAGTATTATATAAGGAAAGACGAATTATTACAACATGGCCTTAAAATGAAGCATTGTACTTGTTATAAATCGATAATACACCTGATGTTCTCAACTTAGTTTTCATTTTTAAATGATATTTATTGATCTGTTATGAAATTTGTTTTTGAGCTACGTAGACTTGCAAGATCTGGTGCTTCTAATAACTGAAACTTTGCTCTCTGCCAGTGTATTTCCCTTAGAAACATATTTCATGTTCGTTTTGGTCCTTTATGACATAACTAATAGCACCAACTAAAAATCAATCTTTTGTGACTGAAGTCAGACCTTCAATCTTTGAACTAAAAAAAGATATTCTAGCAAATATTTGTGGTTGCAGTTGAACATGGATGCTCAGTTCAATTTATGTGAAAATAAAATTACAGATGAGAAACATTGTTGAATTCTTTCAGGAAGAGTTCTGTAATTGTTTACTAATCAAATACCGAAATAATGAAGTAAGCCACCACATCAAACATGGACAATTGCACGTCCAAATGATGCAGGTTAGGAAAGCAATTTTTCAGACAAATTAGGGCAGCTTGTGGCTGGAACTATAAAAAACATATTTAGGTTTAAAGAACACTTCTGGAATAAATTTAAAAACTAAACATAAATTGTTGTATCTGTTGGCAAAGTCCCTATTTATAGCCTAATAAATTCGTATTACGAATAGAAAAATCGAACACAACATATAAAAACATGGACTTCTTGACAAAAACAACCTGAGTAGAATACATTGTGAAGACTATTAAATAAGAAAACACAGAAATCCTGAATAGAATATGCTCCTGAATCACTAAATATCTGTATAATATAAGGATCCTGGTAACAAGATCAAGAATTTGAATCCCTGTGGATGAAAGATCACAGCACTTGTGTATACCTGAGTGAGATGAGCCCGTGCCTCATGGAAATTACAATCAATTTGAATTGATCTTAAGTGTGCCTCCTCAGCCCTTTTATACTCAGCAATTGAAGCTAATGCCAAGCCCTATTGAAATACACTCACTCAATTCAGGTGAAGGAAGTTCCAAGATAATCTAGGCAGCAGTAATCAGAAAAGCCCCAGATATAAAGTACTGACTAAATATGTGTAGGCAGACTTGTTATCTTTATCAATCTTCACACATGCATTGAGGTCTTCAATAGCAGCATGAAAATCTTTAAACTTGAAATGGACAATTCCTGCACTATTAGCAATGAATCAATTATATAAATGGCTGCTTTACAAAAGACCGTTCATTAGACCATGTTCACTCAGAAAAAAAAATTGTTTAAGGTTTTCTCCACAGAGCTGGATCAGATATCCTGATCATACCACCATGATTTGTCTGTGTGCCATTAGTGATGCCGAGACAGAAACAATGGCATGAAAATTCCTTACAATGTAACAGAGAATTAGAAATATGAACATAACAAAAATTTTCTACTATAATCAATGTGGTTTCCTAGATGTCACTAATTTAACTCAAGCAAAGGTCACGAGGAATAGGAGATTATAATGCAATTAACTATATCAGAAGGAGAAACTTGACCGAAAACTATTTGAAAAAAGTACCCCTTTCATGCAATATGTCTGCAGAGTTTGGCTCAAACTCTAATGCCTTTGTCAAGTCTTCAATGGCCTGGTATCACCAACAATTAATCAGTCAATAGCATGATCTATGGCAGATAGAGTCAAAAGTTCTAAATAGAAACCTTTCTTGTTGTCTCTGTATAGAAATCATTAAACATAAAAGCTTCCAGTATAGTGTGAGGTCCAAGAATGGATCATAAATCACTCCAACACACCCCGCACATGAAGTGTGGACAAATCAAAATAAATCACAAATTCGAGACCAACCAATCACACGACTATGATGTCAACAAACCATTCAATCCAAAAGTTTAAGATAAATGGTAACAGGTTCTCAGGGTTGTAGTTTAAGCCTTGAGAAAATAAACATAGTATAATCTTTTGGATGTCCTTTTTAGTTTTTTCAACAAGACGTTAGGCATTTGTTCAAAAGCAAAGCTTTTACGATGGGCATTCAAGAGCTTAGGTTGTCTATAAGAAGTATGAGAAAATCGCTATTTAGATGAATAAACATAAAATCACATGCCGTCAAACATAATATGCAAATAGCATTAATAAAAGATGTAAAAACATATGCAACATACCCAATTACGATAAACATTTTCTAGAGTTATGAACAGTAAACCTTCGTAGGTTAAACAATTCTCACCTCTATAGACTCCCCCAAGGCAGCTCGAGCCTGCCCTCTCCGTTTCCATGCCTCACCAGCTGATGGGTTTGATTGAATAGCCTAAGATACAATTTTAATAGCCAGCTTAGGCACTCACAAGAACAACCAAGTGGCTCTTTATAAGCTTTTTAAGCATTGAAGGGTCTACCTTCGAAAAATCAGCAATTGCAGCTTCAAGTTCTCTTTGGAATGCATATGCTGTGCCTCGACCTATTAGCGCCTCAGGATAATTTGGATCCTCACTCAGTATCTGAATAAGAAAAATGTTTAGAAGAATCTCACAATTCGTAAAATCGATAAATACCTAAAGGAAACAAAAAAGCATCACAATAATGCCTGCTTCTAAAAAATTACCTGGTCAAAGATAGATATGGCAGAAGCATATCTCCCTTCATTAACCTGCAAAGAACCTGATTGTCAAATTGAATCGTACACAAAAATCTACTAATGTTCTATCATCATCACTTTAGGATAAAACTTGTAAAAGTTGGCACATGCCTGGCTTATACCCCTCGAGAGCCGGAAATCTACACTTATCGAATTTGAATTTGAAATCTTGGGAAAGCCAAATTTTCCATTTCTCTTGGCTACACCTGATTCATTGTGTTTGTCAGTTTTACAGCTTAACTTGCTGGAAATTTCACTTGTATCATCTAACTTGCTGCAAATTCCACTTGTCTCATCTGAGATGTTGAATACTGGAGAAAACTTATTTAATCGTTCCTTTGAATTGCTTAGGGCATTAAAAGAGTCAGAGTTATGAATCAGCTCAACAACAGTATCATGAGCTCCATTTTTTCTGCCATCAACCTTCCGACTCCCTCCATTCTGATCAACTGATCCATTGCATATGTCAAAATTGTCCTCAAACTTGTCACGTGTTACAGATACATCTTTCAACTTAGTCAATAAACTGGAATCTTCATTCAATTTGGTGGGTTGCATGTAAGTTACACCAGAGTTATCATTCATACGAAGCCCTGGTTCAGATAAAGCCAAAAGAAAGTTCTCTCCAGAGTTTGTAAGTACTCCATTTTGTGTCTCATTTTCGTCTCCGGAACTGCTGTTAATGTTAGACCCAACCCTTGATTTGATGCATAAATTATGAAAGTCATTCAGATTGTTCTGGTCTGTACAAGTTTTGCTCAGTTTGCCATTCATATGTCCTCCTGACTCAGATATGATTGTAGATAATGTGGACTGTGTCACGTGGTTTTCATGACCAACACTTTTATCTTCTTTTGAAAGCTTAAGAAGTTCTTCCAGTTCGAGAAATTGTTTCAAATCAGCAGACTGACACAAGGCACATTCGTAGCCTTGTTCCCATGCTAAAAGAGCATCCTCTTTCCTACCCAAGGACGAAAATGCTCGACCTATAGCACAAAATTACGCATATAAGCCGGGGAGACTATTATCAACAAAATGCAACTCAAACATCAGCTACGTTTAAATTATAAGGACATGTAAAGGTCTCAAATTATAAGTTTTTTTTTTTAAGCATACTATGTGAGACACTGACTAGAAGCAACAGCTCTAAGTTTTTGATATAACTGATACTGAATAATCTGGACCGAACTTAAGATTTCCATCAAGGAAAAAGTGAGGAAAAGAGAAGGGGAATGGAAATGTACACACTTTGGGCAATATTTATTTACAGGTAAGCTATTGATTACCATAGCACTCTGTATTCATCATTCTTTTCCCTGCCATTCCATTCAAATGGTATATCAAATTCGTATCCCTGGATATTTAGTGAAACAGCACTGGCTGCAGTACCAAACCTTTCTCCTGAAACTCAAAACTCTATCGTCTATAACTCAAGTAAGCCGTTGATTACATTTGTCATTCAAGCGTATATAATCAAACTGTCTTTACCAAACAATTCAAAAGTGAAACTTTCACCCCGTTCAAAAATTAGACAATCATTGTGAAGCTAACAAATTCTACTCACCAACTATCAGAAATGGAGCTAGAAAACGCAAAATTGAATAGAATTTCCAAAGTTCGAGGCACGTTGATTTAAAAAACAATACCTTTGAGGATATAAGCTTGAAGAACCGTGGGGTCGAGCTGAAGCGCTCTGTCGCAGTCCTTAATTACGTGCTTGTGGAGCTCCAATTGACTGTAACAAAAGGCTCGATTGCTTCAAGAGAAGCAAAAAAAAATCAATCAGACACGAGAAATGAAAATAGATCAATGAGGAAGAATCCAGAAGAGTCGAAGAAGGACCAGATGTCTTGAGTGGAGAAGGAGGAGGACTGAGCCAGGAGCGAGTCCAGGACTCGAATCGCCTTGGACCAATTTCTGGAGGCACAGAGTTTGGCCAGCTCAACTCGCTCGGAAATCGCCGGAGCCATAGCAGTTGGACTCTCTCTGCAGCAAGTGCTCAAATTTTCTGCTAAGATGGTTCGAGGTTTCTCAGCGTTGAATATCTGGGGAGAGATAGAGAAGAGAAAGGGTACAATGGGAAGAACAATAAAAACTGGGCGTGACAAATCGAGTTGGATGAAACTGAGCGTCTTGTGGATTGCCCTACTACACGTGTGGAAAATGCTTAATGTGATAATTGTTTAATTGACGCTTAAATTGATTTTATGACTTTATTTATCTTCATCTTTATATTTTAGAAAATACAACAAAATTAGCTACAGTATTAAACTTTTTTCTTAAGATGACTAAAAAAGTAAAAGAACCGGACAGGCATCTCACGTGACAAAACGTGAGATCCGGTGCAAAAACAAGATGCTTCCTGGCAATTCAAGTAAACCATCACGCAGGCTTGTCCGTTTCCGGAGAAGACGAACAGAACCCCCGAGGGACAAGGGGTGCGTCTTTGCCAGTTTCCCTAAATATTAGGATTTATGACTCTAATTAATTTTAAATATTTGATTATATAAATTTGAATTTTTAGTCAATACGTGCTAATATTTAATTATTTACATATTATTACATAAAAATATCACATCCTAAGTAATTGAGCATGTAATATATGAAAATCCAACAAAATCTTATGTCAAATTTGCTTGAAATTAACAATAAAAATAATGTTTTAAAAATCGAACCGAACATTTAACCGATAATAAAAGAGGTTTAAGTTTAATAATAAAACATGCTAAATATTAAATAAAATTTAAAATATTAAAAATATTGTCTTTATTTATCAAAAATTTTAAAGTTTAATTTAAAAAGATTATTAAATAAAAATTAATTGATTTATTTTGATATATAAAAACTTATTAATTAGTAAAAATTGATTGAATAATTAATAAATTGATCGGTTTTTTACAACAAGGGTTATTAAAATAAATCAAACTGAAAAATTAATAACCGAACTAAAATGTTAAATGGTTCAAAGATTTTACGGAAAAATCAGATAGATTTTTTAATGAGAGACAAAAAGTATGAGTGGTACTAATTTTCAAAAAAATTTAATTATATGTAAATAATTTCTAAATTTAATATCCTTTACTATCAAATGAGGTTGAAAATGTATGTATATATATACACACACAAGTACAAGTCTATCAAGCTGCATTTATTTGAAGTAATTATTTAGGCTTAGGCAAGGTAATCAAGTAACTCTAGTACATGGACTTCGAAATCAAATTATAACCTTGTTTTGAAGTGAAGCCACACCCACGACTTACAAATTACAACCATAAAATAAACGAAGGTGAAGAAAATGGACACGATAAAGCGATTCCATTCACGTACTAGGGCCTCAAAACTTTGATATAGCCAATGTTATGAATACCGTATCGGTTTCGGTACCGGATTGGATTTTGGAACGGAACTGTACCGGTACTGATCGGTACCGGGTACCGTTTCGGGATATTTTTTAAATTTATAAAATAGTCCCTAAACTTTTTCAAAATTGCAAAATAG
>JAOTAX010000198.1:4731499-4745818 GCA_025629825.1 Erythroxylum guanchezii | reverse complement strand
TTTCACTAAATTGTCTTAGTTATATTTGTGTAAGTTTATATAATTATTAATTTATGATATTAATGGGACCCTATATTGAAAATATATTATCTTATTATCTTATCGAAATTTGTTAAATTTTCAACTGGCCCAAGTCGGGACCGGAGAAAAATATTATCTTAGAGAGTTTATTAATTTATCAAGTATCAATTTAAAGAGGTTCTACTATATGTAATGTAATTGTAAATGTTTTTGTTACATGTTTCATTTCTACTTAGTTGGTTCCTCATCACGAACTCTTGTCGTAAATTGTAATAGTTTGAGAGTTGAAGATATTTATTATTCTTTTTATTGGATGTTTTGATGTAATTATTATTTATTATATGATGAAATTGTAATATTTTAAATATTTTGTATTGTTCTTAATTTTATATCTGTGTGCTGATAATTGTCTTTTTTCATATTAATTGTGGTTATTATTTATATGTGAAATATTTGAAAATTATTATTATTTCATATTAATTGTGGTTATTATTTATTATTATGATTTTTAGAAACATGGTTGATGTAAACTTATAAACTATACAGTCCAACTGTACAATATGACAGTAAGCTATTTTGCAATTTCTAAAAAAATTCAAAGACTATTTTATAAATTTTAAAAATTACCTAAAATAGTACCTAGTATTAACCGATATCGGTATAATATTGTACTAAAATCTAATCCAATACTAGGTCTGATACAGTATTCACAAAATTGCATTTTAGACATCACCAAAATTTTGACTTATAAAAAACACTCTCTTATTGGTTTATTAAAATCATCCGTACACGCTATTCTTAACTTTAACAGAGTAAAATCAAAGCAAGTTCCTCCGCACTTTTTTTTTACAAGGGAAAGTAAAACAAGAAGACTAGCTCCGAAGTCTAATCCCCTACGAAGGGATCTATTGTAAAGGGTTCCTTGCATATCTTGGTGGAGTGCATCCAAAATGCTCTAGGGAGTCTCTTGAAGAATATACAGTCTCGGCGTCGCGACCGAAGCTAGATATGCCAAGTGATCCGCACATTGATTCCCTTCGCGAGGCGTATGCTCAACTTGGACTTCCCACTCTCGATGAATCAAGTCACGAATATCTGTCACCAAAACAAAATGCTCAGTCATATCATTAAAGGAAGATGAAGGAATATTAATGACCTCGAGGGAGTCCACTTTCAGTAGCACGCGTCTATCATCCCAATCCCATGCTAGCAGCAGCCCTAAGTACACCCCGTAGAGTTATGCCATGACAGGATTACCGACGCCTATCTTCTGTAAGAAGCGGCCACACCAATGCCCCTGGCAGTTTCTTAGAAGACCTCCAGCAGAAGCAATATTAGAGCCCAGTTTCACCGCCCCATCCGTTTTTAGCTTGACCCATCTTTCTAGAGGTGTAGTCCATCTGACTAAAGAACTCAAAGGCCAGTCCTGCGACTGAAAAATTCGATTTTTCATCACACTAGCTCGAATGACCCAATGCGTATAGGCCATGACGATTGTAGTACCGTTTATTAGCTAAGCAAAGCCCGGCTTAAATATACTGTTGTTACGCTATTTCCAAAGAAATCAACAGGCGACCCCAAAAATAGTAGGCCACTCGGCCTGATTTAATTGCACATGGTGATTAAGATTAAAACGGAGCCAGTTTCCGTCCTCCTGACTGAAAAAGTCCCCTCCAACCATGGTATCAGGAAAGTGTCGCCAGAAGGATTTGACCCGAGGACAATCTCTTAAAACATGAAGGGTTGTTTCCTCCTGGCCACAGGAATTACATCCCACCTCCATGGTCAGATGCCGATCATCCTCACCGTCTTGAATAGTTGTGGACACAATAGTCATACAAATAGTTGTTGGGAGATAATGTTGGAAGACCTGCTAATTCCAATGGCCATCGCCCTCCTGAAAATCATGAATTGTAGCATAAAGAATTCTCTCAGGAATGTCGGTCTGAGTCACTAAATAAAGAGGGCCCCAATCATCTAACCAGTGGTCTAGCCAGAGGAGAATGCGTCGCTCATTGGCTACTTGCCATTTAGCTCCTTGGCGAATGAGATTCCAAATCGCCACAATCCCTCGTCAACCACCCGAAGCGCCATGTCTCGCTAAAGTCTGAGGGATATGATCCATATCGACCTTGTATTTCGCCCTCAGAGTCTGAACCCATAGAGCCTGGGGTTTAGTAAGGAAGTCCCATCCGAGTTTCATATCATTCATCGATCGAATTCGCTTGAGCCCTAGACCCCCCGCGCTCTTGGGTTGGCAAACTTCCTCCCAACTCACTAGGTGAATTTTCTTGTGACCGTCTTGGGTCCCCCAAATGAAATCCCTCATAACTTTTTCCAAATCGTCACACAGTTGATGAGGAAGTCGTACCGTTTGCATGGTGAAGATGGGCAGAGAAGCAATGACTGATTGAGAGAGTGTAACCCGACCTGCTAAAGATAGCATTCGAGATTTCCACCCAGTTAGCTTTTGTTGTGCTTTATCCAAAATATATTGATAGGTATTACGGTTGATACGCTCATGGATTAATGAGATTCCCAAATATTTTTCAAGATTGTTAGTTTTCGCAACCTGAAGCGCCTGACTAAGGTGGTGGGCAGTATGGTGCGGAACATTCTTAGAAAAAAATATCCTGGTTTTAGTGAAGTTAATACATTGCCCAGAAGCCTAACAAAAAGCGTCCAAAATCTGAGTGATTATTTGCGTTTGCACTGTCATGGCTTCACCAAAGAGAACTAAGTCATCCGCGAAAAAAAGATGGGATAAAGGTGGTCCCGAAGTTCCCAGACGAATTGGTTTCCACTGACTGTTATTAACCGCCTGGAAAATGAGATGCCCTAATCGTTCCATGCAAAGCACAAAAAGATAGGGTGAAAGAGGATCCCCTTGCCTAATGCCTTGAGAAGGAGTAAAAGGGTCAAAAAGAGTGCCTTGTCAAGCTACTTGGAAAGACACCGTTGTCACGTATTGCCTAATGACCCTGATGAGATTAAAAGGGATCCCAACCTTTGTTAAGGTATTTTGGATGAACTCCCATCGAATCTTGTCGTAGGCTTTCTCCAGGTTAACCTTCAGCGCAAGGTATCCCTGTTGACCTTTTTTCTTCCGCATTGAATGGATCACTTCCTGAGTAATGATGATTTTGTCCGTGATCTGTCGGTCTGGAATAAAATTACATTGTGTCTCCTTGACAAGATAGCTCATATGAGGTTTTAACCGATTAACAATAATTTTAGAAATCACTTTATTCAGTACCGTCCAGAGGCTTATAGGCCGAAACTACGTGATGCTAATAGGAGTAGGAATTTTATGAATTAAAACCATAATAGTTTGGTGTAATTCCTGTTTCCAATGATCCTGGCTAAAAATGTCTTGAATCAAAGTGACCACCGTATGGCCGACGTGAGCCCATTGGTTTTGAAAGAAGAGAGCATTGAACCCATTCACACCTACGGCTTTATGAGAGTTGAGGGAAAACACAGTTTGCCAGATCTCAGTGGCATGTATTGGACGGTCAAGGTCGTGAAGCCAGTCCACTAAAAATTGGGGAAAGCCGCCCGAATAAGGAAAAGGAGTGCTCACTGTGGTGTCCGGAGTATATAAATGGAGAAAAAAATTCCTCTGCACTTTAGACTAC
The DNA here is from genome assembly GCA_025629825.1 of Erythroxylum guanchezii. Lineage (NCBI taxonomy): Eukaryota > Viridiplantae > Streptophyta > Magnoliopsida > Malpighiales > Erythroxylaceae > Erythroxylum > Erythroxylum guanchezii. Next base: position 4,742,159 of record JAOTAX010000198.1, on the reverse strand, counting down.
TGTAGAGATTCTTGAAATGCTGTAACCTCTAAACCATTGTTATTTTCCTTAATTTGTGATCGCCTTTTCCTCTTGAAATATCTCAGTTTCCGGCGTTTTGAAAGTGACGATACAACTGATAGAAATTGTGATTTAATTTAAACGATGTTCTGACACATTTTGTGACGGATTCTCGCAACACGTCGTGACTTCTCGTCCTCACATGCTTGAATAGTAGATCCTGTAAATTATGACTCAGTTCAGGACTTGACCACATGCTTATTCCTTCTTTTTGTTCTAATAAAACCACAGCAAGAAAATTGGGTTGCACGCTACATTACTGCTCCCTATTGAAGACACCTAAAAGATGCCATTTTCATGGAGTTGCGAACTTATTTTTTCATAATACGACTGGTCCTGTTCGAACTCAGTGACAGGCGATTTTGCAGTCGCATTGTGTGGCCACGAACATAGCTTCCCAATAGGAATACAAACACAGGAAATTAAACCTACCCCAATTGCGCATTACACACTTAGCAAGTAACAATATGAAACCCATTAATCATACAGCAATATCCTGACGAATATGCCTTAGAACCACCGGAATCACTATATCCGGCGAGCTCAACTGTGGCAAGTGACCGTCGGAGGACATGACTTCAACGATCGAGTCACCACCGAGGTTTTGGTGTAAATATTCCGACACGACCACCGGCACAGCCAAGTCCTTCATGCTCTGTATTATGTGACATGGAACCGAGATCAGGTGTAGGATTTGCCTCATATCACTTTGGAATATGGTTTGTGCCACGCTAAGTGCTATATCGGGCCTCATGTTGAAAAGGGTACGGCTAAATTCTTGCACCGCCATCGAGTCCATGTCGCCGCCGACCGCAAGTGGCGCGAAACCAGCGCACCAGGCTTTGTAATTTGATTGCATTGCTTCAAATAGTTGGTCTAGATCCTCTTGATCAAATCCTCCAAAGTAATCGACATCATTCAGGTACCTAATAATTAATGAAACAGGTTCGACGAGCAAATTTTTGGGTAATCAGCTTATTGTATCAAGTATTAGAGTAATAAAAGTAACCACCTGCTTAAAAAACTCTAATGTCGTGCTTATTAATGAAATCGTATATTCAATGATGAAAAGGAAGTTTAGAGTCATTCTTTTTCCTTAAAAGCCAAATTCTAAGGATGCCTGACTATGGAGTGAAATGCAGAAATGAAATGATTAGACGACAAAAGCAAGTTATCTGACATGTTGGATTTGCAAGTGCTTATACCTTGGAGAACCAGAAATCATGATAAGTTTAGAGAAGAGATCAGGACGGCTGATGGAGGCAAGAGCGCCAATCATTGCAGAAACAGAGTGACCGACATATATACAAGACTCCACTTGCAGTTCCTCCAGGATTGCTAGCAAGTCATAGGAGTAACCTTCAATTGTTGAGTACCTGTTGAAATCGAAGTAGTCTGGATTTGTGGTGCCAGCTCCCATATTGTCGTACAAAATAACCTTATAATCGTCGAGTAGGTGAGGTACGAGGTGTTTCCAAACAGATTGGTCAGTCCCAAATCCATGGGCTAGAACTATGACTTGTACTCCCGATCCCAGGATCTTAACGTTGTGAGCTTCTTCTACAACACCCATCTCTGCCTTTTTCTAGTTACTAGTTCAATCGACCAGGGAATTGGCCTTGGACGGTTCGTGTCTGGTATGAAAGAGTGGACTTCTTGTTGTTAGTTGTTACATGAAGAAGCTCCAAGCTTGGGGACTTAATAAGGACCTCATGCGCTGATATTTGACGATAAGATTATTAGGTTGTCATCGCGTACTCCAAGTGTACGATTCTTTGGTTTTTTGTCGTCCTATTGAATTCTCATCTAACGGTTGTCCATGATTTGACGTCAATTTCGCTACGATGGAATGGATAATTTGGTACCGACCCGACTGCGAGGTAATGCTGGAGTTGACTATCTATGCCAACATTAGGGATCACATCACACGGGCGGCATCTTCCTTCCAAAATTAAGGGGGGGAAAAAATAACATATCCATTGTTTAGGATAGATGAAATTTTGATTTAATTTTAAATTATTAATTTCACAAATAACTTAATTTTTACATCCAAAATTTTATTAAATACATATTCAAAGCATAGTTAAAATATTCAAAGTATAAATTTTTAATTAAAAAAAATATGTTAACCTATCTAATGACTTTTCTTAAACTAATTAAAACAATATTGTCACTTTTTCATTTATTATTTAATAAAAAGAAAATATATAATAAATTGATATAATTTTGACTAGACTTATAATATGGAATGATATATGATAGTAACTCAAATCACGTGAGATGCCCTTTGCTTCTGTAAACCGAAAACAGGTTTTAGTCACTAACCCACCAACTAAACCGCCATGATTAGTTCCTGAACCCCTCCGGCCCTCCCTGTGCATGAAGCTGTTGGATTGGACAGAAGTAGTGGCGACAACCATACATTTCACATTTGCGGTCGTTGATTGGCAAGATTAAAGCATATAGGGGAAAGGTGATCCACTGAAACAGCCAGAAGATCTTGGAAGGATGTGAATGACTCTGGCACCAACCACATTCAGACTTTATCCAGATTAGACAAGAACGATCGCAACAGGGCTTGTTAATTGACACTGAAAAACGAAATATTTGACTTGAGGGTTCTTTTTCTTTTAATTTGTTTAAAAAAAATCCGCGAGTGTGGCCGGAGGATCAACTACGTGTATGCATATAACAACTTAAGCTTGGAATAAAGAGTCCAACGTACTACCGACGACGAAAACGTCTGCTATTGAAAGTAGGATACATGACACCTAATGTCAAAGAATGGTCCCAGAGAACCCAAACGTACATGAACGTCACACGCACCACCATTTGCAAGTTGCTTGCCTCCGTCCGATCCCTTATGTGTGAAACGTGCGCTCGTCCCAATAAATTAGAACTTGTGAAGCATCACACACTTTTGGAATCAGAAAAAATAAAATGCCATAAACAAACTCCTAAATAACTAATTAATTACATAAAAGATAAAACTAGTGTTTAGTGTTTACGTTACTGAAACAAATGTTTGTAAAAACAATGCAAATTCGTAATATTACGTGTCTTTAATGACTCGGTAATTCATGCACAGGCAAGTGGTGGTCGGGTGATTAATAATGATAGAGATTGAGAATGGATTTGGTCAAATGCTTCACTGTCCATTGAACCAATTGGAGTTGAGGTTCTTAGTTGTCGTTACGGATCACCAGAAAGATAACTGAATAAAGTAGAGACTTTTGTGAGTTGCAGACTTTATGTGAGTATTATTCTACTGGTTTAAGATGCCAAAGATCTTTCAAATTTGTTCCAAAAAAGATACGTTCACGTGGAAATGATACTCAGAATTAATATTTAAAAAAGATTCATTATTGTGGATTAGTATTGTATATTTGTAAATAATATTCTGTGACATATGGTCTGTTATATTATGATAGATATTGATTGTTTCCAGTTGAGCAAGTTTAAGAAAGGAATTGTGTATGTATCTCGTCTTTTGGTTGAATGAGAAATAGAGAAGATTCTCACCGAAAACCTCGATTTCATTTTGTTATAGCATCAGAGCCATACAAACATAAGAAGATTGAACCATGACCAAAAAACCAACGCAGCAGCATCGTTCTCAAGTGATGGAACTTCTCAACGGAAAGCCATCTCACCTTATGACATAACCACGCTTGATAATACCGGACTCTTGATTACCCGTGTACAATTGAAGGGCGAAAATTATGGTGAATGGGCTCCTTCATTCAGAACAGCTTAGAGAGCAAGAAAGAACTTTAGCTTCATTGATGGGACGATCACAAAACCTGCTGATGACTCGACGGATATTAAAGATTGGTGGACTAACAATTCCCTATTGGCGTCCCGGATTTGAGTCATCACTCTGCTCAACAATCTCGCATGTCGAGGTTGCAGAAGTCCTATGGAACGATGTTAGAGATCGGCTTTCATTAGTGAATGGACCAAGAATTCACCAGATTAAATATGATATTACAGGGTGCAAGCAAAAAGGAATTGTTAGATATGTGGTTTATATATGTGTGCTATTTTGGCATAATTTTATAAATTGGACTTAGCAGATATTTTTATTAATTAGAAAGATATAACTAAGTAATGATTTTTGTTTAACTTGGATTCAAAAGCTATACTGATAATTTTCTAGTTATGAAAGAATCCTTTTTTAGATTAAAGTCTATCTTGAGAGAGAGTGTGGTGCATCACGTGGGTGTAAAGCTTAGGGGTGTCAGAATATTGTAAAAGGAGGAGGATCAGGTTTCCATCATATCCTCAATAGGATCAGTCAAACGTCATCTCCGAATTAAGGGCATGATCACAACAATTAGAATTAAACGCCTTTCTTTGTATAACACCTACTGTACCTATATGTGTAGCTCTATAAATCGTTCCAAAATAACATATTTTTTCCATTTCATGAATCCAAGATACCAAACTAAAATGGTATCAGAGCATGGTTGACAATCCTACAAGAGATCTGTCATATCACTGCTCATCATCTACCCAGAAAGCCAACAAACATCAGAGAAACAACCATGTCCGAAACAGTAGAAAGTAATCCAAATGGGTCAGGCATCAACCATGATGACCTTACCCTTTAAATCGCAAACCTGTTGAGAAATAGGTTGAACCAATCCACAAACAATCCAATTTCAGACACAGTAAACGTTGGTATCAAATTAAACAACCAGAACTATGCCTTTTGGGCCATACTTATGAAGATGGCCATAGAGGGTAAGGGTCGATCAAAATTTAGGCACATTACAGGGATATCTGCACCACCGGAGGAAGGAGATCCAGAATATAAGAAGTGGGAACAAGATGACTTGGTTGTTTTTTCCTGGATAATTCAGAATGTCGAACCACAATTGGCCAACAACGTGGCTCATTATCCCACGACCAAGGCATTGTGGCTGGCGTTGGCAGTCACTTACAGCAGCGGGAGGGACTCGTTGCAGATTTACGATCTGCACAACAGGACAAGTCGCCAAGTGCAAGGGTCATCAACCATAAAAGATTTTTGGCTTTTGATGCAAAGTCTTTGGGGCGAAATTGAGCGCCGTCGTCCGAACCTTATGGTGCTGGCTGAAGATATAACGGCGTACAACCAGATCTGGAATGAGACCAAGCTCTTCCAATTTCTGGGAGGGCTCGACCAACGATATGATGCAATTCGAAGGGAAATCCTCAGGGAGGACCCTTTGCCCTCAGTTGAGGCCGCTTACGCCTCAGTCAGAAAGGAGGCCGCCTGGCCGATATTCTTGGCCCAGCGACCAGAGGCGACCTGCCATCACAGGACATCGGAGGGGGACTACTGACTAAAGGTGAACCAGCACAGACAGAGGCGACAGCCATGGCAGCTCGAGGTTTTCGATCACAACAGAACCGATCAAACACCACCGGAAAGAATGGCGGCTCATCATCTCGGGATCGAGTGGATAAATCCAAGTTGAAGTGTTCCCATTGTGGGATGTCAAAGCACACAAAGAAGAATTGTTTCCAACTGGTAGGGTATCCCGAATGGTGGGAAGATAATCACAAGCAACCGAAGGAGAGATGAGGCTCAGGCAGCAAGGCCGCCGCCATGGTGAGCAACCCGGAGGCCACCAGCACTAGGGGTGGTGGCTATGGAGACGAAGGCGAAAGGGGATTTGCAGCGGCGGCTAGGGTTTCCTTAAATGAGGAAACTCGCGACTTTAAAGGTAAAGGGGCTTGGAAATTACGTCCAGACCCCTGTATTTCTAAAACTAAATTTTTTAGTCCAGAAATTCTAAATATGTTGGAATTTGCCCCGGATATTGGTGTGTGTGATGATTTGGCTGTTGGTGTTTCTAAAAATTTCGAAATAGTCCCAGAAGTTTTGTCTACTGCCTGTACGAAAAAAAAAGGTATGTGAAAACAAAAATATCCATTAGATCTTTGACTGTGGGGCTACAGACACCATGACTTTTGATGCATATGATATTATTGTGCCATCACGGACAAACAAAACTTCTATTCAAACTGCTAATGGGGAAATATCCTGTGTTGAGGGGGCTGGGACAGTAGAAATTTCACCCACTCTTAAAATATCCAATTGTCTATATGTTCCTTCGTTGTCACACAAGTTGTTGTCGATTAACCATGTTACGAAGGAACTCAACTATACGCTGCTGATGAATCCAAAATTCTGTCTTTTGCAGGATATCCAGACGAGGGAGATTATTGGGCGTGGCACTGAGCGAGCTGGTCTGTACTACGTGGACGAGGTGGCCCAACAAGGGTCTGTGTTGCTAGCTCACGGAACAACTGACTGAGAGACTTGGCTCTAGCATCGCCGCTTGGGGCATCCATCCACGGGTTATCTTAAAATTTTGTTCCCCAAACTCTTTTTGAATAATAATATCACTTTATGCTGTGAGACATGTGTTTTGGCGAAAAGCCATAGACAAACTTTTAAGCCCAATAACACTCGTGTGGATTCCATTTTTTCTCTAGTTCATTTTGATGTGTGGGACCCTGCACCAATTTCGGGGGGTCATGGTTTGAAATTTTTTTGCTGACTATACTCGCATGACATGGGTTTATTTTTTTAAAAATAAGTCTGAAGTTTTTGAAACTTTTACCCATTTCTATCAAATGGTCCATACCCAATTTCATAAACAGATCCAAACTCTCAGGTCAGATAATGGGGGGGGATTCGTTAACTCTTCAATGAAACAGTTTTTCTAGGAGCGGGGAATAATTCATCAAACATCCTGTCCACATACTCCTGAGCAAAATGGGGTCGAAAGAACCGAATCATCCTTGAAATGACCAGAGCTCTATTAATTGAATCCAAAGTTCCTACCTCATTCTGGCCCGAAGCAGTCGCTACGTCCACATATCTCTTGAATAGACTTCCCACCAAAATCCTCAACCTAAAAACACCTATCCAAACCCTTTCAACACTTACAAAAATACCACCAGCCTTAACTCTTCAGCCTCGCATCTTCGAATGTTCTGTGTTTGTGCATATCCCTAAATCTGAACGCTTTAAGTGTGATCTCTGTGCGGTCAAGTGTGTGTTTGTGGGGTATGGGGTCCATCAAAAGGGATACCAGTGCTACAATCCTAAAAACTGTCATATATTCACCATTATGAATTGTGACTTCCTTGAAACTGAATATTTTTACAACCACGAACCCAGTGATCAGGGGGAGAGTTTAGTAGATCCACTGAGTTGGATTCGAAATCCAAGTCTCTCTGATGTTGGTCCAATAGAACTAGTTAGCAGGCCCACCGGGCCAACTTTCGAAGCTCAGAACGACGACCTCAATGTTATTTCCAATGCTCCTTCGCCTTTGATATCTGAGGTAAGACCTTCAGAGACTCATGAGACCTCTTTGGATATTGATCAAGAGAGCTTTGCAGCAGTTGAACAGGTTGAACAGGTGGAGGAAATACAGGGTGGAGAATCAGAGAGATATGAGCTGCCTCCATGGAGCAATCGGGGTGTACCACCCAAACGGTATTTCCTAGAATGAGAGTCTCAACAATCCAGATATCCGGTGGCCAATGCTGTAAGGGGGAGACTATCCAGTTGAGCCAAGGCGTTCATCACTACAATGCACTCTTAGGAGATCTCGGTCACTGTTGAAATAGCCAAGAAGTCAGAAACTTGGAGACAGGCTATGAATGTTGAGATGGAGGCTCTGAAAAAGAACAATACGTGGGAGGCTTGTCCGTTACCAGCAGGAAAAAAACCAGTGGGATGTCGATGGGTCTTTACAGTCAAGCACAAACCTGATACCATTGAAAGATATAAGGCGAGATTGGTGGCAAAGGGCTACACTCAGACATATGGTATCGACTACTCCGAGACATTTTCTCCGGTAGCCAAGATAGACACCATTCGAGTGGTATTTTCGGTTGCTGCCAACAAGGAATGGCCATTGCACCAGTTTGATGTGAAGAATGCATTTCTTCACGGGGATCTGAAGGAAGAGGTCTACATGGATGTTCCACCAGGTTTTGCAGGTACCTTCAGGAAGGGTGAAGTGTGTCATTTGAAGAAGTCACTATATGGCCTCAAGCAGTCTCCTCGAGCATGATTTGAAAGGTTTACAGTAGCCATGAAAAAATATGGTTACAAACAGAGCAACTCTAATCACACTTTGTTCCTGAAGCGGAGAGGTACTCGTATCACCTGTTTGATTATATATGTTGACGATATGATCATTACAAGTGACAATGCTGAAGAAATGGCCCAACTAAGAAGAAATCTGTTCAAGGAATTTGAAATGAAGGATCTGGGGGAGCTGAAATACTTCTTTGGAATTGAGGTGCTGAGATCGAGGTTGGGGATCTTCATTTCCCAGCGAAAGTACATCCTAGATCTCCTAGCAGAGACTGGCATGCTAGAGTGTAAGCCGGCAGAAACTTCGATCGTGGTAAATCACGGACTCCGATTAGTTGAAAGGGCAGAACCAGTAGATAGAGAAAGATATCAGAGATTAGTAGGCAAGCTGATATATCTCTCGCATACCAGACCAGACATCGCTTACGCTGTGGGAGTAGTAAGCCAGTTTATGCATCAACCTCAGGTAGACCATCTGGAAGCTACGCTGAAGATTGTGAGATACTTGAAAGGAACATCTGGGCATGGGATCTTGTTCAAGAGAAACGGACATCTAGAGGTACAAGGGTATACTGACGCCGATTGGGCTGACAACCCAATAGATCGACGATCCACCTCAGGTTACTTCACCTTGGTCAGGGGAAACTTAGTAACTTGGAGGAGTAAAAAGAAAAAGGTCGTAGCATTATCAAGTGCAAAGGTAGAATTTCGGGGGATCGCTCGAGGCTTAGCAGAAATTCTTTGGGTAAGAAAGTTATTATCAGAGATTGGGTTCCCACCATCGGAGGCATATGAGTTATTATGTGACAACAAAGCAACGATCAGTATTTCAGAGAATCCAGTCCAACATGACTGAACCAAACATGTTGAGGTGGATAGACACTTCATCAAAGAGAAGCTAGACGTGGGAATAATTAAGCTACCTTTTGTACGTTTTGAGGATCAGCTTGCCGACATACTTACTAAAGCAATCAACGGGAGGTTTTTTAATGAAGTCCTGTGCAAGTTGGGTATCGGAGATCCCACTACTCAACTTAAGGGGGTGTGTCAGAATATGGTAAAAGGAGGAGGATCAGGATCCCATCATATCATCAATAGGATCAGTCAAACATCATCTCCAAATTAGGGGCATGATCACAACAATTAGAATTAAACACCTTTCCTTGTATAGCACCTGTTGTACCTATATGTGTAGCTCTGTAAATCATTCCAAGATAACATATTCTTTCCATTTCATGAGTCCAGGATACCAAACTAAAAAAGGGTACAACTAGAAGTTGGGTGTCACAATGTGTTGATTGAATTGGGAGAACAACTGAAGGTGTATGGGTGAAGTTTTTGTTGGTTGGAAAAGATTAACGTGATGATTTTGTGCTATTGAAAAATATATCATTCTGCTGCGTTTTTATTTAACTTCTGGAGTTGCTCACGGCTGGGTAGTTCTAGTGCATTATGTGTGTGTTTTCTGATCAAGAGATCCATGACTTTGCATTGATTTTGTGGTGTGTTGATTAAGCTGGACGTTCATCTTTTTGGAGTGGCTCTTGGGTAGACTGCTTTGTATGTTGCGTCTAACTACTATTGTGGATTGTGTGTTATGTGTGCATCCATGACTTGGTTCAGATTTCTGCGTGAATCAACCTATTGTTGTTGCGACGACTTCTAGATTTATTTCATTAGAGCTTAACCTTTTCAGAAGATGTTCTTCTCTTTTATCTCAAGTGTATTATTGTTTTGTTCTTAGTTGATTAATCACTTGAGTTGTTTGTTTAATTGCCTTCTATTAAAAGTTGTTTAGAAAAATCCTCTGTTGAGGTTAACACGAGTCGGTCGTGTTATTGGGTATGAAAATCTTTTACGGGAAGTGAGGTTGAGAGATAATTACAAGGATTGAGTGGTGTTGGCTTAGTGAGGCCTTGTCTAAATCTATTACACTTTCGTGAAATTGATTAAGTTGGGTGAGGGCCCCGCAGACGTAGGTAAGATATGCCGAACTGCGTTATCAAATCTCGGTATTGTTTAATTTGGTGCTATTAATTTTTCCTATTTTTTGTGTTTTTCAAAAACAGATCAAAAAGTTCGCGAAACAACCTCTTATAAGATGTTTCAATTGGTATCAAAGCAGGTCACCAAATCAGAAATTGGTAGCAAGTTGGTGCAGATTCGAGTTTCGCAACCATGACTACAAGAGAGGGTGCATCGATCTCTAGACCACCATTATTGGACGACTCTAACTATCCTGCATGGAAATCATGGATGAGAGTCTTCATCCAAGCTCATGGTACAAAATCTTAGCATTCGGTAGTACATGGGTGTACGCATCCGATGTGTTGGCCCCCGAAAATTTTTCTTGATGAATTAAGCATGATTTAAATGAATTATGAGGTTTGATGGATTGATTTTTGGAGCTAAGTATTTATGTCAAGGTTAGTAGGATTTTTATGACATAGGTTAATTGAATTGAAGCATTAATGTTGTAAGAATGAATGA
>JAOTAX010000198.1:4678919-4695323 GCA_025629825.1 Erythroxylum guanchezii | reverse complement strand
TGGATTAAACTAGAGATATATGGCTACATTTCGTATGAAGACATTGAATTTCAATTTTGTCTCTAAGAATCTCAAAATTTGTCATAAAGTTGAGAATTTGGTGCAGTACGTTGGTGTATGAATGGAATATTTGTCTTTAGAATTTAGGGGCAAATTTAGAATTTATATGAATAGATTTTAGCAAAGTTACCTTCTGGAAAGTTGTAGATCTTTCTTTTACCTTTCCAACGGTATATAGTATGAAAATTTTGGACATTCAAGTCAAAAGTTATGATCTTTATAAGTGGAGATGTTCTGGTAAGACGTAAAAGTAAGACGAAGTTGTAAGACGCAAAAGTAAGAAGAAGTTGTAAGACGCAAAAGTAAGATAAAGTTGTAAGACGCAAAAGTAAGACACAAAAGTAAGACGCAAAAGTAAGACGAAGTTGTAAGATGCAAAAATAAGACGAAGTTGTAAGACATAAAAGTGAGACGCATAAGTAAGACGCAAAAGTAAAACGAAATTGTAAGGCGCAAAAGTAAGACGAAGTTGTAAAATGCAAAAGTAAGACGCAAAAGTAAGATGAAGTTGTAAGACGCAAAAATAAGATGGAAAAGTAAGGCAAAGCAAAAGTAAGACGAAGTGAAAGTAAGACGAAGTGAAAGTGAGACGATACAGAAGTCAGACGATAGAATTGGCCTTCGTGGTCTTCATAAAAGTTGTAGATATAGAAGTCCTCTTTCCAATAGTCTAAAAACAAAGTAAATCTGACATCTGTAGTGAGAGTTATGGCGATTGCATCAAGGTATGTACAATACTAGTAAAGATATGAACATGTTTCTTTTGGCTATAATTTCTTCTCTAGACTTTCAAATGACTTGATTCTTGAACCATTGGTTTCGTAAGGTATTGATCTACATCTCCACCAAGAATCATAGCTATCTGAATTGAATGGAGAAGGATTGAGTGAAAAGAGTGGGACGGGTACAGTGAGTGTGCTCTTAAGTAATATGAACTGGGATTATTCCATTGAACACACTTCAGTATTTTGATTATATCTGGATTTATAAGAATCCAAATGAGATTATTTTTGAATTGGAGTAATCTAAAGATATAGGCCTACAAATTTTCTCAAGAAGTCCAATTATGATTCAGCCTCTAAGATGTTTAATCTCTGAATGGAAGTTGTATTTTTGAATATGAACAACCTGATACTGTTTGAAGCATATCTTCCAAATTACTGAACCAAATTGAGTAATTTTGGTGTCAATGGAAAGATGAGACATAGAGGAACACTTGTCTAAAAGAAAGTTTGACCTAATTATCTCATTTTTACCTTCTGATTGAAGGTGAACAGTAGACCTGAAAGGGGTGTTTTGGAAAATCTGAAAGTAAGCCAGAGAATAATGAATTGTGATTTCAATAGTTCTAATGAGGCATAAACCTAAGTATAAATTATACTTAGATAAGTTTTGATATGAGATCGATTTTATGATGGAAATTTCCCAGGATTATCATGAACATGCATTGTACATAACTCATTTCATACATGTACATAATTGAATACTTATGGTTGTGCAAATTGTGATATTGTGTGTATTATTTGTTATAGAGGGGCAACTGGAACGTCAACCTCCAGACATTGCCGGATCTTCCAGGCATTAGCTTCAGGAGCAACTTATGAGTCAACCTAGATGTTTTCCTAGGATCGATTTGTTATGAATGGATTTGATTTGTTTAAACTTCCATATTATTGAAATATTTGTGATCTGATTCTGAATTCTGGACTTGAAGTCCGAGGAGTGTAATAGTCAGACATGTATTGGAAGTACTTGATCCGTTGTGAAATTTTGTATGTTATATGTATTCTCAACGAAAGTTGAATGCCGGACTTAGGACCGATGAATGTGAGTTTCTGATTTAACATTTCATGTGATATGACATGATCAATATGTGATGCATTTCATAAAATGCATGCTCAGATAAAGGTGTTGTGACTTGAGTAGCCATTTTGAAGCGCTTCCACGTAGAGCTTTGCTCCATGAATTCTGATTCTGCACGTAGAGCTACGCTCCGTGAACTCTGTTCTGACTGAGCCCTATGGGCCAGTATCTGTGTAAGTGATTGGCACTCAGTCACAATAATAAGAATGAACACGAGTCTCATACATATATTATTATAAAAACTGAAGTTTATGAACGATTTGCAAGGTGATATTGAATGACTATGTGACATGCCATGAGATGTGAGTATCTGAATAACAATTGTATGAAATAAATGAGTAATTATGCAAAATGGGCTATGTGTATAAAATCCGGTGAATTCATCAATGATGTTCACTCATTGAGTTCGCAAAACTCATCAAAATTACAATGTTGCCTTTTCAGGATCGAGAGACGACTCTAGCTGCTAAAGGGCTCTATTGCCTTGTAGGTTGTGCTTTGGCAAGAGCAATCATGGCTCAAAAGTCGGTCAGCTGGGATTTTTGGTTGGCTTAGATAGATCTAATGTATTTTCCCTTTCCTATAGTACTCATGTATTAGAATTTATGAATGTACATATGGAACTTTTGAAAGACTCAATGTAGACATTCGGTGGTTATGAAGTGAAATGAAAAAAAAAGTTGGGTTTTAATATTGTAGATTCCTTGTGATGCTTTACACGTAATTTTAATACCATGACATGTGAAGTGAGAGTAGCGATCGGCCGTAGCTCACCCTTATCGTGGTATATGTATCGGAATGATCTCCAGGCGTTTCGGTTCGTACTCTGTGGTAAGGAGGCGCTACAATTTCTTTCTTTTTTTAATTAAAAACTCAACAAATAATGACATAAAAATGAGTGAAATAAAAATTAAATTTTAAATAATATATAATAGTTTTTAAATTTTAGGTAATGAAATGAAAAATATCTAAATCACATAAGCATTTTGAATATAAGCGTGTAGAGTGTGAAGATGAATTTTTCTTAAAATACTCAATCACAAGGGTATCTTTTTTTTTACAGAGGAAAAAAACTCAAAACTCGAAAAACTAACTAGCGCATTGCTCTGCGGTACATTGCTCCTTGCTTGTTTCGATGAATTAGTTCTAGAATTGACATCGAAGGCTCTTAAAGAAAATGCATGCCTAGGCTGGCTAGGACTGCGAAGGTTGCCAGGTTATCCGCGCACTGGTTCCCTTCACGATGCACGTGCTAAATTTGCACCTCTCATTCTCGTTAGAGTAACTCACGGGTACCTGTCAATAAAAAATTATTTACATCAAACTCTGTATTGGAGGAGGAAAGTAGGTTAATGACTTCTAAGGAGTTCACTTCAATCATGACTTGGCGATACCCCAGCGACCAAGCCAATGTGAAGCCTGAGTGGACTCCCTTGGGTTCTACCTTAAGTGGCAAGTTGCTTCCAATGTGTTGCATAAACCCTCCGCACCATTGGCCATGCCAATCTTGAATTAAACCCCCCGCGGTAGCTATGGACGATGCTTGTTTAACCGCTTTATCCGTGTTTAATTTTACCCAGTCCTCCAGCAGTTTGGTCCATCCCACTGGACTGCCCACCTGTAGGCCTTGAGACGGAAACACACAACTTTCCACTGCCCTCACTCTGACTATCCACTCCACATACTCCATAACTGCCCTTGTATCATCTTACGGCCAAACAAAGTCATCGTCAAAAAGACTTTTATTATGCCAATTCCAAAGTATCCAGCAGGCGACTCCAAAAATAGTAACCCATTTCTCTTGCATCACCCGTGAGTGTTTCAGGAGATAAGATTTCACCTATATCTCCTCATCCTGGTGAAAGAATTCCGTATTAACCACCCCCGAGGGAAATTTTCTCCAGAAAGCTTGCACTCTTGGAGAGTCCCGGATGACATGGATTGTGGACTCTTCCTATCCACATATGTGACAATTGCTATCCATTGCAATATGCCACGTCACTCTTTGTTGGTTAGTCAGGAGCTTTTGCTTGGTCATTAACCAAAAGAAAGCTCTGATCTGCTGGAGACCCGACCATTTCCAAATTAAATCCCAGAGACTAGTATGCCTATCCGTGAAATGCCCTTCGATTAATTTGTATGCTGACGCCACTATGGATCTCCCATGATCAGTTTGTCCCCATCTTATGGTATCTTCCGTTGTAGCCGCTGCATTCGGAGTTATCTCTGCAATATCCATGCATACTGTGGAAGGAAAGTATTGTTGAAACAAATTCCACTTCCAGGTGACATCGTCTTCCTTTAGATCCACTACTTTAGCGTAAAGGACGCTATCGGGTATTGGAGAGGTGGCTGTCAAGATTAGAGGGCCTCAATCTTTCACCCAATTATCCAGCCAGAAGCAGATGTGTCTACCATTTCCCAGTTTCCATTGAATACCTTGATGAACGAATTGCCGAGTTGCCGAAATTCTCCGCCAAAAACTCGAAGCCCCTTGCCTATCTAAAGTAATAGGGATGTGGTATGGGTCCATACAATATTTAGCCCTTACGGTCCTGACCCATAATGCTGCAGGTTTTGTAATAAAAGCTAGCCCATCTTTGTTGACAAAGCATCGTTGGAAGATCTAAGACGCTTGATGCCTAAGCCCCTGACCTTTTTGGGCTTACACACTGTATCCCAATTAACTAGGGGCATTTTCCTTTGCTCTTCTATGGATCCCCAAATAAAATTTCACAGGATTCGCTCCAAGCCATCACAGAGGCTACGCGGAAGTTGCATTGTTTGCTTCGTGAAAATAAGGAGGGTCAAGATCACTGACTGGGTTAAGGTGACACGTCCCACTAGCGACAACTGCTTTGTGCGTCACTCTGTTAGTTTCTTTTGGGCGTTATCTAGGATATGCTGATAAATGTTACGCATGGTACACTCATGAAACAAAGGTATTCTTAGATATTTTCCAAGATTGTTCGTTCTTGTAATATGCAGGGCTTGACCGAGTCGGCACGTGATATCTAGAGAAACGTTCTTGGAGTGTCTTTAATTGCTCTAATAATGTGAACTCATTGAGAATCTTACCAGAATAGTATTGGGCTTGATCCCACAAGTTCTGGGTGAGCGTTTAGCCAACCCTCTTCTGTATACACCCCTTTGTCATACCATACCTGGGGCTTCTTGCCTTAGGGACTGTTCAACCCAATCCAACAAATCTGAACATGTTAAGGTAATCCTTTCATCAATTATGATACGATATAGACAAATTGTTGGCGCATGTAATATAATAATGATTTGTTTTCCAGAGCATGTGATACAATGGCACAACACAACTAGATAAGATAACTGAAATAATCATTGGATTCTCGTACATTCTTAACCAACTTTTTGATCTCCTAGTAAACCTGGTTAATCAGACAACTCATTCCATTACATCAAACCCACTGTCTCTGTGTTCCAAAATCATGCAAGAAAACGACATGAAACATGAATCCTTCCCTGTAACTCTCCTAGTCATATGCTCTTTGGTCTTTTCCTTTCATAACATCAACCCATCCTACTAGCCACTACTTTTCAGTCACGACTTCCCGTTTTCACCCCCCCAACATGGGTAAAAGCGGCCACTGTCCTGCTTAATCATGACAACCACCACCTCTTCTTTCACCACCACCATCACCGCCACCACCTTCCGTTTTCATCATTTACACCCATCACGGTCTCAATTCTTAATCACAAAAACTGTGTTCCAAGTCATTAATGTACACGAAAGCAACTTTTTTTGTTTTTTTCTCAGGAAAGACAAAGACAAGGCCTGTGTGTGACTTTTCGTGTCTAGAGTACAGTGTCTCTCCACGCCAATTAAAAAGGAACTAATGTCTAACGGTGAATTCAAATTAAAGAAAAAGAGGAAACAAAGACAAAGATATCTAATGATAAAAAGAATGCAAGCATGCGAGGGGACTGTTTCACGAGTCTGCCCTCGAGGACCTTCTCATGATCAAAAGATTTTTTAGTGCTAAAGCTGCTTTATCCATTCAAACGTTTGATGACGTGACATTGCTTGCTTTCCCTGTTGTTCTGCGATGTTCTTCTTTATCTTCAGCTGTTTCTGCTTCTCTTTTATGGACTCTCTTACAATTCTATCATTTCTGACATTATTAGGGGTACTGCTGTTGCTGTTTCTAATGATGACCCTGTTCAGTGGAACAGGCTTCGCTGCACTGACTGAGCAGCTACAATCGCTTAAAAACCCTCCTCTCTTGTCTGATGTTCTCTGTTTCCTCACTTTCCCCAGGTTCTCGTCTTGAGTGCTATTACAAGACCTAATGCGACTATTGTTGTTGTCAATTTGGCTAAAATTCTGGATGTTGGAACTACTGCTACTGGCACTGCTATTTCTACTAACCGTAGAGTTACGAAACTTGAGATCTTGTAATTCAATTTCTGGTGTACGGACAAGACCCCGTCTTAGAATGTTCCACACAGAGGATTTGCTTGTGCTGTTAGAAGCAGGATTTCTACCCATCTGAGAGGCTGCTTGCCTGATTTGAGGTCTGGGACTTTGGTGATGAGAAATAAACTGATTTGAGACTCTTGGCTTGGGAATTCTTGCTTTGATAGCAACAGAACTACCATTGCTGCTTGATGATTGATGACTTCTGCCACTACTGCTTCTACTACTGAAACTCGTAGACCAGCCAAGCGAGTAACGATCCATAGATTCTGACCTCAATAAGCTCCGACCTGGGTCGAAAGTATCCAGCTTGGAGAATTTGTTAAAGCCACATTCTGAACTCACTGAGAGACGATGTGGGAGAATTTGGCCTTGAAAAAATATGTCATCCGCTGCACACATCTCTGATTCTGTAGATTGACGACCGCTCCAGGGAATAAAATCGAAATCTTCTTGATGACGTGATTCTGTTGTTTCAGCATCTCCTTCGCTTGATCGATTCTCTTCAGCTATAACGTTAAGTGGTAAATCACACAGTGACAGTGCTTCTTCTTCTTCAAGTAGACAAGTCTCACAATTTTCCCATTTCTCATGATCAGCTGCCATTTTCTTGCAACGAAACTGTTGCTTTGGGTCCTCCTAGCAAGAAACTAAGAGCAAATATCTAATGGTTATATGCAACAAGAAGATTTTTTTAACGGGAGAAAGAAACAGTAACTCCAATTGTTGCATGAGAAGGATAGATAAAGGAAAAGGCTAAGTGGGGCAGTGACATGTGGAGTATAAAGAATTAAAGCTGCTTAAAGAAAGCCCTGGACAAAAGAATTATATAGAGAGACTTGAGAACAGTGTGCGAGTTACTGCTTAAATCTCTCTCTCTCTCTCTCTCTCATGGGACCGAAACAACATGCTTCCAATAGGCGGGCCATTACCTGACCCACTGTTCAATGAACTCTCACTCTCTTATTCTATTGCAAGTGCTGGTGTGGGGTTGACATGCGGAAAACTACTTTATAGGGGATACTTTATGTTCCTTCGGCATACATGGAAAATGGTCCATCTTGCAGCAATCGCCATGTTCCAGCCCAAGGTGCCTGTAAATTCTCGGAGAAGGGTAAAGACGAACAGGAACTTGGTTCAATTTATAAGTTATTAGATTGAAAAGTCAATTAGGAGTGAATAGTGATTGGTTTTGGATGTTATCGTAATTAGGAATGTATAGCGATTGGCATCTGATATTGTGTGTTAGAATTGGATACGCAAAGGATTTTGAGTGTTAAAAACATGGAGATTGTGGGATGTATTAAAATAGAAAGCGACTAAAAGATGCCTTTCGTTACATGCTTTGTGGATGAGAGGACGTTTTCTCCATCAGGCAAGAAATAGATTGACCTTATATGGTTGAGGATGATACGGATGGAAAGGAAAAGGGAGAGATTAGAAGAACGATAGTGATAAACACTTGCTTCTTACCCTTTTTCGTTTCTTCATTCTCTGAATCTGAATCATAAGGCTGATGGTATTACTATTAATTGATTGTTTAGGATACGTACTCAAAATTATAATTATTTACTCAGATATATAAGCCTGCCAAAAATCTAAACTGTGGACTTGTAATTTGGTAAATCCAGATTAAGACATATTTGATTGTTTGAAAACACCCATGAACATTTTGCTCAAGTCACGAGAAATTAAGGAATGAAAAGACAATTGTGTCCAACAGGCTGCTAAGAGAGATAGAGATATGGATAGAGAAAATAAGTTTATCGTTTCCCTTTTCCCTTCTCACCCACATATTTGGTGAGAAAAAGAATTTATGATACTTTGATAAAGACACGAATTTCATTTTTTTGGTTGTGGGATACAAATTTAACTTTGTTTCAAAATTGTCATTAAGTAGAATTTAAATTCTTGTAAATATGATTTTAATCAATCTTCTACTGCATATATATCTTGAGTTTTCATTGGCGAATCAAGCTGATGATCAGTTCTTATGATAATATTTAAAGAAATACTAAGATATAATATTCATGTTTTTATAAATTTTTTTAAGTTATGCCATTTTCTCATCATTTTACACATAAACAGCTAACATCAAATAGTTAACTTTACCAAACTTCTTTAAATAAATAGCTGATGTTATCTGCTAGTTAAATCATCAATATTAATCCGTTGTTAGTTGATTGTCAACCAACTGCTGATAGAATTAACTAACAACTAATACTATTTGCTGATTGCTAAAAAGGGTCTACCTGTATTTTAGTCTTCTACCAATATAATTCATGGCACACAAGATCTCTATAAACACAAAGTCTCTACAAATTAATATTATTTAATTAATATATTTAAAATAATTCATCAAGGATTGACCGATGCTATAAATTTTAAATTCAACTCTTATTTTTCTAAAGCTTTCAAGTCCAGCTCAAATTGCAGGGATGTCTTAAATAAATATGAACTATAAATTTTGAAACCCTAATTCCAACTCTTGAAAATAAGATACAGGTTTCACGTGAAGATTAATAACTAAATTGGATCCGCTCATACTGGACTAGGCTTCAATTAATCCATTTCACGTTCAATTGTCCTATCGAGGCCCAAATCAATAATTATTCTTTTGATTGGATCTTATTTTTCCAACCAAAAGATCTATAAATTGGGATATTAGTACGGCAGCCTTCTCGAATCTCGACCCGATTTAATAACGAAGAAATATTAAATTAAAAACAATTGATTTTGTTGTAAACAGAACCAAGTACCAGGTCGCAGAGCGTGACCAAAGATTCAAGGAAATGATCTTTTCCAAACACACACTAATGATTTTAGCTAGACAGGTAGACCTAGCTAAAACCCTGGCGTCTGATAGCACCCACAGGATTTGCCTCCGCTTCAGAACGACCGGGGACGGCAGCGCCCAAAGGAGTAGGAGCGTCGGTGGCGCCAGCTCCACGGCCACCAGACTCTGGTCGTTGATGACCTTCGGCTCCATAAGCCTTGAACTTGTAATCTTCCAAGTCCTTGTAATTCACGTAAGGACTATCCTCAACTGGGATACCTTCTTCTGCGCTTCGCTTACCGTTTTCATGATTAATATCCTCAGGCTTTCTCTCAGCCTTATGCTGCTGGTTTTGCTCCTTCCCGAACTTCTTAGCCCTCTCCGTCACTACCTGGAGCTGATCTAGTGTGATTCTTATATTTGTTAGGCCATCTCCAACGAGTCACTAAAAAAAATTCACTCCAAACAAGGCACCGAAAGTAAGAGTACACGTTAAAATGGTACAATTAACAGTAATATATTAAATTTAGTGTTACTATTCATTACACTAAAAATACAAAAGGATAATCATATCTCTTTATTTTTTAATATTTTTCTTTTATGTCCTTTTCACAAATTGATTTATTTATATAATTTATTAAATAATTAAATTTTACATATTTATTATTTTACACAAATTATATCATTATAAAGATTTCATTGAGACATTTAAAATGAGACTAATATTAAATATAATATTAAATTTATTTATAATATTTATTTATAATTCTTATTTATAAGTGTTATAAATTTAAAATATGTTAAGGACAAAAGGTAAATTTGAAATAAAAAGTACATAAATTTAAACCACACCATTGATTTTAAAAATTAAAACTCAACAAAAATATTTGAAATTACAACCAAACTTAAATAAATTACAACGAAAATCAAAGTCAAGATTACAATCAAACTAAAATTACAACAATCAAATTAAAAGTAAAACTAAAACACTTGAAAATATTAATTTTACATAAATAATTAATAATTTGGAAGGTCATCCCTATTTCCTCCGAAATCAAAATATTGGCTAAAGTCACTAGATGATCTAGCTCCTTCTTAAGGTTCTCCTTCTTGAGCTCTTTTGGCAAAAATTTTCACTTGTTCATTTTTGAAAGCCTGACGCATCACTGAATCTTTGATAGAATTCAAATCTTTGCAAAAAATTTTGTTATCTTCCTGTCTTTGACGCAGTTCTAATTTTTTTGCCTCATTTTGAGATCGTAATAACTAAAGTTTATAATTTTTTCAAGAAGAGATTGACTTTCATGAAACATTCCTTTTATTTCTTTATTCATGGACATAATTTTTTTTATTTCCTCATTTTGTTCCTTTTTTATTTTTTCTTTCTTCTTTCTAATAGGACGATCAGTTTCATCATTTCTTTCAATAAATGGATCTTCAACTTCAAAATCATTATTTAAATCAATACAAAATGAAGATGATCTTATTGACTTAATATTAAATATATTTTGTAAATAATATTAATTTAATATAAAGTATATATTAATTAATAAGAATAATGATTTTTATTTTTATTTTTAATAAATAAATAAAATATTGTATAAATATAAATTAATTTAACTAATAACTAAATTATTGTGGTTATATAAATATAAATTAATTTAGTTAATAACCATTGACAGAGGTATATGGGGCCCAGTGGGACACTGGCCCCCAAGTTATAAAAAATTAAATATTTTTATTATATATATATATATGTATGTATGTATGTATGTATGTATGTATGTATGTATGTATGTATTAGGACTAATTAATTATTTTTCTAATAATTCAGTACATTCAGTAATGAATTCTTTTACATCTGTTTGAGTGTAAGGGATATTGTTTTTAATATTAATTTCTTGTGTAGGATCTTTTAATTGAATCTATATATAAGGATGAAGTTATTTAGGAGTTAGTGATGTACTGAGCTCCCTAAAATTTTTAAAAATTAAATATTTAGGCCCTCTTATCTTAATTTTCTGACTCCGTCATTGTTAATAACTAAATTATTGTGGTATATTCTTTAAAAAAATTTGGTGTAAAAATTTGATATAGAATAATTAGAGTAACACCAAATTTAGTTTAAAAAGATTTGAAAATATTGCACTTTACACTAAATTTAGTGTAAAAATTTGGTCTAATGGTTAGAGATGAACTTATCGATTTATCTTCCAAGTTCCAATGGATTATATACAGTTATGTATAAATTTTGCAAGCTTAAAAGTAGGTGTCTAATATCCAAAAAAAAAAGGAGTACGTGTCCACCTTACATGTCTTCCAAGAAGCTCTACGTGTCAAAGGCAAAGCACTCAGTAGTTCTTCTGGATCCTCGTCGTTTTTAGTGCTTTTCAATACGAGTCCGGTCCACTTCTGCTCTATCTAACTATGTCTAACTATGTCAAAGTTAAAAAATGTTGTCGTTCTACTTACAAAAATTCATAACTCTATATTAGTCTTCCAATTTTGATGGCTTATGAGCCTAAGTCGTCGG
The DNA here is from genome assembly GCA_025629825.1 of Erythroxylum guanchezii. Taxonomy (NCBI): domain Eukaryota; kingdom Viridiplantae; phylum Streptophyta; class Magnoliopsida; order Malpighiales; family Erythroxylaceae; genus Erythroxylum; species Erythroxylum guanchezii. The sequence goes on along the minus strand of JAOTAX010000198.1, from coordinate 4,683,644 downwards.
TAAGACATCCAATTTTTACGAGAGCAGATCTTTTATTCTATTTAAATACTTATTTTTTTGCTTTCAACACTGCTTAATATAATAGTAATAATAAAATGAATACATTTTTAAATTTAATTTACTATTTTTCTATAATTTATAAATTAACTAAACAATTTTAATAAATTAATCAATTTTAAAATTTTAAAAAATTTTATTTAAAAATGAAAATGAAAATAGTTAAAAAAACAAAATCAAAATATGTGCTATGGGTGTAACTTAAATGTACACAAATAAAATCAATTTTTAATTTTTAATTTTTATCTTAAAAATTAAAATTAAAATAATATAAAAACAAAATCAAAATATGTGTCACGAATTAAGTGTCACGCCCGTGTCACAAATAAAATAAATTTTTATTTTTTATCTTAAAATTTTAAAATTTAAATTTTAAATAATAATAAAAATCAAAATATGTGCGTGAACAAATGAAAGTAATTTTTAAATTTTAAATTTTTATTTAAAAAGTGACACATTTTGTTTTTTATTGTTTTAATATTAACTTTTTATCTTAAAAATTTTATTAAAAATTTAAAATTTAAAAATAAAATAAAATGTTTCATGACTTAAGTACATGTGACACATTTTGTTTTTTATTTTTATTTTAAAAATTTTATTTAAAAAAGTTTTAAATTAAAATAAAATTTATTTAAAATTAAAAATTAAAAATTAAAATTAAAAAATTAAAATGTGCCACAATCGGGTACAAATCTTATTTTATTTTTCCACATAGATAAATTATGAACCATTGATTTAAGCTCATGATGGGTATTCTGATTGTCAAATCTTATCAGTCTTTGCCATGTTTTTGTTAAGTACTTATATAAGAGAACAGAGGAATTGAATAATTTTATTGAACAAACTTGGCCATATATATATACAATCTTTCATAGCATAATGCCAAACTAACTTGCTAGAGTTTAAGAAACAAATAATTAGAACTGAATCAAAACAAACAAAACGTGATAGCCCTATAGAATAGGGCTTTATTGACGATCGCAACTAACAATTCCTCCCTTAAACTGAATATTGGAAGGATTCAGTTATATCAAACAAAGAATAGACACCCAGTAGCTCTCTTAACTTCAGAAATACATTCAACTTGAGTGGTTTAGTCATCACATCAGCGACTTGCTCTTGTGTAGCACAATGCACTAGTTCTATAATACCAGCTTTTACTAACTCTCAAAGAAAATGAAAACGCACATGTATTTACTTGTTACGACCATACATGACTAGATTTTTGGAGAGTTTGATTGCAGAACTGCTATCACAATGAATAACAGTAGTCTTGTCTAGATTTGAGTCTATTTTCTTCTATACCCTTTTCAACCAAACTGCCTGACAGGCGCATGAAGCGGCAACAATGAACTCTGCCTCTATAGTCGATAGACTGACCATTGGCTACTTCTTTGATGACCACGATATAACTCCTTAGCTAAACAAAAACACAAATCCTGAAGTGCTCTTTCTGTCTTCCACATCTCCACCATAATCAATGTCTGTGTAAGCTATAAGATCATCATTTCCATCCTTCTTATAGAAAATCCCAAATTCGATTGTTCCCTTCAAGTATCGCAATACTCTTTTAGCTACCTGCAAATGAAGCTCAGTGGGATTCTCCAGATATCTACTAATAAGACTCACCACAAACATCATGTTTGGTCGCGTTGTTGTGAGATACATAAGGCTATCCACAATTTGCTTGAAGTGAGTTTTGTTGACTTTGTCTCCTTCGGTATCATTCATGAGCTTAAATCTAGTAAAAGTCAGATTGTGAGGAAAATTACATTTGTCCATTCCAAATTTTTCCAGTACCTTCAAGGCATACTTCCTTTAGCCAATGAAAATTCCGTCTACTTTTTGTAAGACTTCTAGACTAAGGAAATATCTCATTTTTCCTAGGTCTGTCACGTAAAATTCTTTCTTCATGGAATTTTTGAATCCTGTAATCATAGACTCGTCATTTCCAGTAAAAATGAGACCATCAACATACAAACTTACGATCAACACTTTGCCATCTGTTTTTGTCTTGATGAATAAGTTATGTTCATAGTCACACTTCTCAAAATCTTCCATCAAAAAGTAGCCTTTGATGCGGTTGTACCAGGCTTGCGGTGCTTGCTTAAGTCCATAGAGTGCCTTCTTTAACTGGTAGACTTTTTGTTTTGCTCCCTTTCTCACATAACCACTAAGCTGGTCCACAAAGACATTTTCATGTAACTCTCCATGCAAGAATGCTGACTTCACATCTAGCTGGTATATTGGCCATCCTCTTTAAGTTGCAAGTGATATTACCAACCGAATTGTCTCCATGCGTGCCACAGGAGCAAATACTTACGTATAATCTACTCCATATTGTTGTGCATATCCCTTCAATATAAGCCTAGCCTTATATTTATTTATGGCACCATTTCCATCAAGTTTAGTCTTATAAACCCATTTAACTCCAATTTTCTTCCCTCCTGGAAGCAGGTCCACCAATTCCCAAGTGCCATTCTTTTCTATTGTCTCCATTTCTACATCCATGGCTTGTCTCCAATTTGCACTTTTTACAACATCCTCAAAATGAGTAGGATCAGTACCAATGGCTGTGAACATGACCACATTAGCCTCCTCTTCTGACAGTCCTTCTCCAGCTTCATAATCTTGCATCCAAACTAGTGGCACCCTAATCCTTCCTTGAGTATGAGTGTTGTCGTTAGTTAGGGTGGCTAAATTGTTGTCTAAGTCTGTTTCTTCATCAGTTGAATCAGATTCATGTCTTCCTTCGATCTCAGCCTCCTCGTCACCCTAGTCCAAGTCACACACAATGTTGCTTTCATACCCCTTATCCCAATTCCAACTTTGGTCTTCTTCGAACACAACATCCTTGCTCACATATATCTTTTGCAAAACTAGATCATAAAGTTTATAAGCTTTTGATTCCTCGCTGACCCCCAGTAGAATGCATCACAAGCTCTTATCAACAAGTTTTGTTCGAGTACTATCTAGTATATGAACATGAGAAATGCAGCCAAAAACTCTAAAATATTCAATTGATGGCTTGATTCCACTCCATGCCTCTTCCGGTGTCATATTTCTTACTGCCAAAGTGGGACTTCGATTCAAGACATGTGTTGTCCAATTGACTGCTTCAAGCCAGAAAGTTCTTGGAATTTTCTTCTCTGAAAGCATGCTTCGAACCATATTCATAATAGTTATATTTTTCCACTCTACTACCTCATTCTGTTGTGGCAAGTATGCAGCTGTCAATTGTCTCTTTATACCGTGGACAACAAAAAAATTAGTGAATTCTTGTGATGTAAACTCCCCACCGCGATCTGTACGTAAACTTCTGATAGAGGTAGTTGTCTCTTTTTCAACAAGAATCTTAAATCGTTGAAAAACAGTAAATGCTTTTGACTTCTCTATTAAGAAATACACCCATAATTTTCTGTTAAAATCGTCAATGAAAGTGAGCAAATACCTCTTTTTGCTATTGGAGATATGTTTGATTGGTCTACAGATATCAACATGAACCAACTTTAGAGGTTGAGAAGCTCTTCAATTGCTCTTCTTTGGAAACGGATCCCTTTGTTGCTTTCCTCCCAAATAGTCTCTACATAGCTTTAATGGAACCTAAAATTGTGGTAAGCCATGCACCATCTTTTTCTGTTGAAGAGGTTTCAAGCCTTTAAAGCTTAGATGCCCATATCGACAATGCCAAAGCTGCATCATATCTTCAGTTATTGTGTTGAAACATGCAGTTGTTATAGGGCATGATACAACATGTAGAACAAACATCCGATTTGCAGTTATTGTTATGTTCATGATCAAGCCTCTCTCAGGATGATACACTTAGCATTTGTCACCTTGAAACAGAATAGCAAGTCTTTTTTCCTACAGCTGCCCAATACTCAACAATTGTTTTTAAGCTCTGGTACATAAAACACACTTGCGATGATTTGTGCCATTTCATTTATTTTCAGCTTCACATTTCCTTTGGCTGCTACAATCAAACTTGAATTATTGTCCAGCTTCACCAAATCTCTAAAGCTTTCATTAAGATCAAAAAAAGTATTTCTTATTCCCACACATATGATTACTGCATCCTGAGTCAAGAAACCATGTATCTGCATGATCAATAGTGTTTATTTCTTCAAATACCATTAACAACATCTCATCCTTGGTCTCTACGTAGTTGGCTTCCTGTTTTTCGGTACATTCCCACTAGAAATGCCCAAGTCTGTGGCAATTATAACATTCTACCATAGCTTTGTCAAAAACCTATCTGCCTCTTCCACGAACTCCTCTTCCTCAACCTCGACCATGTTCTCTGGATTGGTCTCCATTAGTAATCTTTAATGCATGTTCCTCCTCCACATGATAACTCATTCATTGTTCATGGACAAGCAGGCTGCTTTGTAATTCATCTATGGTTAGTGTGCTTGTATCCTTAGATTCTTCGATAGAGCACATAACATAATCAAACTTGGGAGTCATGGATCTTAGAATCTTTTCAACAACGACAACATCTCCCTTGTCTTCACCATTTGCTTTCATCTTATTAGCAATGGTAAGAGTTCGAGCAAAATACTCAATTACTATCTCTCCTGCTTTCATGTGAAGTAATTCAAACTCTTTGTGAAGAGACTATAATTGTGTGCGCTTAACTTATGTTATGTCCTGATATTTTTGCTTCAT
>JAOTAX010000198.1:4624663-4651836 GCA_025629825.1 Erythroxylum guanchezii | reverse complement strand
TATTATTATTATTATTATTATTATTATTATTATTATTATTATTATTATTATTATTATTATTATTATTATTATTCGATCTTAGTGAAAAAATTGTTATTATTATTATTTGTTAACTTTTAACTAATACAAATCATTCGTAATCAAAATTGTCAATGAATTACATATTTTTAATTATATTAAGGACTAGGGGCATTTTTGTCATTAACACAATTTTTCCGTTCTATCCACTGTAATCAAACACATTCTGTCCTCGAGACAGAGACAGTTATTTCTGTTATGTCCACCACAACCAAACACCTCACTGTCTCCAATTTTTGTTCCGTTCCGTCTCCAGCCACCGGAGACAACAACCATACACAGCGTAAAAGATCATTAGAGACAAGAGTTGGAGCATCTTGAGACAAGAAAGAAGCAATAATGGAGAGATAAGAAGGGATTTTCATGGAGATTTAAGTGAGAGCTTCAAAATTTCAAGATTCGTGAGAATGAGCTCTTAAATTTTGTGTTTTTTGGATAGTTATTGGTATCTTATCCTTAGTACGAACTAAGGAGAGATAAATCTCAATGGAATGAACCCTATAACTATATGTTTAGATTGATTCATTGATTTAATGAAAAAACTTATATTTTTTATGAATAATTCGTAAGTACTTATTGTGACTAAATTGAAATATGATAGTGTTTTAATTCAATTTCGAATTTCATATATAGAGATTAAGAAATCATATGTATGAACAGATCAGGACATGAATAATAAGAGCTGCATGAGATCTTAGAGAGCAGACCATATAAATCTTTTGGGCTAAAGTCAATCTATTAAGAAAATTCATAGAACGAGTTTATACATTCTTAAGAGTTTTGATTATAAAGGGATTTCAATCAATCAACTTAAAAGAAAGGGTTGTATATCTTGAAAAAGAATATGTTTATAAATTTGAAATTTCTATTGGTTAAAAAAGTTTGCTTTATTAACTTAATCAAAATAATTTAACTATATAACAATTCTAGGGAAGATTCTACATCTATATCTATTGATTGCTTCGTTCTTATTTATTGTTATTGTTCGTTATTTTAGATTAGTGATTTTAGTTAAATTAATCATCTCTTAGCATTCATTTTATTATATTTAATAATAGAAACCAGTTAGTGCTAGTACTTGGTTGAGATTGTTCCTTTGCATATTAAGGGACAAAGCTATCCATCATGTTGGTGATATTTTTTGATGCTTGTTGATCGCCAAATTGTTAGGACTTAGGACTAAACATTGGTGTATCACTGTTTTTTGTATTGTTGCTGAATACTCCATCGAGCAATGCATTCGCTTTGTCTTGAATATAGAGATTCGGATTCCGAAGATGCAAACAGAAACAGTAGTGCCAGCACTATTTTTGAGGTCCAACTGTTTGACGTTCTCCATTGGTCCAGAGAGCTTGTTTACAAAGTTCTTAATGGGGCTATTGGTTGCAAAATCTGCTTTGGCAAGTTTCCTTTTCGCTTATGTATCTGATGTTGGAGATTTAGTTTTTCTACGAAAGTTGTACGATACTCTTTGGTAAATAGAACTTAGATGTTTGAACATAACCAATCTTTCTCTTGTTGCTAATTAGTCAACTAGATCTTCCCATTTGCAGTACTGCCCACCTGCTAATGCACGATAAAATCTGTCTCTGCAGTATGCTGGTCTTCCATCAGCAGCTTTTGCAGCAGCTTCTGCTAAATCATCATCAGTGATCACCTCCGCTGGCAATCTAGCCAATTCCTCCTTTCTACGGTATGCAGAACAAAATGTGTCAGCAGAAGAAAATTTTAAGCATATAAACTAGGCGCAAATTTAAAATGGCAATTGAAGTCTTCATGTTTGTGCTCATACCTTACGTTGTACTTTTGATTGGTTTTTGAAACCAACTCATTTGATGGATTCTCTTCCTTGGAAAAGGTGGTTTTAAAGAAATCCTCAACTGGTGTAGCAAAGATAAACAGTAGCACTGCTGAAACAAGTAGCACCCCTGTTCCGACTAGTATTTGTTTCAACATTTTGATGACTGGTTTAACCTAGAGACAAGAATTTCCTTTATCAATCTCTTTTATTTTTAAAGATGTTCAAGAGTTGTGGCTAATATGATCGAATGCCATTTCGACACACATACTAAGCCGCGTATATATGTTTATGTTGCTCCATTTCTATTAGCGTGCTCTGCTTTCCTAGGTCAGATTGTGCAGAAATTAGTTTTGCATTGCTATTAATATCAAAATGCCTATTCACATGTTTCATGAATGGATATGCGGTACATATAGATTATGGTATATTTTTCTTGTATGCGAGGGATGATTGGGAAGGCCTTTTTACCTTGTAGGAACCTAACAATCTATCACGTGCCAACACCTGTTGGAAAAGAAAGGAAAAACAATTCTCAGTTTGCAGAATCATTCCAACATGTAGATAGGTGAATCTCTGCTAAAATTGAATCATTCCAACATGTAGATAGGTGAATCTCTGCTAAAATGCTAAGTAAAATAAAGGATGTCTTTGTTGATGTGCCTACATTAACAGAGGATATAATAAGGTCCAATTCAATAATACTTACATATTGCTTCTGCTTTCCATCTTTCTTTCATGTTTGTTTGTTTACACGTTAGTTTCTTTGTATTACTGAATTAAACAAAGATGCTAATATGAACAAAAACCTTAGATCATGCACTTCAATGCATCAAACTCCACATCTTTTAACTCTGATTTGATGGGTTCTCTTTTTGTTCTGGATGATCCGTCTTACTGGTAACTAATAGAATATGTGCCATTGAACTAAATTGGTGAAATAGCTAAACCTTTCTTCTCTTCTTTCTCAGAAAGGAAAGCTACTCAGAAATGTCTCATAATCATATATCAGGATGCAATTTTCTTTGATATATTGACTTCGTGTAACCTGATGTGAGCTTTTTCAGGGTTTCTGATGTCTTGTGGCATCTACTGTTACAGCAGCTTTGTTGTAATTACATCTTCCATTTACATGCTTCTTGTCTAGATTTGCAGGTATATAGCAACTATAATTTGCTAGAAGTCAAGCTAGAAGTGAACTTTCACGATAAAGTTGCTAAATTGAGAACAATGATCCTAACCTCTGGTGGCTTTACCCACATTTGTCCATCGTACCATCCACTCTCTTCATAAGGTATCACAGCTGATAGAAGTCTATCACCAACATAACTCCAACCCTGCAGTATTTCATTAGAATTCGGGATAAGTTAACTCTTTCAGTGGCCATAAGGGAGGGGGAATGAGAGAAGATAATCAGATATAACAGGAGTTCAAAATGGTCTCAATTATTTTATAGGACTCTTTTTAGCATACACGCATATGGATTGATGCCCCTGATGAATTTTCTTTAAAAAGATTTAATGCTAGGACTTCACTGTAATTCTCCTTCCAACCACATAATAACCTACTCTGATAGAACTGTTAACTTAGGTGAATAGATAGTATCACCCCTGTGGGATGCGCAAAGCTATATAGTCCACAGTTATGATGCTTTCTTTAAAGAATAGGCGAAGCTGAAAGAGACAGGTTTTAGTATACAATGTGACTGCCAAAGTTAGATGTGGCGATGAGGGACTGTAAATAGTTCACAAAAGCAACTCTCTTCGCACTCACGGCTAATTTTTTTGCAAATTTTATGCTCCTGAAACAGGTCATGTATCATTTCAAAAGTAGTCTTTCTACCAATAAATGAAGAGGGTTTGCAATTTGAAATAAGAGAAGAACAGGTTGGTTACGATACCAGATAGATTCTTAAGATGATCAACGATACAAGGAAGAGTGTTCCTGTCCCAGCGGATAGGACAAATCTTAAGGGCTCCTGCAAGGTTGTAACAGTGAACCAAGCTGTATCATATTGACAGATATCTAATCTGCAAATGGAATATGTTTCATGACAAACATACTAAAAAGATACTTTTCTTGATGGGTCAGAGGGTTATATCCAAGTCAAGCAGGTTTGTATCAATATTTATCTTCAAAATAAAGTTTTATAATATACCCGTGAAGGATTGAAACTTGCAGCTGCAATTGGAAGCCCAAGAAAGGTGAATGCTACCAACCAGAGTCCTCCAAGTCGAAGAAAGAGAGGCCCTGGAGCCAGCTCACCCCAAGAATACAAGAGTCCATCTTTCAGTGACGAGTACTCATTCACCTGTTTCAGAAGTAGAGATTGGTTGTGGTAAACTCGAAACGAGACGACGTGAATCTTGATTGAGTCTAGTAGACAATCAAGTATTGCTCCTGATTCCTGAAAAAACACATGCATGCCTGACATACCGGTCTTTGCTCAAAAGGGACCTCAACTTCCAAGCCAGGGTCCCAGCTTCGGCCTGGAAATCTGCTAGCACCTCCATCAGGTTCATCTTTCACGGCCTTCACCCAAACCCTGGCAATAGGTTTCTTCGTTCTATGGTAGTTGATAAACCATGATTTATGACAGCATCCTAGTTTAATCTGTCCTGAACTAGGAGTTAGAGAGCAGCAGACATTTAGCCTAAGCATTTACCCTCAACTCACTAAGCTGGGCTAGTTCACCAACAAAAACACTGAATAAGTTTGTGTTCAAGAGAGGAACACAGTCTTGAACTTACTGCTTAACTTTTTTTTTCTTCCTGGGACCATTCTTTATTTGCGTGGAGGAGAAAAATGGAAGTAACCTTTTTTTTGTTGTTATTGCTGGATTCTAAAGTCATTTTTGGCCCCATAAGATCGTGAAGTGTTGTTTTTCCTTTTTAATCTGTCCCACGTGTCTTTGTTTAGCACCGCTCGTCCGATACTCATACGTTTGATGAGAATTATCCAAAATTATGGTCTCGAGTGTGTTGTGTGGCTGGAGCTGGAGTAGCAGCTTGCAGAACGTGGTAGCTGTTTCCTCCCACGCAATGCTGCGTGAATTGCTTGTGTCCCAAACTGGATGTATATGGACAAAAGCATGCAGCTCAAATCCAATTCACACTAAATTTTAAGCCTTTGTTAATAATTATATTGCCTAAAATTTGAATTATAGGTACAATCAAAATTGCCAAATTAAATTTCTCCCCGGCAAAAATGAGTGAAATAAGAATTTTCAAAGCAATAAATGTCAGACTTTTTTTTTTACTTTTCTTATAAAATTAGACAACATTTAATTACATTCTTTGGTTTTTCAAATAATTTATTAGTTAAGTTACGTAATTTGATCTGGATAAAGATATAAAGTGGTCCAATAAATGAGCTAAATCAATAGGTCGAAATCCTGGTGAAAAATGGATCCCGATTAGTGTGGATCGGATCCATATCGAGACTGTGATGGAGAAGCCTGATATGGAAGCTATATATAAATATTAAGGTCTTTTACAATTGATCATATCATTCGTAAGCATAAGGATTCTCTAATCTGTTAAAAGAGCTTACGATTTGAGAAAATAGTAAAAAGACGTTGACCACATCCCAGTGAACAATTCCCATGAAGACGGCGGTGGATTCGCGCTAGTTTTAACTTCGAAAAGCTTGTTTGAAGTTATGGAACCGAAATTAGGTATTTTTCACATTTCTTCATTTATTGTCCTTTCACTTTCGATCCAGGACACCTAACTTAGGTATCATTACGTGTTACACGTGGTATCAAAGCGATGACGCGATCGAGTGGTTAAAAACAAAAATTTTTCGGTTTTTTCTCCATAAGGTTTTCGGAAAGTTAACTTCTATTTCTCAGCTTTTTCTTGCTTTTTATTGCATAAAATTGGTATAAATGTGTTTAGCCTTGAGAAACGGGTTGAAAACGACCCCTGGAGCGAGAAAATCAGACCCGAAACTCGCTGAAAATTGCCATTTTTTGGCGAGGTGCACCTCACCGTCAGGTGCATGTGTCACACGCGCACGACTGGTGAACAGTGGCGCAGGTGGGACAACGCATATGTGTCAGACATGTGGAGAAACGATCACCACACGTGCTAGCGTTGGTGGGTACGCATCATACGCCAAACACATCTCCAGCGCATCTACTCTGGTGTGTGACACACGCTTTCGTGTCGACGCGCGTGCTGAGACGTCAGCCGTACGGATTTGATACAGTAATTTAAAAAAACAAAAGATTTGAGATTTCCCGTAAGGGTGCCCTGGAGTGTTTTGAAATCTGGAAAATTTATAAAGTGATTTTTTTTCTATTTTTCTGGATTTATTGTATTAGTAATAAATTAAAGTTTAACTTTATAAAAAGGAATTAAGGTATTTTGAATCCGATTTCAAGTGAATTTTCATGCTTCGAGCATCACATGAGGGAGATACTTCAAGTTTGTGTGTCTCGGGTCTCATGTTCAATGTTCGGGATTGTATGATAGTTACTCAGAAAAGGAATTGAGACATTTTGAAGCCATTTTTGATTGAATTTTCGTGCAACGAACTTGCCATAAAAGAGATACATGAGACTCTCGTGTCTCGGGTGGTCGGTTTAGTATCCGGTAATGCACAATAGTCGCTTTGTTGAGATTTGTTCTTTACGAGAGTCTCAAATGAAGTTTTCAGAGAATGTCTTTAGCACGAGTGTGTGATAATAAGACTATGCATTCGGTTTTTGCATTTCTTAATGTTACATTGTCACATACCATATGCCCATAAAGAATGTTAGGATGACATAAAGATGTATCCCTTATGTTTGTGTACTTTTTGAGTGCTGATAAGGATGTAGTCACCAAAGTGACATTTCAAGTCAGTATTTTGAACTGTTCTACTTGCAAGTTGGGAGATGTCTCTGATTTTTTGTGTGGTTATTATACCCAAAGGTGTTGACCTTACATAACATTTTGAAATGTGTATAAAGACATTAGATAGAGGAAAGTTGTTGCTCAAGTGACCTATTCGCCCAAAGGTGGTAGTGTCATGAGAGTTAATGGTTTGTACTCTAGTCACTTTTATGTAGAGGTCTAATTGCATATATTATGTATTCAGCCCAAAGGTGTTTCATAATATGTGTGATCAGATTTTTAGTAAAGATAGTATTTAATGGCTTTGAATATCATTGTTGTCCGACATTTGTGCTGATATAATCAAAGTTACTATGCAGTCACCTTTTTAGTCAACAATATCAATTTCACCATTGAAACCCTGACTGGTTTCAATACAAAGAAGTGGACAGAGGATGTATTGAATGCTAAGGAGATAGTTGAGGTTGATATGGCCATATGGACGAATAGTCTATCTCCATCTACATCCATGAGCTCGAGAGCTTATAAGGCATCCTATAAAGCTTGGGATCGGTATAACAGATTAGGTCTTATGACCATTAAGAGATCCATACCTGACCATCTGCTTAGTGGACTTCTAGACACAGACATAGAGAAGAAGTTTCTTGGTAATGTCTCCCAGAGATACATAGTCTCACCTAATGTTGAGATAAGTACCTTGCTGAAAGAATTATTTTCCATGAGGTATAAGGGAGAAGGGGGAGTAATGGAGTACATATCAAGAATGATCCATCTCCATAATAGATTGAAGATGTTAAACATTCATCTTCCTAATGTCTTCATAGTTTACCGGACTCTGAACACACTCCCTCTAGAGTTTAGTAATCTAGTGATGACATACTATTCGTAAGATGAGGAATGAGACCTTAGTGCTTTGATTGCTCTTTGCGTTGATGAGGAGGAGAAACTCAAGCTTACTATTCCTACAGTCCTCGAAGCAACTAAAGGGAAGGCAAAGATGAAGCCTGCTAAGATCAAAGGTAGAAAGTTTAAATCTTCTCCACATGCTGATGTTGGTCAATCCAGTGCTAGTAAAGGTTCACATGACATGAAAAAGCCAGCAGTTTAAGGTCTAAAAGGAAAGATTGTGACCATCGGTAACTCCTTCGCTTATTAATTTATGAATCTAATTTGCAATAGTCGCATTAAGTATTTGGTGTTCATTTCCTGGATAAAGCCAAATATAGGGAAAGAGGAACTGATGGTTGAAAGCAATGAAGAAGCAGATGTAATATCTATAGGGAATGTACGTACTGAACCTTATTATAAGTTTCATTTTGGGTTTTACGCGACACATGTTATATGTGATCTTTTGATCAATTTTGGACAAACGAGGTTGACATTTTGTATTTAATGCCTCTGATGTACAGTTGTTGGTTAATGCAAAACATAATGGTACAACTTTCTTGTCATATGGTTTGTATAGAATGTGTCTTACCCCAAATTAGTATATGCTTCTTCGTATCTTGCTAAATAATTCATGAAAAGAAGAACCCTAATGAATGAAAAGTCATACATAGTGTGATATAAAAGTTTAAGCCACATTTCCAGAGCTATGGTTGAGAGATTGATTAAGGAAAGCGTTTCTCAATTCTAGATTATGATGATTTGGGAACAGATGCTGACTGTTGCAGGGGTAAGTTGACTAATAAGGATATTGAGGTCAACTCATACTTTTGACTTATTGAGTCTGATACATAAAGATATCAATAGACCTTATACAGTTGTATTGTGCAATTCTAAATGTGTTCTGACATTTGTTGATGATTATTCTCATTACAGTTATGTGTTCTTGCGTAGAGACTGAAGGTTGAGAACCAATTGAAAAAATTCATCAAGATAGTCAAATTTGACCGTAGAGCAGATTATCATGGCTAACATGATGTTTTAGGACTTGAAAAGGTCCGTTTGTCAAATATTTGGAATTAGTTAGAATAGTAACTTAATTCACTATGTCTAATAGTTCTGAGCAAAATGGTATATTGCCGAAAGACATAACTAGACCCTAAGAGACTTGAAGAAGTCGATGCAGAACAGAGCTATTCTACCTTATTATCGAGAAGATTGGAAACTCAGCCTTGCACACATTCATGAATGAGGCTGCCCTACTGGAGTTATATAATCCTTACAAAGAAAAATTACATACTCATTCCATTCATTGCTATTTACTAAAATATCTTGATCACTTTAAAGCTACAACTTTTACTATAGAAAAGCAGGGACCAAAATAGTGGAATCACAAACAGTTAAGTTTCTAGAATACGATATCTATGATGATGGTGAGCCCTTTGACCCTTTAGATGATAGCAAGGTGTATACTACAGTTATTATGTACTCGCCACTCATACAGTTAGATCTGGTAGATCTAGGTCTTTGTACCATGCCTGTACAGGAAAAGGAACCCATACCTGTACACATAGAAGTTCTTGGAGGTACAAGATCTAATGCAGTTATGAAGATCCGCCAGAGTTAGATGACCTGCTATTCTGTCTGATTACATAGTCTATTAGGTGAACAAGACTATGATATTAGACATGTTACGAATCCAGTTACTTTTAAAGAAGTTGTTTCTGAACCCAATGTGAAATTGTGGTGGGTTGCAATGACTGATGAGATGCAAGTCATGACGCATAGTAAGGTCTGGTAGCTAGTTAATTTTGTAGCAGAACTGCAAAATCATCAATTGTAAATGAAGTTTTAAGACCTAAGGATTTCAGGATAAAGTTCATTGATTTATAGGCTCGCTCAGTTGCCTGATGGTTCACTCAGGGAGAAATGTTGACTTTAATGTTACTTTTTCTCTTGTATTTTGAGTGATTATGACAATTGTAACTCATGATGATATAAAGTTACATCAGATGGCTATCAAAACCGTTTTCCTTAATAAAGACCTTTATAAAGTTGTCTATATGGTACAACCTGAAGGATTTCAGGATCCAGAGGAAACTGACATAGTTTGTGTATTATGCAGATCAATATATGATTTACATTAAACCTCCCAAAAGTGATACCTTGCATTTGATGAGGTTGTGACCTCTTTCAGTTTCATGAAAAATAAAGTTAGAAAGATGCTTGTACTATGAGGTCAAGGGGAGCAAAGTTATCTTCCTATTATTGCATGTGGAAGATGTATTACTCACATTGAATAACTTAACTATATTGCATGAGGTTAAGCAACTTTTGGCTAGGTATTTCAACATGAAGGACCTTAGTGAAGCATCTTTTGTCCTAGGTATTCAGATTCACTAGGACAGATCTCAACACTCATCAGACCTCTCACAGAGTGCATACATTGAGTATATGTTACAAAGGTTTAATGCCATTAACTGTAAACCTGTTGTAACACCTATCTCTCATAGTGAGAGATAATCTTTGGCATAGTATCCAAAGAAAAAAGTAAAGAGAGAGGTTGTGAAGAATGTTCCGTATACTAGTACAGTTGATAGCCTGATGTATGCTCAGGTAAGTACTAGGCGGGGCATTGCATTTACTATTAGATTGTTTGGTCAATATCTAGTTAACCCAGGTGTAGACCATTGAAATGCAGTCAAGCGAGTGTTGAGATAATTAAAGGGAATCAAGGATTATATGTTGACATATAGAAAAGTCAACAAACTAAACCTCGTAGGGAATTCAAATTCAAATTTAGCTATGTGTCTAGATTATTGAAAATCCACTTAAGGTTACAGTTTTTTAAGTTTGTAGATGGTACAATGTTGTGGAAGAGTGTCAAGTGGACATGGGTGATTTCCTCGACCATGCATGCATAGTGCATGCTATAGGGCTGCTTTACAGACGATTTAGCTCAGAAACTTGATTTCTGAGTTGTCTGTGGCTGATTCAGTGGCTAGACCTATTTGTTTGTATTGTGGTAATCTTCTTGCAATGTTATTTAATAACAACAAAGACTATCACAGGATCTTAACATTTAAAGGTCAATTATTTGGCCTAAAGGTGTTGACATAAAAGGTGACATTAAGGTTTGGAGCATTTAAAGACTGAGGAACTATAAGTCAATCCTTTTACTAAAGGACTTTCCCCACTTGTGTTTGTGACACAAGTATACAGTATAGGTGTTTTGACATCTTTAGACACTGTTATTAGTGGATTATTGTGTTTGCTCCATGTACATTTGTACATTTTGATGTATTATGATGGTATGATGGTTCATCAACAAAGATGATCATCGTTTATCCTTAGTAATATGTATTATCATATATTGTCATAATACGTATGAAAGTCTTAAGATTTGTGTCGTTCTTAAGCATTTAAAGGTCATTGGGCATATATACAGATTGACCATGTGCTTATGTCATTTAGACGCATACAGTTCTAGTACGAGTATCCATGAATTTGACATGACATAGGAGGTATAATTTTTTAATCCCATAAAGGTGTTTTCTAATGCAGTTTAGCATTCAGTTAGAGAACATAAAGGTTTTCTCTAATGCAGTTTAGCATTCAGTTAGAGAACATAAAGGTTTTCTCTAATGCAGTTTAGCATTTTGTGGGAGGAAACAAGTTTTCTCTAATACTGTTTAACATTCGGTGAGAGAAAACAGAATTTCTCTAACACAGTTTAGCATATGCGGTTTAGCATAAAGTTAGAGGAATCGAGACCTATAAATGAAGATGATATAGTTTAGATCATAAAGGTATCATCTTAGTTTGCCACACTCTATTTTCCCAATGATGTTAGTGAGGTATTAGGTATACGTGATTGTATTAGATCTGTGTCACACATGACACATGCATTTGATACTTTTCGGTATCGAAAGCCTTGCGAGACAGAATGATGGACTTTCATTATCTTTTTATCAAATGTTTTGTTTTTAAACATAGTCGATTAATTCAGTAGCGTGGCTTAACTGAGTTTTTAAACTATTTTTAAACTAGAGTCAAAACTGCAATTAATGCTTGTCCAAAGGAGAGAATGTTGGACAATTTAGTCCTTTCCCATACAGTTGGACAACTATTAATTGCATTTTTCGATTTTTCAATAAATTATCGGTTAAATTACGTAATTTGATCCAGATAAAGATAATAAAGTTGCCCAATTAGTATGGACTGACCCATATCGGCCTTGTAATGGGGAAGCCCGATATGGAAGTTATATATAAAGGTTAAGGTCTCCTGCAGTTGCTCATATCAATCGTAAGTATAAGGATTATCTGACTCGTTAAGAGAGCTTATGTTTTAAGAAAACTGTAGAAAGACTTAAACCTCGTGTCGAGAAATACTTTCCATAAAGGTCCTAAGAGATTCGTGTTCATTTGGAACTCAGAAACAACAACGGAATTAGAGATGAAACCGAAATCAAGTATTCCGCATTACCTTCGTTTTTAATCCTTTTATGTATAATCCTAGGTATATAATAAGTTCTGTACTGTATATTACACTTTGTTCCAAGATTCTGCCCCAAAGGCCCAAACGACATCGACAGAGTTGAAACAAATTAACAGAAACAGAGAATCTGAACCTATTCTCCTCTAAAATCCTCCCTTTGGATGTGATTCAAGGTTGATAGTTACAGTTACTAACGCGCGACTTATTTTTTTAACTACGAAGTATGAGAGATGACATGCACCGTTTTTTGCTGTGCAACTTTCTAGGTAAATATCGCAATCAACACATTTAAGACATGGAAGATCATTGTTAAAAGGGTTAATTATTGAAAAAAAAAATTCAATTTATTTAATCTTAAATAATTTGTTATTAGTTAGGGTAAAAAAATAAACATTTTTTTTGTAATTTAAGAAATTTAAAAAATCATAAAATTTAAATTTAAAAAAAACTTTTAATTTTCTATTTTATAAAAAATTCCTCTTAAATTTTGGTTAAAAATAACGAAAAATACACACAGTATGCAAATTAGACGTGAACTAATTAAAATTCACTAATATAATAACCTAACTCACTTCTTAGTAAATTTGACTTAAGTTAATAATTTAAGATAATTATAGCTAATTATTAGTTTGAATTATATTTAATTAATTTGGATCAAATGTAAAAATTAGATTGAATTATCATGTAAATAATATTTAATTAACCCACGTCTGATATTCATGATGCGTGTCTTTCTTCATTTACTTTTTATTTTTAATCAAAGTCTATGAGAGAAGCGATTTTTTTGAAAAAACTAAAAATTTATCCATATTTTTATTTATCACATAATTAGCACATGTCATATTATTATCACATGATAAATAAATATTAAAATATTAAAACCTTTAAATCCCCAATTCCTAAAATACTTTTAATCTTCTAACTTGATGATGAACAACAAAGGCAACGTTTTACTGGAGATAAGTTGATATCCAATGCCTGAATATCTTTATGTATTTTTTGATCCTCCCTATCGATATTCTTGACTTTTCTCTCAATTCTTTGTTCGTTATCATTCTCTATTGCATTTTTTAGCCTATCTTGTTCCTAAAGCTGAAACACGGACAAGGCAAAAGCGTACATTGCATCAATTACTTCCTCAGATATTCTTTCCAGAGTTTGTGCTCATTGATTACAAATAACAAACACCGGAGCAACACCAAACCAACCAGTTGAAAAGGGAACTATACCATTCATTATTACTTCCGAGTTCTTATTCGTATAATAGACATTTAACAAGCCAATTACTCAAGACTCTTTGTGTAACCTCCCAGAACACCTACATAAGAAGCAATGTTTGAGGTCCAGTGGAGAAGTTATGATTGTAATTGAGCCTTTTCCTTGAGGTATTTTAAGAATTTTAAATTTTATTAATAAATACATTAATAATCAATTTATTTATCATACAACATTTATTATCATAATAAATTAATTAATCATTCATCAAACGATAAATTATCATAGCGTCCTACCACATCATACTGTTCATGTTGTTTCTCAAGATCATACACTAAATACAAACACACAATTCACCAATCGCCTACGATACAACTAAGAATGACTTTAGAGTTCCCCTCACATGTAATGGCCTCTGATCCACTGATAGTTGCCCGCCCCCCTTCTACTGCGTGCGCAATCTGCTGCCTTCTGCAGCTCTCACTTTCGAGAAATAAGGATGTAACTGAGTTCAGAATAGAGCAGTTAGAAAATTTGTAATTGACAAGTGCTAGTGACAAAGGCAGAACCAATTTATGCAAGCCCACTTGAAAACCACATAAAAAACCTTGTCTGGGATTTGAAAACTTCAAATGGAAAAGGGAAAAAAAAAAAAAAAACCATAGGCTAGTAACACTGGAAAATAGAATTTACCATTGCTTCTCTTGCAGTTAGCCTGTCGTGATGATCATATCGAAGAAGCTTGTCAAGAAAGTCGATGGCCTACAAAGCACAAGATACCTTGAAAGAATCAAAACCAATTTAAGGCCATTTTATGCAGAGCTAGAATCAGCTAAATGAATTAACATGAGATGAGAAACCTCTGGGGAAACAAGATGCTGATTATCTGGGTTCATAAATTTAGACCATGGCTTCCTACTATGCCTGCAGCAGAGGAAAACAACAAACAAAATCAGAGTAGATAGGGATGATACCACGTTACCTGTTTTCCTTTTTGGCACACATGTAATGTACAGTGCAATGCTTCAGATGAAATGAAATACAGTAAATCTTGCCAGAGGTTACAAGGAATGCCACTTTGACATCAACACTGCTTTAGCTCGAGGATTGAGAAAATGATTTCATGCTATTGAACAAGATTAAATAAAAAATAGTAGACAAACCTCCCAACAAGTGCTTCAAGTTGAGGATCAAGCTCTAAGTGATACTTGTTTAGATATGCATTCAACTCATCAGTTCCAAGCACCTGGACTCAAGTAAGAAAATGACCACTAGGTCAATTGTTGATAGTTCAAATCGACATTTTGCATAAATTTCTCATAGCTCGACTGGCATACCATGCCTCATCAGTTTGGTTAGATCCACCAAATACAGAAGACACTATTACCTTTGCAATTTTGACAAGCTGATCTTGATTGTCATGACCATAAAAGAAAGGTTCCTTCCTAAATATCTGTATCAATTTATAAATGCCATCAGTAAGTTGTATATGATTTATTCTATAAAGTACACTAGAAAGGGCGCATGAGGGCTTCACATATGGTTCTCACCATTCCGGCAAACATACATCCAAGGCTCCACATGTCCAGAGAATAGTCATAGTCCTGTAAGTCAACGAGAAGTTCAGGCCCTTTAAAGTATCTGAAAAACAAGAAGCAACTTTAGTATTTCAGCACGGTTATATCACAATAAAATTGTTAACATACGAAGGAAAATCGACACTCCTTTTGGCTTATCCTCCAAAAAACCTCAATTTTTGTTATAGCTTCATGAATCACGTTATTAATCCAAATAAAGTCAGCTCCTCAAGATCCATTAAACAGAAAAAGAAAAGCTAGTCATAAAACTATAAATCTAAACAGACAACAAGGAATGGGAAATTAGTTCCATCAAATTCTTTTCATAGTGACAACTGACATGATATAAAGAATTAATTATTTTCATTTCAACTTAGTAGATTACTGAGTAGCAGACCTCAATTTTCATATATACTGCCAATACAGGTGATATCTTTTGATAGTACCCTACAGCAAGAGGCTAAATACATGATCTCTTAATAATAATCCAGAAACACAGAACATGTTGTGTCATTATACTTCAATGCACACACAAAATGATACTGCTTCAATATTGTTTCCTGTGCAGACCCTAAGCAGAAGATTCTATATATCCATCAGTATGTGGAAAATTTATAAATCATAAATTAAGAAGGATTTGGAAGAGATAATTGGCGAAGATGTCACCAATATATTACCTAGATGCCACTCTAACATTATATTCTTTGCCAGGGTGGAAAAACTCAGCAAGACCCCAATCGATCAAACGAAGCTTTCTCAGTTCATGGTCTATCATAACATTGTGAGGCTTAACATCTCTATGCATTATTCCTTGTGAATGGCAGTAATCTAATGCCTGCATTACCAAGGAAAAAGTTCATTTACTCAAAAAATTCTGCATTTTGTAGATCATTTGTCTTCACATGATAGTTCGGTCCTCATTCTAAGGTTCACATATCCAGCGGTCACCTCAGCCAAAAAGGTGAAATGAAAGCTAAATTTACATAAATCTCGTAGTTTATGGAGTGACAATAAAAGATATTCATATGCAAAATAGAAGCCTATATGCATGAATATATATATCTCATTTATATAAACAAAAGGGAATATGACATTCTAACTTAGAAAAATAGCGTGAGATCAAGTGATACCACAAAACTGTAACTCTTTGCCTGTATGTGCATCTGTGAGAGAATGAGAAACGATATTCGTAAATTACCTTGAGAAGCTCATATATGTAGTAGCGGATGTCATAATCATTCAAAGTGGGATACAAGACTTTGAAATCTGTGCTGTTCACAAATTCAAATATCAAACTTGGAGTTTTCGAATGCTGATCTCTGACCACATCCAGAAGCTTGACTATATTCGGGCCACCAGAGAGGTTCTGCAGGATTTTTATTTCTCTCTTTATCTGCAAAAATATCAACAAGCAATCATTACTATGGCCCCCAAACAAGTTCCCACCTGGTTTGAAGCAAAAAATCTCATGTAGAATAACATAAAACATCAGGCACGCATAAAACCTAGAAAATTGAATTAATCACCTTCTTTTTCTTTACAGGTTTGAGAATCTTGATTATGCATCGTTCCTTACTGTTCACATTAATTCCTTCAAAGACCTCACTATACTTCCCCCTCCCAACTTTACGAACAACCTCATAATTGTCCTGTTCGCTGAAAATAAGATATACCAAGCTCAAAAGCAATACTATAATCGACATAACAGAGACAAAACAAAAATCCAGAGTTATACATCGATCAAGCCTTAACACAATGTAAGGAAAGGAGGAAGCTAATACATGTAAAGCCAAGTAATTAATACTACTCTGAACTGTTTGGCAATCAAAAACCAATCAATCGCATTGCTAGCTCAGTGTAGTTAAGCTATAAGAATACAAACACTCTCTAAGCCAAACAGTACCAATCTAACTCAAATATCAGCATATAAATAGTATGTTAAACGAATTAAAGAAACAAATATTAAGAAAAAGCAAGAGATTAGGGTTCAGAAAAAGTTAACCCCCATTGAACAGCAAGGGACTCGTAATCCCAGTACTCCTTGGGACGAAAAACGTTGACGTCGGCGTAGACTGTGGATTTCGACATGGACCGCAGGACCGAACTCGAACCCAAACCCGAGAACAAGTTGATGTTGTTTGTTTTATTAGCGGGTATTGGATCAGGAGCGGGGGTGGTGATGCGCAGGTTAGGATGGTGCGCAACCGGTGCATGCGAGGCAAGGACGGCGCACACTATGAGGATGCGCAGTACCTGCACTATATCTGCGTTCAGCACAGCTTCCCCTTTCATTCATTCATGTCACAGTACACAATAGTACGATCCACACAACTGGCAACACCTAGCCCCAAAACGACGCTCTAAATAAACCATCTCTAATTCCAACCTCCTGATTTGAGGCTCCTTCTAAGATGCCCAATACTGAGCTTCACTTATTATTAAATTGAATTTCCAAGAATGTCTTATCTAGGTCAACCTCGTAAGGAAGCAACTAGATAGTATCCAACATTATTTTTCATAAATAATATACAACCCTAAGTCATGCGTTGGACCATCCATATTGCCTTGGTGGGGTAAGCGTCAAACGTTGGACCACATGCCAAAAGTTTTGTCAATGCATTTATTTCGTTTTTTTTTTAGTACAAGGGAGAACTAAAAATACCTAAACTAAAACACGCATCGCGCGGCGGTACTCGACTCCTTGTCCTGAGCTGCCCTGGACTGCAACAGCGACCAGTTGATCCACACACCGGTTACCTTCTTGGGGTACATGCTCAATTTGCACCACCCAATTACGATGGAGAAAGTCCCAGGTACTTGCCAATAACAAAGGATTGATATCAGTCTCAGGAAAGGGCGATAAAAGCAGTTAAAAGATCTATAGGGCGTCCACTTCTAAGATGACCCGGCGAAACCCCAAATTTCAAGCTAGGGTGAGGCCGGAATGAACTCCCCAGAGCTCAGCATTGATAGCCGAGTTGCGATAGATGTGTTGGGAAAAACCGCCACACCATTGGCCTTGACTGTCGTAGATTAGGCCACCAACGGTACCGATACCTGAACTCGAGTTAAAAGCACCATCCGTGTTGAACTTAACCCACTCCCTGGGTAGTTTGGTCCATCTCACCCGACTGCCCACCAAAAGGCCTTGATTACGAAACACTTGGTTTTCAACTTCCCGCGTTTGAACGATCCACTATACATAAGCCAAAACCGCTCGCGGGGCATCATCTGGCCAGACAAAGCATTCTTCAAAAAGGCTTTGGTTTTGCTACTTCCAAAGCATCCAACAAGCGACACCAAAAATAAGGGACCATGCCGCGTGTGCCACTTGGTGCCTCTTGAGTAAGTTGGTCGTCACCGAAGTCTCCGCTGCCTGGTGGAAAAAGTCTTTATCGACAAGTTCCGAAGGAAAATTCCCCCAAAAAGCTTGCACTCGCGGGTAGTCTTGGAGGACATGTAAGGCAGATTCTTCTAGCCCGCAAATGTGACAGATGTTGTCAGACGCAATGTGCCTCGCTACCTGCTGTTGGTTAGTAAGGAGCTTCTGCTTGGTAACGAGCCAAAGGAAAGTTCTAATCTATTGGGGTCCCAACCATTTCCAGATAACTTTCCACGGCCAGTAGAGATGTCTGGGATGTGCCCTTCGATTAATGCATAAGCAGAAGCAATCGTGAATTTGCCATTCGCAGTGGGACCCCATCTAAAAGTATTGTTGGCGGTAGGAGCACCATTAGGTAGCAAGGTCGCAAGAGCCAGATAGATTGAAATTGGCAGGAACTGTTGAATCAAACTCTACTTCCAGCTGACATCTTCGTTCCTCAATTCCACTACTATAGCATAGATTTCTCTCTCTGAGACCTGAGAGGTTGCCACAGTGTGTAGTGGACCCCAAGTAATGCCAGTTATCGTGCTAGAAGCCGATTTCCCTTCCATTGCCCAGAGTCCACTTGAGACCTTGATGAACGTACTGCCAAGTGGCAGCAATGCATTTCCTAAAGCTCGATGCCCCTACAGAATCAACCGTGGCAGGGATGTAGTGGGGGTCTATGTGATATTTAGAGCGAAGGACCCGGACCCATAATGTCGTCGGCTGAGTTATCAGAGCCCACCCTAATTTAGTTAACAATGCATCATTCGTAGCCCGAATTTTCTTAAGACCGAGCCCACCGGTGGTTTTGGGTTGGCAAACTGTCTCCCAGTTAACCAGGGACATTTTCCGCTGCTCTCCCATGGAACCCCAGATGAAGTTTTGCATGATTTTTCCAACTCGTCACAAAGTCTCCGTGAAAGGCGCACAGTTTGCATAGTGAAGACGGGAAGGGCCGAGAGCACAGATTGGGTTAGGGTGACTCGATCGGCCAAAGACAGTTGTCGGGCGCGTCATCCTGTAAGTTTCTTTTAAGCAGTATCAAGGATGTGCTAGTAAGTGTTCTGTCCGGTACGCTCATGAATCAAGGAGACACCTAGGTATCTACCTAGGTTGTGGGTAGGCTGGATGTGAAGGGCTTGGCTAATGCGACGCACCGTCTCCAACTAAACGTTCTTGGAGAAGAAAATCTTAGTTTTAGTTGTGTTAACTTTCTGTCCGAAAAGATGACAGAACTCCTCTAACGTCTGAGCAATCACCTGCGCCTGGGTATTCGTAACTTCCGTGAGCAGAACCAGGTCATCCGCAAAGAAAATGTGAGATAGTGGGGGCCCTGTAGGACTCAATTTGGTGGGTTTCCAAACACCTTGACCTACTTTCCTGGAGATTAGGTGACCTAGACGCTCCATGCAAAGAACAAACAGATAAGGCGAGAGAGGGTCTCTTTGCTGAATCCCTCTGGAGGGGCTAATAGGATCCAAGACCGATCCCTGCCAAAGAACCTGTGTAGTCACCGTCGTAACACACTGCATAATTACCCAAATAAGTGAATCCGGGAGACCGATAGCTTCCAACGTGTGGTGGATAAACTCCCAACGCAGACGGTCATAGGCTTTTTCTAAGTCCACTTTGATGGCCAAAAAGCCAGTCCTCCCTTTTTTCTGTCATATCGAGTGAATTACTTCCTAGGCAATAATGATATCATCTATGATTTTTCGGCCCGGGATAAAGCTACATTGATTCTTTCGCACAAGAAAGTCAAGAAGGGGTTTGAGCATGTTAACAATGACTTTAGAAATAATTTTGTAGAGAAACATTACATAGGCTAATAGGGAAATTTTGATTGAGACTAATCGGAGACGGAGTTTTGGGGATAAGAACAAGGAGAGTGTGGTTGAGTTCTTTTTCCCATTGTTCTTGTCGGAAAATCAACTAGACGTATGCTGTCACTTTTGGACCGACCATCTCCCATTGCTTCTGAAAGAAAAGAGCATTGAAGTCGTCCACTCTAGGGGCTTTATCCGGGTTCATGTCGAATACCACGTGCTTGATTTCGATGGCCTGGATGGGAGAGGCGAGGTCACGAAGGCTTTGTTCTGAAAGGGCCGGAAACTCCCCTAGAATCGGGCTCGGATATGGGTAATCGTCCTCTCTGGTAAACAAACGGGTAAAATAATCGCGGGCTAGTTGATGCATTTGGCTAGGGTCGGAGACTACTTCCCCCTGGGGGCCTTTAAGACTCGCGATCCTCTGATTCTTGCGCTTAGTCAGAGTGAGGGTGTGGTAATATTTCATATTCCTATCCCCCTGCGAAATCCATTCACACCTAGCTCTCTGGTGCCAAAAAATTTCTTCTTCATTCAAAACTTGATACAGCTCCCACCTCAATTGGTCCTCCAAGGCTATCATGGAATCATAATTCTCGTCATTAATAGTTTGCTGAATACCCTGAAGGCGGGCGAGTAGTCGTTTCTTTCTATGGAAGATGTTACCAAAGTCAAAGCGATTCCATCGAGTGAGCTACTGAGAGAATTTAGCTAAAGAATTGCTCATCGTAGCATCGTCCGAAAGTCAATGTATAGCTACAATCGCTATAAAATCCGAGTGAGTGAGCTAGGCATTTTGAAACCGGAACAACGGAGGCCTAGGAAGACGGGGAGTCGGGGGATGAAGCTGAATCCATATGGGCCAATGGTCAGAACCTAGGAACGGTAGATGGTAATTGACCCCATGGGGAAAGGACTGCAACCATGTGGAAGACCCAAAGGCTCGATCTAAGCGGGCTTGAACCAGGCCTCGGCGTCATGTAATCCTGAAGCCAACATAGCCTAGATCATGAAGGCCACTGGCAGAAACCGAATCCTGGAACTTAGCATGCACAATTCGCGTGTTAGGGGCTCCCCCTCTCTTGTCTGCGACTTCCAGTTTAACATTAAAGTCACCACCGACGAGCCAAGGTCTATTGTGCGATCGACCTAGCCATTCAAGCATAGGCCAAAGAAGTTGTTGAGCAGAATGCTGGGGGCTAGCGTAAACCATTGTAAAATCAAACGAAACATCCTTATAGTGGACCGTGGTATGAATAAATTGTCGATGGGCTAGGCCGATGAAAATATGAAAATTCCCTTTCCATAGAATCCAAATCCCAACCGCGAATCCGACGGCTTCCACCCGGAAAAAAAAAAAATCAAAGCCTAGACTACGAGCAACTTCATGTGCCCTAGATCCACTAATTCGAGTTTTCAGTAAAACCAAGATACCCGAGTTGTAGTGGCAAATATAGTTGCACAGGATAGTCCCAAAACGAGTACCTCCTGCACGTTGGCAATTCCAGATGAAAATAGACATAAGCACAAACTACACGGAGAAGGTACCTCCCGGGGGAGCGTTGTGAGAATTCGTACTCCTTGGCTGCCGCTCCAGCTCCTCTTGGCTTTTTCTCAGGGGAAGGTCTTGCGGTAGATCAGCCTTTCCTGCTATATCTGGAGGTTCGACGGACTGTAGGTCGGGACTCTCCCCTACGCTAGGAAGGGCTTCCGACATCTTGACCCCGTCCATCTGCTGTATGCTCGCCTCTGCCTCTGCTACACAGTCCTCAAAAACCTGTGGATCACAAAGCATTTCCGTGTGAGATAGGATAGTAAAAGCTATGTTTTGGTCCGACGCAGTAGGCTGCATTGGGTTTTGGGGAGCGATGCCCGGGGGTGGCAGCGATAGGGGCCTAACTCCAGAGCTTTTGCCCTTGAGGAACAGTTTGTGGCTCCCTCGTGGGCCCTTTTCTGGCATTGGTGCTTGGCCCATGGGCTATAAACACTTGTCCATTCTTAGTGGGCTTGGTGGGTCCAAAGAGTTCCTGTGATGGGGGCCTAGGGCTTGTGCCCACGATAGCAGGGTGTGGTGCACCCACACCAGATGCTTCTTCGTTGTCCGTAATTTTGGTAGCTGTCAAAGCTGTGAAAGAGAGCCAATCTTTGGAGAAGATTCATTACTGCTCCCTACGTTCAGTTGACGTGATTTCAATTGGACCGTAGCATGTTGTAGCCATTGTGGCTGCACCCGACTCCGTCGTTAAACATACACCCAAGGCCTGTAGTTCCCTCTCGTCGGTGACTGAACGTCTGTCGTTTGCGGTCCAACGTTTTCTCCTTCAGGCACAGGGGGGTCTTCTCTGTGGGCTGTCCACCTTTGGGCGGTTGGGGAGGCTGAGAAGCAGCTCGTGGATAGTGGAGGTAGGAGGTAGTGGAGTGCCCGACTTTCCCACAAGAATAACATAGTTGAGGTAAGCCCTCATACGTGATTTGGAGCAGCTTGCCATCCAATTCCACGCCGGTTTTCAATGGTTGTGTGAGGTCTAAATCCACGGCAAGCCTAGCATATCGGCCACGATGGGCTTGCAAAGTGAACTCATCTATCTTCACTGTTTGTCCGACAACATAACCGATGGCTGTGAGAATTTTCGGGTGGTAGCGAGCTAGAGGAAGCTCCGGAATCCTGATCTATGCGACAGCGTAGGTAATCTTCCCCTGTTTTGGTCGAAAATCCGGCGTCCATCGTTGTACTGCCAAAGCCTGTCCATATGTCATCCATGGGCCATCGGTTAGACCATGATAGTAGTTGGCGTCTTCCAAGAAACGAACCAGATAAAAATCTTGCTCCAAATCGACAATTTTAATGGGTCCTCTCCAGTGCCAAGGTGCCCGCAGTCGGGAACTCAAAGCTTGGAAGCCGATGCGACGCCCTAGGAGTTGGACAACGATAGCCTTCGTCCACTGCGTGTCTAGTTTTGCTTTAAACGTAGTTGAGAGTATTATGCCATCCCCTTGTTCACCGGTGAAGGCCTAATATGCCCCTCCTCAACTGCTATGGTGGCTTCGTTTGGCAAGAGTATCTCGTCCACCTCGGCTAGAGCTGCATGATCCCCTGCTACTGCTGCTTTATACGACAATGAAGGCCAGGTCTGCACGTCATCCTCTCGTTTCCGAGTTCTACTTGGTTTCAGCTGGGAACCCTCAGGGTCGAGGGCCGCCATGGACGCGTCGCAACGTGAGGGAAAACGATAACAAAACACCAAACGAACCACTCTAAAGAAAAAGGATCTGTAACAACAACCACGTTAACTCGTTAAGAAAACGAAAACCGCGCCACCTGGTCTCTCACTAACTTTCTCCATTTATTTTGTTAAATCTTAAAAATGAAACGGTCAAATAAAGAGCATATCGTGAAATTGGTATTAGATTGGGTTTTGATACTATTGATAATGTTATGTATTGTTTTAGGTAATTTTGCAAATTTATGTAATAGTTTTAAAATTTTTTAAAAAATTATAAAATATTTTATTGTCATATTATACAGTTATATTGTATATTTTTAACCATGTCTCCAAAAATTATAATAATAAATAATAATCACGAACTTAATTTAATTTGTAAAATTAAGTTAATAATTATTAATAAATATAATTAAATTTAAAATATATAAATTTAATATAAATTTTGATTTAATAATTAAAAATATATATAATAAATATTAGTTTATAAAAATAATTTTTAAATTATTTATTTTAAAAAATATATTATTTTATTAATAATTTATTAATAAAAATTATATAAAATTTTTAAATAAAAAATTGTTTTTAAGTTTTATTTAATTTATAATTATTATTAGTAATAAAAATATTTCTTATTATTTTAAAACAAAAATTAAAAATTCACAATAATTATAAAAGTTAAAATAAATAAAAAACTAATTAAAAAAACTTTGAAAAAAAAGAGAAGGAGAGGTAAGAGGGAGAGAGGGAGATTTAAAATTGTTTTGAAAATCTTTCAAAAAAGTCCCTTATTTTTTAAAATTTTAAGTATCGGCTGATATTTAGCCAATATTTTAAATACTGACTAGTACCATTCGAAATGAAACTAATATTGACTGATATTTAAATCTGATATTATCCACCTTTTATTTCATACTGATTTTGATCCGATACAAAAATCGTATTCAAAATAATGATAAAGAGTATAAAAGCCGCGCACTTTGCCTTCAATTTGCTTCAATTTTTAGGCAAATATCTTTAAAATATGCACACACACAAATAATCATAACACGATAATTAGGAATAAGTTATGCTCGTATCAATTTGCATAAATCCCTTAGTTAGTTTAACTCAATTTTAATGCATTCACTTTATATAAATTAGAAAATATATAATGTAATTTGACCTACGCTTTCTTTATTATATGGAGCAATTAGACTAGGATCAATTATTCTAATATAATCAAATCAGATAATTATATAAAATTTAAAAAATGTTTAAATTGGTTCTTTTACTCTAAATGTATATAGGTCATTAAATTTAAATTTTTATAAATGTTTTTAAAAATCAGACTGGAAGTTAAACTGTCAAGATAAAAAGTTTAAAATTTAAAAGATTCAATCAGTATTAGGCTATCATAAAATCAGCGACATATTAAATAAAATTAAAAAATTTAAAATATGATTTAAAGATATTGCCTTCACCTATCGAAAAATTTGACGTTTAATTGAAAAAACATAATTTTAAATGACAATTAATTAATTTATTTTAGCTTATTAAAACTTATTATTATATAAAATTTAACTTTGTAATTAATAAATTGATTGATTTTTAAAAATAAGAGTTATTAAAGTAAATCGAAACGGAAAGTTAAAAACTAAATTGAAAAATTTAAGATTTGTACGGTTCAATTAAAAATTGAACCGAAAAATTGAAATGTTCAAGGTTTAACCATGTCAGCTAAAGGTGGGTTGGATTGATATGCTAATTTTTTTATAAAAAAAGTCACGTGACATTTAATTGACAGAAAGTAACCTTCATCAAATTGTTTGTCCCGTAGCGTTTGATTTGAACGATTTATAAACGTTAAAGTTTAACTTGAACATTCTAAAACATTAGGATTTAACTTATATTATGATACAAATGTTAAAATTTAAAATACACTTTTGACCGTTACAATAATCCATATATTTGAAGTGTCGAGATTTTAAGTGTGAGTGAGAATCTCATATTAAAAAGAGATGAAATTAATGAAAAATAAGTAAGTGGAATTGATTCATAAATTTAATGTCTTAAAGTT
Organism: Erythroxylum guanchezii; assembly: GCA_025629825.1. Lineage (NCBI taxonomy): Eukaryota > Viridiplantae > Streptophyta > Magnoliopsida > Malpighiales > Erythroxylaceae > Erythroxylum > Erythroxylum guanchezii. The sequence goes on along the minus strand of JAOTAX010000198.1, from coordinate 4,626,466 downwards.
TTGAGTTGGAACGTAATGTCAAGATTGCCAAGTATGTTATCTCATTAAGCTCGTAATAAAGATCTCCCAAATAAGTTGGCTTTTAGCATGATTAAGTAGTGTCAGAACTGATGCTTAAGCAAGGATAGTATACTTACGGAAGTTAGATAAAGAGCTAATGAAATTACGTATATACCGATCATTTAGCTTAAAGTAACCTTATTTTCTTACTAAGGAGCCCAAGTTGCGGTTGATTTGGGGTGGCAATCCGCAGCTTCTGGGTCCATGACAAACAGTTTCAAAGTTGTGACCCGATTACTGTTCTCCCAAGATGGGCTGGACTGAAGCTTCTTCAAACTGTAGGAATTTTAGACGACGAAAGGTTGTGTTTATGTACATGGTCCTATAGATTTTGATACTATTCCTTTGTCTTTAATTTGCTACCTCAGAAAGAAAAAAGTGATTCATGGTAAGAAGAGAATAGAATTGGATTCACTCTCAAGGTTAATTGTCCAGGTATAAAACTTTCATTATACTACTTTACAAGTTACTGTTATGTTAGTAATAGCAAAGAGGTGTGAATTTCGGATGAAACTTTACTTGGATAACGATAACCTTACATTACACCTACAATTCACTCAGTAGTCAGTAATTGATGTTACCTCATCAGGAGCATCAAACCGCTCTCAGATTCTTCAGTCAAAACGCAATCAAACAATTCACTCAGGACAACATGTGAGGTATGTTTTGTCTTCTTGTAGGTGAAATTTCAAGGTAATTCATTGAAATCCAAGTGAATTCGGAGACGGGAGATGCTTTGAAGAGACAGGTCCTAGATCAGCTACGGATGTGGACGAATTTGTTACACTAGGCTCCGGAGGACTCTCACTGTATGTATATGGAGGCCAACTAACAGAGGAGTGAGTAGCATTATTGCTTAGCCTGTGGGCCTTGTGAGGCATAATGCGTATGAATTTAGGCACACACAACAATAATACAAAAGATGACTATCTCAAAGTCTGATTCTGATTTCCTTCCCTACCAAACATACAGAGTTATATCAATGTCACATCTCCTGTCTTCTTTAGTTTAATATAATCCTTTTCATCTTCCTAATAAGGATCAAAGTAAGGTGACTTTAACCTTAAACTGCTAGGTATGCCGACGCATACAGGATTTGACAATGAGACCTCAGGGACATACTGGATTGGCATGAGAAAGAAATTTAACAAGAAACAGAAGCTGACTTAAATGCTGTCCATCGACTTCTACTTTTATCAGGGATTCATTGGATGTACTTCTAACACCCAGTTGCTATACAGCGTCTTTAGTAGGTCTGCCTATGGGACCTGTTACATTATTTGCATCACCAACCTGAAGTAACAACGAGATATAGAGTTACAACATATTGTGGATTTGAGATCAAACGATGGTTTCCTGTTGTACGACCCATCAACATTTGAAAGCGAACCATGATACTGTATGATGTGAGGGGACGATGTTCCAGATATGAGACCTTCTGATGTTTACAAGCTTAGTCAGTTTCATTTACTGCAAGGAAATTGCAGCACCATCATCCATTGCAATAGTTCTGGATCAACCACAAATTTTTGTTCATCTTGATCAATACATATATCTGTTGGTTTGTGCCTTACAGTCAATCGTTTTAGTTGTGGTTTAGTAACAAATTATTTAAAGGCATTCTTTACCTTGTACATATTTAGATGTATATGATAGAGTCCATGGAATAATTGTACATTGCAAATGAAATTATAATGAGATTATAATTATGAGGTTCATATTGCATTTATGTATTATTCCTAA
>JAOTAX010000198.1:4596382-4622527 GCA_025629825.1 Erythroxylum guanchezii | reverse complement strand
ACTAAGGTACGTAATGATAACCTAGCTTTCTCGGTGTTCAGCAGCCTCACCTTCACCAAAAAACTAACTTGAGCGTTGGAGGGGCTAATCGGGATACAACCCCCGACGTGCCTTCTTTGTTTTGCAGGGATCACAACCACGAAAAGCAGCCAACTCATGGATCCAAACGGCAACGTTCTTTTCTGTCAGAATCAGGCAGAACCATAGTGAATATATAAAATCAATTAAGTTAGCCTCACACAATAACTTAAGCTATTATGATGAAACAGTCATTTAACGTTTGATTAGAGCATGAGTTAATTCAATGACTTTTCATATAACTTTTAGAAATAATATTTTTTTAAAAGTGTTTAATTTTTGAATTTAATATCAAAAAATTTAAATTAGTAATTAATTTTTTAAATTTTATATAAATCAGGCTAAAATGTTATTTTTTTTATATGACTGATAAATGAACATATATATGGTATTTAATAGGTAAGAAAAATTATTTTAACTTGATTTATATAAATTTTAAAAAATTAGTTGTTAAATTAAAAATATAATACTAAATTAAAAAATGTACAAACAATATAACGGGAAATAAAGGTGCAAACTTTTGTCGATGTGAATAGTTTCCACGTGGAAACTTCTGTTTTAGGTCTCCAGTGGGCTCTAATCCTTTGGATCCAACTTCTTAATCCCAAACCACACGCCGTAATATTTCATCCAAGAAGCCTAGTATTGGAAATTCATAACCTGTCATTATTGTTTCTGAGGCTGAAAATGGATTATAGACTGTGACTACAGGGAAATGGAAGCTTGAGCTCTCATTATTGCTCAGTGCAGTCTCGTGCTGGAGAATTTAAAAAGAGGCAACCGAGAACTGGGTAGCGGATAGACAAGCTCATTTACCACAGCCTTTGTCATGGCTTATCATTGAGCCCCTGATTAGGACATGATCATTTAGAGATCTTCTGTATCTCTGCAATGGTAGAACTTGGTAAGAAAGAATCTGTGCCCACAAGCACTACTAACATGGCCACCAAAAAGATGGAGCTTCTGTCCTCTGCAATGAAGAGAACCAGTGAATGGTTTGATACTTATCTTTCTGTTTCGTCATTTCCCCCGTAGAATGTTTCAGCCTCTTGTTACTTAATAATAGAGCTCTAACCATGGAATTGTACAGGATATTCTCTCAGGAAATACCCAGTGACGTTACAGTTCATGCTGGAGGAGCCTCCTTTTCATTGCATAAGGTGTGAGTCCATCCTGACTACTCTTTTTTCCTGGTCTAAATAATCACATAGAGCTCGAAGAGAATGATAGAAATATAATCATTAAAATGAATTGTCTTCTAATCTATATCCCCAACTACCATCAAAAAACAATGCATCACAGCTTAAAGAATCTCAGCCTTCTTCCTTAGTTGGCATTGCAGATTTTTCAATTTACTCGTAATTCAATTGCAGTTTCCATTGGTGTCCAAGTGTGGGTACATAAGAAAATTGGTATCAGAATCTAGTGGTTCTGATCTTTCTGAGATCCGACTTCCAGATATTACTGGTGGAGCAGAAGCATTTGAACTTGCAGCAAAGTTCTGCTATGGAATCAACTTTGAAATAAGTACAAAAAACATCGCCATGCTCCGATGCGTGGCAGAATATCTAGAGATGACAGAGGACTACGCAGTTGGGAACTTAGTGGCAAGAACTGAAGCATATTTGAATGAAGTTGCACTAAAAAGCCTTTCAGGGGCAGTTTCTGTCTTGCATCTATCCGAAAGCCTCATTCCACTGGCGGAGAAAGTGAAATTGGTGAGCAGATGTATAGATGCAATAGCATTTATAGCCTGCAAAGAGAGTCAATTTTCCACATTAGTTAGATCAGCTGACAGTAGTGATGCGGTAATTTCTTCGACGGTGTGTCAGCCAAAAACTATAGTTGATTGGTGGGCTGAAGATTTAACTGTTCTCAGGATTGATATCTTCCAAAGGGTTTTGATTGCTATGATGGCTAGAGGGTTTAAACAATATGGCCTTGGTCCTATTCTTATGCTCTATGCACAGAACGCTCTGCGAGGTTTGGTAAGATAGCAACCTGAAAACTTGACTTCATTCGATCGTGTCGTTCTTCTTGTTCACATCTTTGTTTCTGGAGCAGGAAACGTTCGGGAAGGGGAGGAAGAAGATTGAGCCACGACAAGAACATAAGAAGAGAGTTGTCTTAGAAACAATAGTTAGTCTTCTGCCAAGAGAGAAAAATGCACTGTCTGTTAGTTTCCTTTCCATGTTGCTTAGAGCTGCGATATACCTGGAGACAACAGTTGCTTGCAGGCTTGATTTGGAGAAGAGGATGGCTTTACAATTAGGACAGGCGGTCTTGGACGATCTCTTGATCCCTTCGTATTCATTCACAGGAGATACATTGTTTGATGTGGACACAGTTCAGAGGATAATGATGAATTACCTTGAATACGAAGTGGATGGGCACCAATTCGGACACCACCAACCACGCGATGATTATGTTTCATCGTTGCCTAATGATATGGAGCGAGTTGGAAAGTTGATGGAGAACTACCTAGCAGAAATAGCTTCTGATCGTAACTTGTCTGTTGCAAAATTCATTGGCATTGCTGAACTTATACCAGAACAAAGGGTAACAGAAGATGGAATGTACAGGGCCACAGATATCTACCTCAAGGTGCAATCTCTTTTACATGAATTCCCCTTTATTTCTGCAGGATTTGAAACACATTTTTGTGCTATGTTTCGAATAATACATTATGTTCTATCAGACTACTGAAATTCCAAACATTGTGATGTTGAAGCAAGAAAATCACCAACTGTAACGATCACCATACATGTCTTCTATTGGATTTCCATTAGCATAAGTTTGAGTTTTTGATCAATAGGCTCATCCTGCTTTAAGTGATTTGGAGAGGAAGAAAGTTTGCAGCTTGATGGATTGCCAGAAACTATCTCGAGAAGCCTGCGCGCATGCTGCTCAGAACGATCGCCTTCCCGTGCAAACGGTGGTTCAAGTGCTTTACCACGAGCAACAACGACTTAGAGATGCTATGAATAGTGGTCTCAGTCTCACAGGTGGAGATTCCCCTGGTCTTTCTACTAAACTGAGTTTATATCCCAGTGACATAGTTTCTGATGAACTCTCAATCTTGAAAAGAGAGAACCAAGACCTGAAATTGGAACTCGTGAAAATGAAGATGAAGCTGAAAGAAATTGAAAATTCTGCAAACAAATCAGCTGTAGGCAGCCCAATGTCACCTTCTGAGAAACCCCATTTGCCTCGAAAGTCATTCATAAACTCTGTCTCAAAAAAGCTTGGTAAGCTTTATCCTTTTGTGCGAGCTGATGGAGTCACAACCTCCAACTCCAAAACCAAAACAAAACGAAGCAAAGACCGGAGGCATTCCATATCCTGAGATTTGCGTTTATTTCTTAAATTTGGCCTTACTAGTTGTCTGTTTCGGTTCATATTTTGCCTCCGTGTATCTCTTGCTTTTTTGTGTGGTCTCACTGTAAATACTAGTCTCATCCATATGCAACTGCGTTATGTTGATGAATGACAGAACTTGTATAATTTTATAGTCTCTCATGTATCTCAATCCTGACCCATTATCTTCTTTTAAATTGAGTTATATGCGAGACTCAGAACAGCTCTTGGAAAAGGGTCCTAAGAGAGGTTCTTGCACTATTTGGACCACCCCTTGCTATACTCTGTATCATTTATTGCATCAATCACCATCTCATTCACATTATATAAATACTTTATATTCAAATTGTTTTCTACATTGTAGGTAGGCATTTTTAAATACATATTCATGCAAACTTGAATTTATAATGATCTTCTTCATCTCTCAATTCTTTTGAATCAAATTAATTTGCTTATCTAAAATATCTCCTTGTATTGAATCGTTCATAATTTTCTAGCAACATTCTAAGATAACAATCGTTATCTCAATTCTTTAGATGAGTGAAAAGCGTATTTGGATTTGAGGTTCAAATAGTTTTAAAGGATTCTCACGCAATATAAGTTGAAAGTATGATTTATACTATCCTTATTAGCCAGAAATGCACATGGTATAATCGTGTGTTAGAGCATTGACTCTCTTCTATTAAGCATACCTAATGTCTAACTTGAAATCACTTATTTACTCATTTAATCTACCCTTTAAAACTCACATTTTACATATTAAGATGGATTGAGAGAACATATCATTTTTTAAGTGAGGTCATGAATAATAGTCCCTTACCCATTGATGTACTACACATCAACATCTATGGTTTAAGCCTTGAACTTTCATATATCGCTTCGATAAATTGCTTAAATTTTGTTCCATCTTATTTGTACAAAGTAATGGAGATGATCAGCTATGTGGAAAGACACATTATAAGAAAATTACAAAATACCGACAAAAAATTACGACGAAACAATTTCGTAGTAAAGTAGCGACGGAATAAAAAATCCATCGTTAAAAGAGGACGAAATGTTACCACCAACTTTGCTAACGAAATTTAGCGATAGAGTAGCAAATGTCGTTGTAAAAATAGGTGCCAATGGTTCCCGGCTAAAATTTTCAAGGGAATTTATTGACAGAAATAATTTCTGTCGGTAAATTAAAACTTAAGGAAAACCACGCCGTTTAAATTGGAAGGTAATTGTCGTTTTCCTTTTAATTAAATCGACAAATGCATACCTTCCTTCTCTTCTTCTCTGTCGTTTTCTTCTTCATTTTCTGTTCTTCTTCGTTTCCTCCATCTTTGACAAACCTTTCTTATTTCGCCTGTCCATTGTCTGTGTTCATCTGTCGTCTTTGCTTCCATTGTCGAGGTTGGTCGTCCCTGCCATTGGGTTTATTTTTGCTATTTAATGTTGTGTTGTTAAATGATTTTGTTTTTGTTGGTTTTGTTTGTGTGGATTGAGTTGTGATAGTTTATTTTGGTTGTTAATGGGTTGTTTGTTGTTCTATGTTAATGTTAGCGAATAATGGAAAAAGACAGCAGATTTGAAACAAATTAGGGATGGATTTATGTAGCGCAACAAGTGATCGATGAATTGATTTTAAAACTTAGAAATTCAGATGTGAACTTTAATTAACACTTACAGTGACTTAAAACAAATTGTGCACAATCTTGCCTTGAAGTCGCAGAGCTATATAGAAATTATGATAGTCCAGAAATTACTTAGCTTTGTTGTGGACTAAGTTCAATGAAAATTACAATAGTTACTAGAGGGTTTCATGAAAGGTACTAAATTGAAACATAAAGAAATTATATAAATATGTTCCAAATAAAAACTCATGTAGGCCTTATAGTAAATGAAGTGTAATTGCATTAAATAAGATAGCATTAGCCATATGTTTGATTATCTCCTTAGTAGTTATCTCCTTAGTAGTTATATATCAATGAAACATGGTTTTAGCTACAATAACCGTCACTAGTTGTTATGAGTATTGGTTGAAAATCAACAAGATCATTGTGTTACCACTTATTTTTATGTTCTATTATGTCCCAAAATATATGTTAAAATATTTCATGAAAGGGTTTTAACAAAAATATGCTGAAAAACTTGTATGCAAATTAGTTGTAATCAATGACAAAAATTATAGGCCTGGAATTGCTTCCAACTATCCCCTATGATGATCGGTATCATATTATGATACAATTTGTTTTATATGCCAAGAGTTAATGGAAATAACTTGGAAAAGACTTGCCAATCTAGAGAATTTTTTTTGGCCTTATTCTATAAGAAGAAGTCTTTAAAATGATTGATTATATTACTAGATAGGAAGATGCTTTTAAAATTTTCAAAAATGTCTAGATGTTATTTCTAGTGAGGTAAATTAATTAATTACTATATTGAAAGATGCAATTGTAGTTCTTCAGAGCAATATTATTTATAGTAGTGAGACTACTAACAAGATCAAAAAATAAGTGCCTAAATCGAAGTATTCTAATAAAGCAAGAGATTCTAAAGAGTGGAAGAACTTTCTATTAGACATATAGTAGTATTTCGACATTATGAGAGTCCCTAAGTGATACAAAATTATAATAACATGTATTTAATAGCTGCCGCTAAACTATATTGGCATACTGGAATGCATGATGACTTGAAAATTATTTACTATAATATAGAGACATGAAAAGCAATTGTTATTCAATTCAAGAAATAGTTCTTTCTATCTGATGCATAGATACATGAGAAGTAATGTAAATTAAGAATTCATACAAAATTACTTAAGAGTAGCAAAACATTTTCATTCACTTATTCATCTAAGTTATGCAATTATTTTCAAGATGCTCTGACTGTTGTGATGAGGTGTTATCCCTCCCCTTCAACTCATCCACCTTATGATGGAGCTGGGCTATATACTCCATTAGCCTCTTTACTATGCTTTCAAGTTAAACGACTCTCTCATTGAATGCAGACCGCCTACTAGATGCAGTTGTACTGGATGTGGAGGATTGTGAATGGTATATGTTTGCAAATGAATCTAAGTCAAAGATCCTTTCATGGCGGTCCTTACCACCCAGTGCATCAAGATATGCTTGACTCTGATCAATAATTTCAGAGTGTTGAGACTATCATTGAATACTTTCTTGTATTTGGTATCATTATAATTGTTTATGTTATTAAGTGATAATTTTTAAGAATTAATATTAAAGTATAAATTTTACATACATTAAATTATCTACATCAGGTGTTGACGAAGGTTACACCATCAAGCTTCTTAGTGTAGGTGTGAAAAAAGAGCTGATGTAGTGTAGGCTTCCTGATCATAGACTTTTCCTGCATTAGAATAAAGTGTTATGAATGAACTATAATTTTCAAAAATTTTGGTAGAGTTTCCTCTATTTGTATGATATTTTTCACCTTTTGAACAAAAACATTTACTCAACAGCATATTAATTAATGGCCCCAATCATTTATAACATTATCATTCTCCATAATACACATATATTTTTATTCTAAATTTCATACATCAAATTACATTGAAATCAAATTTCATACATTAAAGTGCAAAAATTAGAATATAAGTGTAAATTTTAGATACTTACAAGTTTCTCTGTATGCTCCTGGGGGTCATAGATCCTCCAGTGTGTACAGGTACACTCTCTCCCTCTGGTCCCCCACGTCTGTTTGCAGAATTGTACTCTGAAATGGACATTGTCTCTGGTAATGCCTAATGTTGCTACCAATGAGTCCATATTTCTTCATATATGTAAGGACGTTGTACTCCATTCTTATGTATCAAACTAAGAAAGTCTCTATAATATGCATGAACTTGATTCTCCCATACATTATAAATTACAACATCAAAATTTTAAATCCAAAAAAAATTCTGAGAAAAAAGAAAAACATATTATAAGTGCTTAAAAAATACAATATTTATCTAATTAATGTATAAAATTAGATAAAATAAAAAAGATTTAAAAAATATAATTTTTGTACCTCAAACTCCTAATAATAAAAATCATTTGTCGCCTGAGAGATATTCTTTTATACATAACCCTCAAAATCTACCTTCTCTTTGAATTTGGATGAGATATTTCAGACGGAACCGACCTAATATATAAGCTATTTTGGATCATTTTCAAATTAAAACCTATAACTTCAGTATAAACATATGGTGTTATCATGTATTACAAAATTTTTAGATTTTCACTTATAGATTATTAACAATCATGATATAAGTTTTTCCATCAACTCTCTTAGCTCCAAGCTGAAGACTGTCTCTTTCATCCGTAACATTTACCTCCGATATCTCTGTCGGTATAGGGGTAGTGAATGGTATAGCAGGGGGCTACTGGATGGTGCAACAGCAAGTACAAAAGATAACTGTACAAGGACTATAGGTTGAGAAGGTAATGCCTCATCTGGATGTAAAGTAGCTGGACTTACAACACCTGATTCTGTAGCATCTACAGAATGTGATCCTTCGCTTGGACCTACACTAGCTCGTCCAAATGGTAGTAACCTGACCCTTGGCCGCATCATTTCCTGTTTTCTCTTTTGTGACATATTTTTAACTTAAAATTCACATTTTGTTGAATATTCAATAATAAAACAATATAAATTAAATATATAAAAATATATTATTAATGTAATAATACAGTTATTCATATAATATTCTATTACAAATACAAATTAATCGTTATCATCATTTAATTGTAAATTAAAATCATCATCATCTTCTTTTTCTAAAGAATTAGAATCAAACTCAAGCTCCTCTTCAGATCTCTCACCCTCCTCATTCTCTCCAGATGAAATTTTAACATATTCATTATTTGGATCGTTCAAAGGTTTATTATCGTCATATGTTACACATGCATTTATTTTATAAACATCTTCCTGAAATGCTTCACTTTTAATTCTCTTGTTTTCTCCTTTTCCATGTAATTCAAAAACACCTCTAGGTTTTACTTTGCAAACGATCAATCAATCTGACTTATCTCGTTATAAGCTGGGAAAAGGGACGTAATACACTTGGATCACTTGCATCGTCAACACGAAAGGTTCAAATTGTCTAAATCTTCTTCATTGGTTGATTTCAACTAGATTGTATCGAATGTACATTTTTTTTCCAATATTAGGAGTGGATCAATCCTTTCATACTTAAATATCACACTCAGTTTTTTTGGCAATGTGGGATACTCAATTTCAAGTATCTCAATAATTTTATCATAGTAATCCATCAATTCACCCTGTATACAAATTCCACTATTTACTGCTGTCATGCTATGACCATGATATTTTGTGTGAAACTTATATCCATTAATAAAATTCATCATATACGATTTAACAGGTCGCAAAGATCCTTTCACAAAATCACATATAAACTTATTCTCTATTGGATTTTCTGAGGCATACATTAAAAAATCATATTAATTAGTATAATGTCATTTAAACACTTTGATATGATAATTTAACCATTTCAATTATTGCAAGTGAAAACTTACATATTTCTCTAACCATTGAGGAAGTTTCTTTCAACTTCTTTATTGATATCATTCTGTGTTTTTTTGGGCATTAGCTCGTGCAACCATTCCTCATATAATCTAATTATTATGTATTTTAATTGTGAACAATGCTGACTTCGAAAGGCCATATAGTCAATTTCAAATCCAACTTAAACTTATAACATGAAAGGTTGAACCTTTTGACAATTCACTAAAATGTAACCATGAGCAGTCTCTATTTCTTCTTCTGTTAATATTCTTCTTGTTAACCATTCATATGTTCGTGCAGGATATGTGAAAATGGATAAGTTACCATCAACACCACCTGTTTCTCCCCTATCATCATTACAAGGAACTTTTTTTTCTCTTGTATACACATGCAATTCAAAATAAAGTGAACAAAATATACTTGCTTCCTCCACTAAATAAGCATTACATATTGAACCTTCAACTCTAGCCTTGTTTTTGATATTTTTCTTCAAATGATGCAAATACCTATATTACGAATAAGGTTATTACAATTATGTGATTAAAACATGCTATAATTTTTATTTAAATATTAACTATAATTACCTCTCAAATGGATATATCCATCGATATTGAACTGGACCAATAAGTTTGGTCTCGTGTGCTAAATATACGGGTAGATGCTTCATACAGTAAAAAAAGTTTAGAGGGAAAATTCCTTTTAATTTGCACAAGATAACTGGAATTTCCCTTTTTAGTTTTCCATTTCAGCCAACTTTATTTCAGATGATGTTAAGCTTTTGAAAAACAAACTTAATTCTATTATAGCTTCCCAAACCTTATTAAGTAGCAACACCCGAAATGTAATTGAAATTAGCCTTTGCATAAACACATGACAATCATAACTTTTTATCCTAAATAATTTGTACTTCCTTATGTCCACATGCCTTCCCAAATTCGAAACATAATCATCGGAAAACTTTAGACTTTTCAACCATTCACACAAAATTTCTTTTTGTTTTTTGGCCAAAGTGTACCATGCTTTTGGATATTTACCAATGCAAAGATCTTTATCTAACTTATTCCTTCTGCAAAAAAAGTTTCAAATCAGCTCGTGATTTTAGATTGTCCTTTGTCCTCCCTTCAATGTTCATTATGTATTGAACAAATTGTCAAAAAAAAATTTCAATATGCATTACATCTATAGTATAATGTTTCAAATTAGTTTTCTAATATGGCAAATTCCAAAAGATACTTCGTCCACATTTATTGATGAATTTACTTCATTACCCCTTAAGGTGCTACAAATTAATGGCTCCCCATATCGTGTCCACTTAAAAAAATTTGAAACAAATCCTTTTTTTAACAAATGGAGATTCACTTCATCAATAAGAAGAAAACAAATATGTTTGAGCTTTTCACAAGGACAACTGATGTTTAGACCATCTATATATGTAGGTTGACAATATGCATAGTCAATAAAAGCTTGAACTCCTATATTAAACTTAGGATTAATGAACCATCAGGTGTTAATTATCTATACATCCAAGATCTATCAACGTTACTCATTTATGCAAAAATGTTATTTAGTAAAGTGATTTCATAGTTAAATGTAATAATAGTTATGGTAGTATCCATATTAATCTTACAAAACATTTAATCCTTACTTTGCACATCATTAGATCCTTCATTTCTCCTAATTTTTTACAGATTTGTGACCATTTCCGCTCTAAAATGAAACCAACCAATCTCACCATATGATTTCATATTTACAAAACTCAATGACAACAAATTCCACCTTAGTGATTGGACAATCAACACACTTTAAGTCATAAGAACCTTACAACTTCATACAAGAATTACAAGGAAAGATAAGGCTTTCATCTTTATTACCCATAATATATGTTAATACCCTATAAGCAATCTACAAATGAAATGTACTTGGCTTATCGATATATTGACTTAATTTATGGACAACATATGTGAGTATGAGTCAAACAAAGCAATTTGCCAACCAATATCCTATAAGAAGTGACATTAAGAAGTAAAAAAAGGCACCTACAAATTGTTTTATTATTAAAATAGTGAAAACCGGTTTACAATAAATAAAATCAGTTTCCTTAAAAAGTTCAAAAGCACATTTTTTACTTACATATATTAATTCCAACACTAGATGGGGCAATCTCCAAGCCAAGAAAAAATTTTAATGGCCTCAAATCTTTAAAGTTTAAAGTTGTGCGAAGAAAAGCCTTTGATAACATCAACTTTCTCAAAACTGTCACTAGCTAAAAGAAAATGTCGTCCACATAAATCAAAAAATGACTAAGCGACCATTTGAGGACTAAATAAATAACTATGAATGAGAAGATGTTCGTGTAAATTGTTGTGAAAACGTAGAATTCGACAGCTTTGTGTACTAAGTTTGAATCAATCACCTACAAGTTCATTTTTAAAGTTTGATTTTAAACAAGCACTATGGTACATGACATTGTTAGACCAAATGAATTAAGAAAGCAAGTTCTCGCTGTAACTCCTAGGCTTATGGAATTTTTCACCGATAAGCCTCATGGGAGTTGCGTCACTGGTTTCTAGCCTATATACCATCCTAGGGGTTTATTATGCAAAGAATTGTCATGTCAATTACGTGTATTTCTTATGTTAATACTAAGTTGAATTAATCACCTACAAGTTCATTTCTAAAGTTTGATTTTAAATAAATACTATGGTACGTGGCATTGTTAGACCAGATAAATCGAGAAAACATTTCCTCGTTATGACTCTTAGCCTCGTGGAATTTTTCATCGATAAGTCTCATGGTTGTTGCATCATAGGTTTCTAGCCTATAGACTATCCTAGGGTTTATTATGCAAAGAAATGTCATGTCAATTACGTGAATTTCTTATGTTAATATTAAGTTTGAATTAATCACCTATAAGTTAATACTAAGTTTGAATTAATACTTAGTAGAACGATTTACCTTGATAGATGGACAGTCGCAAACTACAAAGAAGACGGATGAAGTTGGACAATTATCGACGCTCTTTAACACAGAACACGGTTAGCAAGAAAGACAATAAATAATTAGCTAGTTTTTTTAAGTTTTGAATTGATCATAGGTACATTTATGCATGAGATTTAAGTTGTGCATTGCATATTTTGTTTTCCTTCTATTAATGTTTTCATATCCTACAACTTATAATATTGTTTAAGCCATTGAAGTCTCGATCTCTGCTTGAAAAAGAACAATTAAACTCAATTTGATCATAACCATTTTTTGCAATATCACATATGGACAAAGACAACATATAAATTTTTTGCAAGATCATAACCATTATTATGTAAAAAAAACATTATTATGCAAAACCATTATTATGGACAAAGACAAGAAGTAACTTCATTTAAATTTTTTTGCATAACCATTTTTTCATACATATTAAGTGTTTATTTTTTAAACCTCCCATGAGATATGGAATTGGTTTCATGCATATCAAGTGTTTGTTTTTTAGCTCAAAACAACTTTAATGATAGGTATGGAATTAGTTTCACTTAAGGAATTGCATTAAAGAATGCCTAGAGTATTTTTATAAGGGTCAAGTAATTATATGATGAGACTATGCTAAATCATCACATGATCATATTGCATTTTTACATGTTTACAAAAGAATACGTGCCCATATATCATTCTCTAAGTCCCAAGCAAAAGGAAATTCATGTATGGATCACATTCTAAACTTAGAGGGTATAATACTCAAGGCAAAAACATGCATCATTTTTATGCAAGGTCATCTCAAAAGAACTTACAACCTCCTTGTCATTCATATAGGCCTCTTTCTCATAAAATGGTATGAAACAAATGCACAAGCATTATAGGTCTCTTTACAAGCATAAAGGCATGATACTTGCTCCCATTTAATGTCAATCCTTATGACAAACAAAAAAGCATCACATTTTCTCCAAATCACCATCGGTCATATTGTCATAAAAGAGCATATCATATGCTAATCATTTATTAGGCTCTACTATCACACAAAGAGAACTCCAAATCCCATTTAATATGGACCTTATAAGAAACAAAGAAGCATGACATTTTCTCTAAATCATTATAGGTCATATTTTCATTAAAAGAGCATAGCACATGCTAAACCATTTTTCAGGCTCCGCTATCACATAAAGAAAACTCCTAATCCCTCACATGTCAAAAAGAAAGCATTACATAACCTACATCCTCTAAACCATTTGTTAGGCTCCACTATCACATAAAAAGAACTCTTAATCCCTCACATGTCAAAAAGAAAACATTATATAACCCACATCCTTTAACTAAAAATGCATATAAGTTATACTCTTAAAGGTCTTTCTAATTTGGTAATAGCACTTTCAATTCTCATCATATGAAATACTATTTTATGGCGATTATAGACATATCTATAAAAGTTTCTCTTTGAAATAATGCTCATGAAGTAAACTAAAAAACATAGGGGTTGAAAGAAAAATTAAGAACTAATCTCCAAGGACCAAGTTTGTATGGGTACCTAGAATTGATTTTTTTAGTCTACTAGGACCAATTATCAACACTCTTCAACACAGAACACTGCCTGTAAGAAAGAAAATAAACAATTAGCTAGTTTTTTTTTTAAGTTTTGAATTGAGCATAGGTACAAATATGCACGCAGTAGCATAAGTAACCAAAACGAAAAATGCTAAGGACATAAGCTATAACAAGTCCCTGATAGCAACCAACATCAGTTTTTACCAAATATTATATGGTTCATGGAAGTTCCAAGCTCTTTTTAGGTTTATAGCTGACAAAGTTTCGTTGAGTTGAATATAAAGACAGTTGATCTCCAACTAATTCATTGAATTATTATAATGTTATAATCAAAGACTTGGGCTTCCTTTGCCTTATATTTAATTCCTTATTGAGTGTTGGTTTTCGTAGTAGTTTTGCTACTGCTGTTGTTTTGTGTTATAACAACTTTGATTGTTGTATTTCTTTCAATTTAAACTCTTATTTTTATTAATATAATTAATTTCATTTCTAAAAAAAATTAGTTTAAGGGAAGAAGCAATCAATGTCATATAAGTTGCCTAATTTCCATAATCAAATTATACAGCCTAAAAGAAAAAAAAAAGGAATCACATATTCATTATCCAAATAATGTGTACTTACTTGCACTTTTTACAGCCATAAACATAAATAAGAAGTTGGATATGTGAGAGCTATTGAAACAAAATTAAGAAAAAAAAAGATCATATATAATAATTCAAATTATAAATACATTGAAAATAACAATTTGTCATATTTATAGCCTTTGTCTATATATGGTCAACATACAATAACATAAAACACAATGAAAAAAAATTGTA
Organism: Erythroxylum guanchezii; assembly: GCA_025629825.1. Classification (NCBI taxonomy): domain Eukaryota; kingdom Viridiplantae; phylum Streptophyta; class Magnoliopsida; order Malpighiales; family Erythroxylaceae; genus Erythroxylum; species Erythroxylum guanchezii. The sequence continues at coordinate 4,608,230 of JAOTAX010000198.1, read as the reverse complement.
TAACCAACTAGGTGGTCGGCCACTAAATTTAAATGTTGTCAACACTATTTTGTTTATAGTTCTCTTAGCTAGTCTTCCTCTATACTATTCCCTAAGTCTTATAGATATCTTAATGTTTTGTCCTTCAGAACTAGTGCAAAATGTTTCTTTCATTTGTTTCTCTAAACATTAAGCACAACACTTGCTTAATATGAAAATTTTTTGCACGTGACAATGAATCATATGTTACATCTTGTCAATATAATGAAATTTGACATACTTGATACTAGATACTCTTGTTGAGTTAATGAATATTTAATTTTATTTGTACATACTTCATACTCTTGTTGAGTTAATGAATAGTTAATTTTACAAAAAAATAATGACTTGTCTTGTTGAATTAAATTAAATTAAATTAAATTGAAACGGCATCGTTTTTCTTTAAATTTAAACATCAATACTAACGTCGTTTGAATTTATCGACGAAATTATAGTTCTGTATGTAAATTACCAATTGAATGGAGTTTCCGTAGGTAATTTACCTACGGAAATTTCTTCCAGCGGTAAACTTCGTCGTTTATTTTTACCGCGAACCATTGTCGTTTATTTTTATGATGACTTTTATTATTCCATCACTAAATTCCGTCGGCAAAGTTTTGTGGATAAATTCCCTCTATCTTTACCAACATACTTTTTTCATCACAAAATACCAATTTTTTCGACACGTGTACCGACATAAATAAATTTCCATCACTAATTTATTACGAAATTTTTTCCTTCAAGAATTTTCCGTAGGCAATTTGTAATTTACTTGTAGTGAAAATAAGGGGGGTATACAAATTAAGCAATCTCCAGTCAAGTTTTCTAGAAATTTTAAATTTCTTTAACTTACTCAACTATTTTTATATAGTTAATTGTATATTTAAATGCTACTGACTAAGTCATTATAAAAGGAATAGGTTATAGAATCACCTGTGGTTGAATGACAATCACTTGCCAGTTAATACCACCCTTATGGTGGTGCTAGGATGTAAAAATAATTAATTAAAAGCTCTAATCTTCCAATGGAGAATCAATCCAGAAACAAAGCAAGAGGGCATGCAGATTGAATTTTCTAGATGTATGAACCGTTTACAGCAGGAGCAGAAGTTGTCAAACGAAGACTCACTGTTCGGACCAAGAAATAGAAACCATTTATATCATTCCAATCATCGCTATGGAGGTTTAGTGCTTGGCGATTTCCGAGAAAGGATAAGTGCTTCCTCGACTTTCATCCGTGAATGCTCGCGGAGGGTCTATACGCAGTAAGGTTAGGCTCACATTGGTCACATAGACCTTGTTGATTAAGATTGGAATTTCTAGTTATGTTAAGGAATGCATATGTTAGTATGCTTACAGAAATGTGAAAAGTTAGCTGATGATGTTGAAAGCAGGTCAGTATTATATTTAGATGATCTTGTACGTAATGAAAGTTGAGAAAAGTAAGGCAAGTCGAGCGTTTGCATTTGCTAATTAGATCATAACTGTTTGGCAAGCAACGAAATAACAAGAAATCTTTACACAAGAAAGACACGCATCAAGCAAGAATGTACGCAAGAAAAAAAATCCACATCAATTACGGAATTAGTGGATGGGAACAAGTCTAAAAGGTTCTCATCATATTAAAGTAAGCAGATATTTTCAGGTCATGTTCAGACTCAAAACTTGGAAAAGCCAAGGAGGCTGTTTCAGTCTCTCCTGTCTAAATTGTTCTTCAACATCAACATGGTTTTTTCTTCCACCTTGGCCCTCAAAGGTCACATCAGGAACCTGAACAATTGATTCCCTCACATTTGCTTCTCTTGTTGCATAAGCTGCTTGATGGTTTTCTTGATTTGTCCTGTTGATGTGGCTTGATCCTGTGGAAGATGAGGAAAAGCTTGGTCCTGAGTCTGAAGTCCGAGGTGTCTCGGGTTTGTTTTTCCGAGTAAAGATTGTCGGCCCCAGCGTTAGCTCGATCTCACTTTCATCTATGGGGTCTAAAACTCCGATACAATTCGATTCTGCAACACAGTCTTCGGCTGGCATCTCTAAGTCAAAATTCGCCATCGACTTCTGTTGCATATCATGAGCATTATTAGCATGGTTGAAACTAATGTTTTTCTTGGAGTTCCATAGTTCTCGATTCCTTGAACCAGGACTATAATTGCTTTCAGTTCTTCTCATAAGTAACTTCTGTACTTGATATAATCGGTGAAGTTCGTTAACCTGCAACAGCATTTTCAGGCTTATAATTACCAATTCAGAGTCGAGACTAGGACCCAAAAAAAAAACAAACTTGGAGAAAAATTACCTGCTCTTTGAACGTTTCTTCATGCTTCAGCATGGCCATCCTCATGTATTCCTTATCATAAGGCTTAAGAAGTTTCTCCATTAAAAGGATTGTTAGCTGTGGTTATACCAATCACTATAGAACCGGATTTTTATTGAACCGGTAAACGACGACCCCTTCCATTACAAGAACTTGTGCTCAGGACTTCATCAGGATAACATTTCAATATTATCTGCAGCTGACGCTTCACCTGTAAAACGAGGGGAAATGGAACAATTTAAAGCGGGGTTCTGGTTCAATGAACAGGAGATTTTGTTAGAAAACGTACTGAAAAAGGATAGCATTAATATCGAATAATAATGTAAATGCGCAATCTGTAACATCATTCAACTACTCGGTATAATTTGTCTGTTTGTTAGCTTGTTTTTTCTGCATCCACTTGCCCTCGACCACAATCTTAATTGCTGGCACAAAAAATCTTCCAACATGAAGCATCAGATTCGCATGTCATCTTATATCCTATGGTCCTTATTCCGATACACAACCTTCCAGTTTAAAAACCTCGAAATTAAAACACCGAAAAAAGAAGAAGAAGAGATGCATGCAGTTTTCGAAGAAATATGCAGTTGGACATTAATTTGAAGAAACTGATGATCAGTAGGATACTTCTTTTATCTATCTGTATCGTTAAATAAGAATCTGAAGGCAGAATTAGCAATATCATAGGTCTTCCAGGAAGTAGGCAGATTGTATAGAATTAGTAATATGATTAGTTGGTGAGGAAACTAGAATAATACATGCTCAGGTGAGATATTTAGTTCAGAGAGCACTCGGCCATAAAGGCAAGAACTTGATAATTGACAATAACATGAAAACGACAAACTGGGATCAAACTGGTGTACTATATTTTATCTTTCAATGCTTCCAAGTTTCGTTACACAGAATCCCTGGAATTGGAAAAAGGCAGGCAAGAAAGGCGCAATATTTGATTACCTTCTGACTCTGACCTCAAATAGTTTCAACAGCTGGGAAGATCAAAAGCTTGCTCTAAAGGTCGAGAAGAAGCAGAGCAGAATGAAATTCTTTCCAGGAAAAGGCCAACAGTACTAAACCTTGTTGTTGCAACAAAAAACTTTCAACCAGCCACAGCTTTGTATCTATATGAAAGGCCTTTGCTTTTCATTCTCAGTCCGTATATACTGCTTAAGATGGAATACGAGCTGAAGAGGAATTTAAGATTCTTTCTCCATTTCTCTATCTCTCTCTGTCTCTCTCTTTCTCTCACACACATACACACAGATACCAAAGTAGTGTTTCATCTGGGTTTTGAGGCATGCCAAACAAATCCCAGTTCATTGGCCAATGTTATTAAAGTTTTGTGAAAGAGATGCCCCAGACAGGTCCAGCACTGCAGGCATAAAAAATATTTGAGAAAACTATAACAGTAACCACATACATAGAATGATAAAACATTAGTCAGATGATATTATATTTGTGTTTGCAATAGCTGAGGTTCGTAAGGCCCTACATTGCTTCAGACAATCATCAAAAAGAACTGCTTAGCCTGCTAAGGTGAATCACATGCAACCAAGAATTCTATATACCCAACAAATAGTTGCCCCTATTATGTACATACCAATATTATATGGAAGATACAGTTAGATAACAGGGAAGCTTATGAAGGTGGCATCAAATGGCCCGCCGGCAATTAGATCTCCACCGTACATTATGTGGGTACCTTACATAACAGTCCAAAAACTCAAAGACTGGCCACAGGATCTCAAATCCAATATTTGCAGAAACATGAATTATCTGATAAAATAAGCTTCAAGGATCAAAAGGGGGCTCATTTGCAGAAATGTTAGTATATTCGAGGCGGCCATGAGTTGGTAGACTTTTTAATTATCACACATAAAAGAAGACCCAACACAATGATTGTGGCCCTTAATTGGCCATGTGAATGTGTGGAAGTTAGGAAATCCCATCAAAGCTAGCATATAAATTATATAAACGTACTTGCATAACTCTACACTACTCTCATATATTGATGACTTGGAGAGCACAATAATGTTTCTCAAGGGTATATGCATACATATAATCAATGTACAGATCTCATGTTGTGGTGGGGAAGAACTGCTGGAACAATTTGTCACTGTTATGCTGGGACAATAGAAATGGATTTGAGTAAAGATGAAGGAAAAACAGAAGAGTCCAGTGTCATACGTAAAGACAAAATTTGATCCTGCAAATAGAGTAAAACTAAGTATAGTTTGCTCGTGCTTATCGAGAAAAATGATAACATTCACATGCAATGTGGGGTTTATGTGTAGATAAAAACTGCACAAATCTCTATCTTTCGTTATCAGTCCAGAGTTTCAAAGAATCTAAAATAATGGAAGGCACTACGGTTTAGAACTAGAAAGTAAAAAGGGCAGAGGAGATAGAAAGAAGGATAGTGACATGGAAGCACGCGTTGCCGGTGAGAGGAGATGCAGTCGTATGGGAGGTGGGTCCGTTGGGGTTGCTGATAAAGGCTGAACCATGCGGGGTGTTAGCCACTTAGCCCGTGGATTGGCCCCACTCTTTGAAGTAGCTAACACAGACATATCTGCTTCAGACACAAACATAAAAATCTTCAAGCGAATTATAGCTTTATATTAAATATATATATGTGTAAAAATTTAATAATATATCTTTTAAACATATACGATTTAATAATATATTACGAGTCTTATTTTCACTTTCTAAATTACAAAACTAAAATATGTTAACATTCACTTACATTAATAATTAAGTATAATAAATACAAAATTAATTTTACTAGTTAAGATAAAGTTGCGTATTATTAAACCTCTCCAAATTTCGCGAAACAGTGGAATTTATATTGAGTATTATTATTGTCGTACATACAAAAATAAATTTATAATAAAAATGAGGGTAAAGAGCAATTTAATTTTTTATTTGATGAATATTTATTATTTTTAAATATGTATTCAATAAATTATACGTATAATTTATAAATTATATATTTTAAATAAATTTTTTAATAAAACATAAAATTTTAGAAAGCAAACCATAAACTCCCCCAAATTGCAAATTGAGTATTTAAAATTTAAATCATTAGCTTAAGCTTAATTTTATTGCTCTATGTACGAATGAAACTTAGTGTCTCCTAATATCTAGTTCAAATCATTGATAGGTTCTATGGTTAGTAATGTTCTCACTCAGGACTAAAGTAATGTTGTCTTCTTGAACATGACATAATTTGTCTAAATATGGGTCCTTAAAATGATTAATTGTACATTAATTTAAAGATAAAACGAGGTAGATGATGGTACTTAAATGGTCATCAAGGCATTTTAGATTGACCAAATCTCTACCTTTTCTTTAATGTCTTCTATAGATTTTTCTTTACTCCTTTTGGAAGGTTTCCATCCCGAATCAGCTTCTTCTGCTTTCATATTACAATTACCTTTACCATTGCTATTTAATATTGTTTCAAAAACTATAACGAAAGTTAAATCAACAAGACGAGAAGTTTAGGATTTAAAAGGTTCAATTGGTATTAGATCATCATAAAATTTGTTAAAAATTGAATAAAATTAAAGAAATTAAAAAATAACTGAAAATTTTAAGTTTAATTAAACATAGAGACTGCTAAATTAAAATCAATTGGTTTATTGTAATTTATAAAAATTGATTAATTTGTAAAAACTAGCTAATTAATTAATAAACGAATCAGTTTTTAGAAGCAAAAATTAAAACTAAATCGAAACGAAAAATTAAAAATCGAACTAAAAAATTAGCAATCACTATTAAATTAGTCGAACAGGTTCGGTTTTAAAATATTGTTATTAAAGATTGACATTCGTAAATCTTTATAGCTAGAAAATAAATAAAACAGACACATTTTTCCTCTAAAAATATATTAATTGAAAATATCTTCTTTTTCTTTTTTACTTATATTCAATGTAAACAGGAAAAATATTAATTTGATTTACTAAACCATATTATTTTCTAAAAAAGTAATTGAAATCCAAATGTCAATTGGTATTATCGAAAAGCGTACGGATGTTAATGCGTGCTAACTCTAACTTTTAGACGACAGTAAAAATACTCTTTCATACTTTTCAAAATTGGTCATGCTAATGGAAAATGATCCGGCAGATAAAAGCTTCGGTATTGTTTCAGAGAAGTATAAGGTGGCTATTTTCGTTTTCTGTGTGTCATTCTGTGCTATCTTTATCTCATCTATTCATTATTATTGTTTCGGAGGAACACGAAAAGATTGTTCCTATTTTCGTGTACTACTCATGTGTCCTCTTCATTTTATCTATCCGTTAATATTTAATAGACGAATAAAATTAAAAAGGTACAGAATAACACATGAGAACAGAAATAGAAAATTAGATTCCGTTTCAGAGTACTGATTTTAAGGGAGTTAGAACAAAGTCTTGTCCAAATCGTTCTCTCTTGGTGATTAGCTCAAAAATCCTGATGAGCAGAGCAATCGTCTATTCTTTATAGAAATTGATCCGAGTTTCATGTAAGCCAACACTGAACGTGTTGTTCTTGTGAAACTAAATAGGCAAAAAGTAAGAAATTGGTATAATCAAGGAAATAGATTAATCGCACGCATACCATACTTTCACTCACTTTGACTCATGCATGTAAGCTACCCAAGGGTAGACCTGATCGTAAGCTAAACAATAAAAAACAAAGGCAAAGGGAATGTCGATTTGGTCGTATTTAATTAGGGTCACGTTGCGAAAAATAATAATGCTGACGGTGGCAGTGGAATCTCAAATCCAGATAATGTTAATCAGTACGATTTGTTTATTATGTTGGAGAAGTACATTAACGTGATGTCGTTGAAGTTAGTGGACAAACACGTTATGCTATGTTTCCACATAGCACCTTCCATATTGGACGATTCTACTTGTATAATATGCATCTATAAGCTGTTTTGGAAAGCATGTCACGATGCACTTTCTTTTCACTAACTAATTATTTAGATATGTCCGCCATTGTTGGAAAATCATAGATTTCGAAGTTACTCACCTTCTCTGGTGAAATGTAGCAATTTAATATTATATACCCACAATTAGTTTCTTGATATAGGGTAAATATTTGTGGTGGAGTTCCATAACAAGTCCATGATCTTAACTAAAACATAAGGGAAATGCAATATTTTGAAGTAAGTAGCAGTTTGGATGGGCTTATATTAATAGAATTTATGTCGGTAGAGTTTTCTTGATAAAAGTTTTTCTAAAAAGTCAGTTAATTATTTGGCTGCCATTTTAAAAAGAGTTTTTTTTAAAGAGCTTCATAAAATAGATTGTTTGGCAACATAAAAATAAAAAACGTTTTTAAAGTGTCGTCCTCATGGGCTTCTGCAGGCAGACTAATTAGAGACAATATGGGAGCATAGCTCAGAGGGTTTGCACATAATATAGGTTATTGTACAGTCGTTAACGTCAAATATGGGGAGTCTTTACAGGGTTACAATTGGCATGAGATCTCGGGCATCAACCAGTGGAATTAGATGTAAACTCGATGATTATTATCAATATCTTATCCTCCTCAAAGACTCAGCAAGCTCCATTTCATTCCCTGATACTAGGGCTCCGCCAATTAGTAACTAGAGATTGGCTAGTGAAAGTAAGACATGTTTATCGCCAGACTAATAGAGCTGCGGATTGGGTAGCTAACTATGCCAATTCCCTCGACCTTGGTATCCATCAGTTTCAAAACCCGCCTGTGGGTTGTTTATCTATCTTACTAGAGGATATATCGGGAGTGTTATTTCTCCGACTAATAATGTAAGATCTGTACCCCTCCTTTTCTAACTAAAAAAAATTATTTATGCATATAAATATTATTTAAAATATATTAAACAATATGCAAAGCACAATATATTAATTATTATATAATTTTAAATCATATAAAACATAAATGAAAACATATCTAACCAAATTTTTTATATGGATTATAACATAAGTAAACTAATATCAAAAATAAATATTAAAACATATAAAAAAGTTAAATAATATTATATAAATCTTAAAATAAACTTGAATATGTGTTTGTGGGTATTTTGAGAATTATGTGTAAAACATAAGGGCAAAAGAGACAAAAAAAATAGGCTCATTAATTGATCTGAAAAATTTACCAGAAAAGGTACTTGTTTTAGAAGCTCGAAATTTGAGCTTCTTAAAAAGTTGTATTTTAACTATAAAAAAGGCTATATCTACTAAAAATGCTTTTTTATTTTACAGCTAAAAATTTATTTTTTAAAAAAACTTTTGCTGTGAAAAAAGTATTAATTCACTCTTAAAAAACTCAACCAAACAAGCACTAAAAATTGTTTTGTTGTGTACTTTCTTAATTTCCTTTAATATAATGTGAATATCTCATTTTTATTAATTTAAAGAAATTAGCCAAGTCATCTAACGTTTATTTAAATTTGTAGAAAAAAAGCAAAAGGAAAAACTCTACGTATGCATCTTCAGCTTGTCATGTGGAGCTATCCTGTTGTCAGGTATCCACATGTAGTATTTACCTAATAAGTGGGAAGTTCTTACCAAAAAAAAAGGCAACTAATATAGTAAGAACCCACTTCAGAACTTTTTATTTTTGCTATCTTCCAGAAGATATAGTAAAGCTCAAAATTCGTGGAGAACCTTATCACTTGTTCAGACACCAAGAACATAGTCCACAAGAAAAGACGTGGAGCACAGCAAAAGAAATCTCTGGTGAAGACATCATCTACACGTATCCTCCCTCAAGAATGTCACGGTATCATTATGAGGTGATTGACATTACGAATCCTATTTCAGAGAAGTATATTAACATGTGTCTGAGACCACTTCATGCTTTTGGACACTAATGAGTCCTAGAGGGGCTGATGGGGATGCCACTTTTTGGAGAGACTTTGTGAGCAAGACCAAATGATATATTGTTTTATTCTTATCGTTCTTGCCAATTTTCTTGTCTCTATCCACCGCTTTCTGTCGTGTTCGACCTTAGCCACATATTTCTCTCAGAGCTGATGAGAATGGTCGTGTCCTATTACACTTACATGAACTGAAAAAACATAAAAAGATATAATTGAACATGAACGTCAGAAAACTTAAATTCAGCGAAAAATGGGGGATGAAATTTGATTCAGTCTATCTCTGGTCCAAACCTTGTGGGATCTAATCCTTTCTCTAGATTCGATTCGATGAGAGTTCCTCAATCCCCAGAAACAAACTTTGTTCATTGAATGCCTTTTATTCTTTCCGTTTTCAAGTCAAAACGACAAAAATTTGCCCTTTACTTTTTCTTTTTATTGATCATCAATTTGGATAGCTGTTGGATGTTATTAATCTCTTTAAGTACGTTGTTTGAACATATAGGCAATAATTATTTTCAAGAAATATATATATATATAATGAGATTATCGCATATTATGAGCTAAACCCAATTAAAGTGATTTAATTAAATTTTAAGCTTAAAGTATTTAATAAAATATGTGTTAATTTTATATGTGTAGAGACCACGGTAACAATTTCTTACTTAATGATAAGTCTAACTAAAAATTATAAACCCATTAGGTTTAGGGTTTTAACTCTATAAAATATGTTTATAATCCCCACGTTAAATGTTTAACTATTAGATTTTTTCGTAACATTCCGTAGTGAAAATCACAGAATAGGAATCGACATACTAACTTAAAAGATCATAATCGAGCCTTTTCATCCAACGGTTCACTACAACGAATTTAGGTTTACTTTCGCTTTTATATTTAGATGATTTAATATAAGTTTTTGCACTCTAGGCAAGAATTTGTACCAATTAAGGTTTAATACAAGTATTATCAAAACCTACTCATGTTGAAGAACTTAAGATTGTATGTTTTTTATAATGAATAGTTATAATCTTCTATGTGCAATTCAAAATTTGTTGATAAAAAAATTGCTCTGGATTTAGCTGTCCAGAGATCGGTTAATGGCCTTAAAGTTAGTAGCAGTAGGCATGTCTTTCTAGGTTTATGATGGCTTACTAACATATGTCTTTAAATAAAGGGGAAAAAGTCAAAATTATTAATAAATGGGAAAATCCGTAATTCTTAATACATCAAACATGATTCTTGTCTGCATGTTGATAAACCTTTTTTTTTTTAAAGATGTGGAAAGAACTGCAAATGTGATTGGTGTAACCTTACAATTTTAAATTTTGATTCATATTGATGTATGGATCACAACTATAAGCAAGGACACGACCAACTTATATCTGTATCAATTGATTCAGTATTGTTTAACTGAATATATAAATTTAATTTTCAATTTTCAATTTTGTTTAGGATGTTAATTATTTCGAAAATTTTATATTATTAGTATAAGGAGCATCCATGACCATATAATTAAGGACTATGAAATACTCATTTTTTTCAAAATCACTTTTTAGTTTGATATTTTTTTTTATTGGTGTTCTAGAATGACTTATTTGAAGTAACATAAAGTAACATCTCTTGTGTAGATTAATTTTTGTTAGAATATTAATTGGTTTGTGTGTATATTGTTCATGTGAATATTAATCGGCCCAAAGGAAGGTTAGTATTTGGCCAAACTATGTGCACACCCGTGGCAATAAATATGTGACAATTATCATGTTTTTCATGTGAATAATAAATCGATTCAAAGAAGGCTTATTATAAGACATAATTTATTGTCAATGTTTGATTATTACACTAAGAGTGCCACTTATAAGTTAATATTTCTGTCCAATGACTAAATATTATTGTCGTACTCGGTATCTTGTATGGAGTTCTACCATATTTTGAATTAGAATTTGATTGAGTATTAATAAGTTTCTAATGTGAGTATGTTATATTTTATGATCCAGTTAATTCTTCTGCAGCTAATATTTCTACTAACATCAATTCAATTCTCCTACTCAATGGAGCAAACTTTAAGACATAGCCGGAAAATGTCATGATTGTTCTTGGGGTTATGGATCTGGACCTTACCATAAGGATAGAATGTCCTGCTGCTCTTGCAACTACCAGTACTCCCAACCAAAAGAGGGAGAAGTGGGAACATTATGATCATATGAGTGCCATTCTAGAAGCATTAGGGGCATTATGTGTGAGGAGGCTATTACAATTAAGGGTTTCTTTATTGAAATCGAAAAGAGGTTTGCCAAAATGGAGAAGGCGAAAACCATTACACTCTTATCAGACCTCTTATCAATGAAGCATAAGGGAAAAGAAATCATAAGGGAGTACACTACAGAAATGTCTCATCTTGCTTTGAAACTACTTAAGTTAGAACTATCTGAAGATTTCTTTATGCATTTAGTTTTGATATTTCTTCTTGCATAATTCAGTCAATTCAGGGTAAGCTATAACTGTCAAAAGGACACATGACACCTCATTAAGCTCATTTCTTATTGTGTGTAAGAAGATATGATAAAACAAGAAATGATTGAGAGGGTTTGTAACGCCCCAAATTAGGGGTTAGAATATTAAAGGAAGTTAGTACGAATTATGTTTGTTATTTGCTTATTAAATAT
>JAOTAX010000198.1:4569328-4595256 GCA_025629825.1 Erythroxylum guanchezii | reverse complement strand
TTTCATGTGCACAAATTCACTGTTCACAAATACCAGTAGGCAGGAAAATGTCAAATCAGTCCTAATCACTCTCACCCATGTACAAAAGTACTATTTTACCCTTCCCGTCGGGGGTGGGATATTACACTTCTTCTGTGTGGCACAAACGTTTAGGTCATATCTCTTAAAAGAGAATTGAAAGGTTTGTGTTTAATGGAATTATTGGTCCCCTTGATTTTACAAATTTACATATATGTGATATTGTATAAAGGGGAAACAGATAAACCAAAAGAGATTAGATATTAGTAGATATACATACATCTTGGAACTGATACATAAAGACATATGTGGGCCATTTGCTATGGTATCTTGGAATGGTCAAAAATATTTTATCCCTTTCATAGATGAATAATTAAGATATGGTTACATATATCTCATTCATAAAAAAATCCCAATCTCTGGATGTGATCAAGAATTTTAAGGTTGAAGTTCAAATATCAACTTGGCAAAAGGATTAAGAGCATCAGATCTAGCCGAGGTGGAGAATAATATGGTAAATATGATGGTTCAAGTGAACAATGGCCAGGCCTATTGCCAAATACATTGAGCAATATGGAATTGCCCATAGTACACAGTACTAGGCACTCTTAACATGAATGGTGTAGTTAAAAGACAAAATGGAACACTTAAGGAAATAGTAAGGAGTATGATTTCTCATACCACCTTGCTAGAATCCCTTTGCAATAAGAAAATAAAGATTGTAGCTTACTTACTCAGTAGAGATAAGGTCAAACACTTTAACCTAGAGGAGGAAAGTGTCAAGAAGCAACTTCAAATCAAGACAATGTCCTTCCCGTACAAACTCAAGAAGCTATTCCAGAAGTCCAAACTCAACAACCTCAAGAACCAATACTGCTAAGGAGATCCACTTGAGAGAGAAAGAGTACAGTTTTGAATGATTATGTTGTATATCTTCAAAAACATGAGTATGACACTGGGATGGTGAAAGATGATCTAGTTTACTTCTATCAAGTCATATAACGTTCTAACTCTCAAAAGTGGATTGAAGTCATGAATAAGGAAATGAAGTTCATAAAAGACGATGATGTTTGGGATCTTATCCCATTACCTGAATGTGCAAAACCCATTAGTTACAAATGGATGTTTAAGATTAAGGGGGATTCTAAGGATAGAGTAAAAAGATATAAGGCATGTCTAGTTACTAAGGGCTTCACTCTGAAGGAAGGAATTGATTAAAAAGAGACTTTCCCTCTAGTTTCTTCAAAAGACTGTTTTAAAATCATTATGGAATTAATGGCACACTTGCTCTTAAGTTACATTATATGGATATTAAAAGTCCATTTCTCAATGGCAACATTAATAAGATGATCTATATGATGCAACCATCAAACTTTGTTTTAGGAACCTAAAGAATAGTCCGCAAATTAAAGCAATTCGTCTATAGACTCAAACAAGCTTCTTGTCAATAGTATTACAAGTTTCATCAGGTTGTCATCTCATTTGGTTTTAAGATGAATATGGAAGATGACTACGTATACCACAAATTTAATAGCAGCAAACATATTTTTTCTAGTTTTATATGTCAATGATGTACTACTTGTCAATAATGATGTAGTATTATTGCACAAAACTAAGAGATTTCTATCTTAAAATTTTGAGATGAGAGATCTTCGTGACACCTCTTTTGTATTAAAGATCTAAATACATTGAGATCGTACTCATAGGATTCTTGGATTATCACAATAGGCTACGTGGGGAAGGTTTTTAAGAGATTTAGGATGCAAAACTATAAAGTAAGTGATACCTTTGTATTTAAAGCGGACAAATTTAGTCTCAGTAAGTGTCGAAGAAAGAATGAATTTGAGGCTAAAGATATGCAAATGATTCCTTATACATCAACAATAGGGAGTCTTATGTATGCTCAAGTAGTGTCTAGATATTGCATACGTTGGTAGCATGTAAAGTAGATATTTGAGCAATCCTAAGCTAGACCATTAGGCAACAACTAAAAGAGTCGTAAGATATCTGCATAAAACTAAAAACTATATGCTCACATATAGGAGATCGGATTAGTTTAAGATTATTGGGTATTTTGATTTTGATTTTGCTAGATGTCAAGATAGTAGGAAAATATTTCAGGCTATATCTATTTGTTAGTTGGAGGGGCTATTTTTTAAAAGAGTGCTAAGAAAACACTCATAGTCTCTTCTACTATAACAGCAGAGCTTATAGCATGTTATGAAGTGTCTAATCATGGGATATGGCCACAAAATTTTATCATGAGGCTATGAATTCTGTATGACATTAATAAGTTACTTAAGAAACTTGGTGATAATAATTCAATGGTCTTGTATTACAACAGTAGTAGGAGCTCGACAAAGTCTAAGCATATAAATATGAAGTTCTTGAAGGTTAAAGAAAGAGTTTAGAGTGTTCAAGTGTTTACTGAGCATATTAGGACAAACTTCATAGTTGTAGGTTCGCTCACTAAGGAATTACCACCCAAGATCTTTCATAATTACACTATCCGTATTGGCGTAGTATCTTTTGAGGATGTTACAACGTAGTAGGAGTTTGTATCCTTAATATTTTTCAGATAAAAACACATCATATGGTATTTTATAGTTAATACTGTGGTAATAAAGTTTACAATTTTATTTCTATGTTGAATGTATTTTTTAGCTTGTTTTCATATGGAATAAAATTTAGAGATTAAGTTTTAAAGAATGACCAGTTGGAAATAGTCATATTAAGATCACATTACATGAAATTTTCATATTCACATCCATTACTGGCCCATATCATTCATTTACACTAAAATATGTGACCATTGATAGATTTAGCTACACTCAATGTAATGGAAATCACTTTGATCCCTTGTTAGTATATATGATGGATGAGGTTATTCTATATGCCCATCGTGATAGTATATTTGCCCTCATAATGATTTTGGCATAATGTACAATTATTAAGGTTTCACATATATAGCATAAGTGGGAGATTATTAGAATAAACCTCAACAAATTGGTGAGCTTATATGTATATTATGAGAATAATGCATATTATGCACTATTATTAAAGTTGAGCTCAGTTAGAGTGATTTAATTAAACTTTGAGCTTAAACCATTTAATATGGTATGAGTCGGTTTTATATATGTAGAAATCACGATAAAAATTTCTTATTTGAAGATGGAACAAATTAAAAATTGTAAGCATATTAAGTTTAAGGGTTTACCTCTAGAAAAAATATGATCATGGTCCCCAAGTTATTTGTATGGCTATTAGGTTTCTCTTAGCATCCTTGTCACTAGCAAAAATCACAAAATAAGAGTCAATATACCAAATTAGAAGACTATATTCCGAATTTTCAATTCAATTTAGTGATTCACAACAATAGATTCAAGTATGATTCTACCGTTATGTCTTGATGATATAACATGAATGTTGTGTTATAGGCAATGATTTGTACTGATTAAGCTTTAATGCAACAATTATTAGATGAATGGAATTCAATTTCTTTTTTTTATCATCATGTTAGTCTAATTTAAACAAAAATTTGATAAATTGTTCTTGCTCAAGAGACAGAAAAAAGGGATTGGAAAGTACATTGAAAACATATTTTTTTACATTTATTTGCAATATCAAAATTTAGATTTATATTATTTTTATTATCATAAGCTACTTTAATAATTTTACTGATACAATCACAACTGCTTCAAAAATAACAAAGACAAGAAGATAGTCCAATTATTGGTTGTCCACAAACTAAACTTCAGGCCTATATGATTCAAGTAATGGGGATGGTGGTCTTTCGATCACAGTTATGAATATCGGACTGAACTTGGTATCGGATTGGGTTCTAGTACAGTATTGTAATGATACCGATCAATATTGGGTACCATTTTGGGTATTTTTTAAATTTATGAAATAGTTCCTAAAATTTTTAAAATTTACAAAATAGTCCATTGGTAAATTGTACAGATGTATAGTATACTTTACAAGTTTACATCAACCCTGATTCCAAAAATCATAATAATAAAAAATAATCACGATTAATATGAAATAACAATATTTTTTAAATAGTTCACATATAAATAATAACCCCAATTAATATAAAAAAGATAATCATCATCATACAAATATAAACTTAAGAATACTACAAAATATTTAAAATATTATAATAATACAATTTCATCATTTTAATAAATAATATTTACATCAAAACATCTAATAAAAAGAACAATAAATATCCTTAACTATTACAATTTATAAAAAGAGTTCATGACAAAGAAACAATCAAATAGAAATTAAATCCGAAACAAAAATATTTACAATTACATTACATATATATAATTTAACATAAATATCAAATATAAGTAAAATTAAAAAAAGAGGAAAAACAAAAAATTGGAATGAAATTCAATCGTCACCGCGAGGATACCTTATATAACTACACTGAGCCTAGTTATCATTTGATACAAAATCTTCATCATTGAGAGGAGCTTTATCATCATTATCATTCAAATTTAATGCACCAAATGACATATCAATGCTTTCCCATCCAAGATTACTTCCAATTCATTGACATCTACCAAATTCGGTTCTTCAGAAACCCAATCCGCCAAAAGATCAATATTATCAATGAAAATTGGATCAGTTGAACTACTTGTGTTATTAAGACTCCTAGTAAATAATAAAATTTAATTATTAGAAAATTATAAGAAATTATATTGAAATTAATAATGATAATAACATATCTTTTTTGAATCTTTAAATTGTAACGAACAAAAACCAAGTCATTCAACCTCTCATGCTCTAATCTATTCCTTTTCTTGGAGTGGATAAATTCAAATGTGCTGCAGTTTCATTTACAACATGTTGCACTCACATATTGACTTAAAATTCGAATTGCAAACCTTTTTAATTATAGAACACCATTTCCGAATTGATCCCACCAGAAAACTGTAAGTCATAAGATAACAAAAATAGTGTTATAAATAAAATAAAGTGATAATTAATTTTCAACAAATAAGAAAGAGGAAATAACTAATACTTGGAGAAAGTTTTCCTCTTTGTCGAATAGCAATCGGCATTCCAAAATCTCTACAAGACAACTTGTAAAACTCCATTTGTGAGCTTAAAAGATCTTGCATCGCGTCAATGCTAACAATTATTGTAATAGTTAAAAGCATTCTTTTATTAACTTCAGCTTGCTTAGTAAGATCCAGTCGAATATAGACACTAAAATCCAAAAATGCCCCAGCTACAAACAATGGAGAAGAAAGTTGTCTTTCCTTTCTCTCATTAATGATTGAAAGATATGGTGTGTATAAAGAAGGCCTATGTTTCATATTGGCCTTGATTGCTTCCGTTGCTCTCTCCATGACATCAAAAATATAACTCATTGTTAGCTTTCTTCACTATCAACCAAGTGAAGTACCCTCACCAAAGGCTCACAAACTTGGATAACAAATTAACATTGAGACCAAAAATTTTTATCTTACAGTATAATATTACAAACCTCTACTCTAGCATTAGACCTAGCATGCTGAGACGCATTCCACTTATCACTTGTAAACATTTGTCTTAACTCTTTCTTCATCGAAACAAAAGACTGAAGTGATAAGAAATTTGTTGCAAATATTGTCACAGCAGGACGACACAAATTTCTACATTTATTTAATTCCTTTCTCATCAAATTCAATACCCATGAACGATTATAAATGAACTTTATCACTTTTTTAGCTTTTTACACGGTCTCATCAATAACAGGAAAATACCTAGGATCTCCTATATTCTCTAGCATTAGGTCAATGCAATGTGCAATACAAGGAGTCCAAAAAAATGAATTATACATATTCTGCAACCTTTTTCCTGCCGCTTTATAAGCGGAATCATTTTTAGTAATAAACTGAACAATATTTTCCAGCCCTACATCATTAACAACTTTATCAAATATCGCAAACAAAGTCTCAATATTTCTAATAAGGCCAGATTCATCAATAGATTTCAAAAACATAGAGTTCTTTGTAGAATAAACCAAAAAATTTATAATATGCTCTTATCTCCTATTTCTCAAACCATCACACATAATTGGACATCCATAAGTACCTCAATTCACTCTTCTTTCAGTCAATTAACTTCTAATTTCAGAAACAGAACAACTTAAAAGTTTACCTCTTAAGTCATCAATCGAATGACCTTTGTATGCTGGTCCATAAGAGGCTATTGCATCCATTATAAGTTGATAATAATAAGACTGAGAAGCATTGAATGATGAACTTGTATCATACTACCATCTAGATACTACCATATCAACATTATGAACTGCATCTCTTGATTGCATTGTACTACGAATTAAAGGTTAGGCCCTAGGAGTTGTTCGTAGTGCAAAGAAAGTAGTCACCTGCTTTCTTCTCTTCCTCGCATCAGGTTCAGGTACTTCTTCTTGAGCCTGAGATGAAACACTACTAGTACCACTATCACCACTACTATTACAACCACAACCACTACCACTTCCACCTTTAACATTTTCATAATTACCACGGAAACTAGAAAACGAACTTTTACTACCAATTTCAAAATTTAACCTTTCCTTTCTATCTCCCTTATATTGATATTCATCAAGCAATGTTTTCATCTACCACTTCACATCATGACTTACTTTTTTACAGGGTTCCACATCTCCTTTAACCCCGGCTAAATATTTTTTTTAATCGGGTGATTCCTCCACTATCAAATGCTTATTACAAAACAAGCAAATAGTACAGTTCCTCATACCAAGAACCAATGCAGCATAAGTCCAAACTGGATTATTGTATCTTCCTACAGTGGGTTGATCAGTAGTACTTGACCTTCCTTCCATTTATCTGTAAAGATAAATGAATGCATATATCAAAATAAATAACACATAATTTTAGTACACAATATGCATATCCATCTTATATAATATAACTCACTTTGTATTATTACATTACACAAAATTCAATTTCATGGAATACAATTCACTATAAGTCAAAAACTAACAATTCAATTATTCATCATATATAGTTACACAAAACATACATAAACACTTTTCATTTCCAACAATCACAAAACATACATAAACAATTTCTATTTCCATTAATCACAAAATATTCATAAAACTATTTCCATTTCCAACAATTTCCATTTCCGTTTCCATTTTCAACAATTTTCATTTCTAATAATCACAAAACATCCATAAAACAATTTCCATTTCCAACAATAACAAAATATACATAAACAATTTTCATTTTCAACAATTTTTAACAATTTCCATTTCCAATAATCACAAAACATTCATAAAATAATTCTCATTTTCAACTATTTTTAACAATTTCCATTTCCAACAATTTTCAACAATTTCTATTTCCAACAATTTCCAACAATTTCCATTTCAATAATCACAAAACATTCATAAAACAATTTCCATTTCCAACAATTTTCAACAATTTCCATTTCCAACTATTTTCAATAATTTCCATTTCCAACAACCATGAAACATACATAAATAATTTTCATTTCCAGAAATTTCCAACAATTTCAATTCAAAGTTTCAAACATGAAGATCAAGTTGAAGGGTATGATATGATTTACATAATTGCCAAATAATGAATTACATATCTTATACAATTGTTCACACACATCTATTCATAACATGATGATCAAGTTGAAGGATATATTCATAACACGAGGATCAAGTTAAAGGATATAACTTCTTTGGAAATGTTTTTTTTTATTTGTAGCTTTGAATCTTCTTTTCATTTCTAACAAACCACAATATTATATACACCATTCTATATTTCGTTCTTAAATATATAAGTTGCTTTTACAATTTTTAATTGACATTAATAAGTCTAAGTATAAATAATTGGAACCTACAACATGTTTACAATTTGAAAAAAAAAAGTTCTTTTTGGGATACATTTATTACATCACTACTTTCACACATTATAAATTATAAATATTTATGATACCTCACACATATACATTACCAAATAATTCAAGTTCAACATATTTTCTACTCAATTAATTATTTACCCAAAACTAATACTCAAATAGGCAAATACTATCATTAACTACAACCGAATTATTATTAATTTACAATTGCATAATTTTATACTCAACTAATTATTTACCTAAAGTCAACACCGAAATACTAAAAATGAAATACCATTTTACAAATATTAAAAATGTGTCAATTAATGATTTAAGTCTTTGCAAGTTTACAACTTTAATATTCTCGATTTAAAATTTTAATTTAAGTTATTTCAACTTACAAACTTTCAATTGAATCAATTCAATTCATCAACATCATCACATACTCACATGAGGCCGTACATTTCATTCTTCCAAAACTTATCATAAATTTCTCTTAATCGGATAAACTTAAACCAATCTTTATAACCAAACCATAAATCAAGCAAACAATAATTCAACTCTAATATCCAATCCAACCCACACAAATCACAAAACCAAGACAACATTGTGAGTGACTCATCCAATTCAACTCCAATATTCAAATTACAAATTACAAAACTGTGATCATTCAATTCCAATATCCAGCCCAGATACACGTAAATCGCAAATCACAAAACTAAGTTCCAACCAATTCACAAATCCAAGATCCAATTGATCACAATAAAAAATGTAATTAAACAAAAAAAATCGAAAACTTAAAAAACACACCCAAAAGCAATTCACTAGCTTCGGATTTTGGGTTGGGTGACAGGTCACAAGCTTCAGGTGTAGATCAGGGCGAGCAGCGACCTTCTCTCCTCCTTCAAACGTTCAGTGGCGACGACATAATGCGATGGTCCTCATGGAGAAGGGTTGAAGACAGTGGCGTCTTTGGGGGACGCGAAGGGAGGAGCCGAGGGAGGATCTCTATCCTCTGATGCTGGCATGGATCAGGCAGGATGAGAAAAGAAGCAGCATCGTCGGAGAGAGACTAGTCACCAGTATCATCAGAGATGAAGAGGAGAATGAGAGAGAAAAAAAAATGAGAAGGCAGAGAGAGGAAGGTTTAGGACTTGGGAGAGTGGAGAGTCGCACAGCAAAGCAGTAGACACAGAGATCGGGGGGGAGGGGTGGTCGTTTAGTTTAAGCCTTTAAGGTTAAATTTCAAAAAATTGCAAAAAGGTCCTTGGCATTTTCAAATTTTATGGTATTGGTCAGTATATCCCGGTATTTTGGATACCGGCCGATACCAAACGAAAACACATTGGTACCGACCGATATTAATGGGCGGTACGAAAGGAACGAATACCGGCCAGTACGGAACGGTATTCTTTCCTCTGCTTTCGATTATTTTGAAAAAATGTCATGTAAATTTTGTATAAATGTTTTTAATTCGATAATAATATAATTTTATTAAAATAGATTATAATATAAATATGTGGAAATGTATCAAACCTTGGGGGCATCACGAATCAGACAAAAGCCTGAGAGTCCATATTGAACTGCAGATTTAGTACACATGAATATACTCTGTGAGCCGAGCAATCCAGCCCGAATTAAAACTAAGCATAAGCCCGAAAGCAGACCACACAGATCTAGCGCGTACAAGTTTCATGGTTGAAGAAATGAAGTCTTTGAAAAGAAAGTTCTTCATTACAATTTTTTAAAAAACATCTCAAAAGGATAGATCTATTGCCTCTACTTTTAATAAGTCTACGTGAATGATTAACCCACATGTTAGAGACGAAAAGTCGGTGGCCCGATTGGGAAGTTGAGCTTCTCAACTAAGGGGGAAGAGAAGACTCCAATGGTTTTAAGGCATAAGTTTATTGATTGACGGATTCATTGCTCAATCGATGACCCGATTGGGAAGTTGAGCTTCTCAACTAAGGGGAAAGAGAAGACTCCAATGGTTTTAAGGCACAAGTTTATTGCTTGACGAATTCATTGCTCAATCATTAATCAAAAGCCAATGGCTGAGTCAGTTTCAGGCCACATCCCATGTATGATTGCTTGATCACATGTACATTTTGACTTTTAAACATTTTTAATCGATACATTACATTCTTAGGTAGGGGGAGACATTCACACGTTTTTATTTATGTCAACAGTTTGCATAAATTTTTAAGAAAAGCAACTCAATCACGTTAAAAGATATCAATTAGGCTCAATCATTTTGTTTTCCGTACTAAAATAATAAAGATTTACTATTTCATCGTCATCATTTAATATCTAATTAAAATTTTACTGTGTTACATAAGGGAAGTTTTTTTCATTTTTATAATCTTATTTATTAATATAAAATATATGAGTAAGTTTTTAGATAATTTTCTTAAAGACTCGATACTCGAATTTATAATTTTTAACATATTCTTACCCACCACCTTACTGCTTCGAGGGTATGTACTATCGAATTACTCTTCGAGTCAGTGCATCATGTGTGATGGGTCCTGTCTCTCTATAATTTATAAACACAAGCATCCTAGGCATGCAAGAACCTAACGGTACACGACAACGGACAATCATGTCTGGTCGAAACCTAGGTCGTCCCATGAAGCCGTCTGTGTCCTTGCTTGGATCCACTTCCTTACAATTGCCAGCAACGTTTGCGGGGGTTTTGTATGGTAGCCACATGTTTGACAAAGGTCATTATTCCGATCGCGCCTAATCGGTTATTACGTCAACAATCATCTTAATCACAGTATTTGGTAGTTTTCAAGAATGAAATTTATGTATATTATGATAATGAGATATATTAATTACTGATAACGAAATTAAGTCAGAAAAGCCAATTGGAATAGTCAAGTTGCTATCAATAATCGACTATTCAACAAGGAGGGAATGATGTAAGATAAAGCAGAAAGACAATTCTCAGAGTTAAATTAACAAATAGCTTCAACGTTCATTGACAGTTGTCTACAAGTTGGTTCGATTAATCAGATTAACTAGGCCAAAGGAACCTGTTCATTTGCAGTATAAAATTAAAGATAGAACCTTAGCTTTATGACAGCTTTCTCAAATTGGCCATCCTCTACTTTAGTATCATATTGAAATTCTTTCTTTAAGTTGGCTTGCAATATGAACAATGTTTTAAAAATCGGATCAAAAGTTAAACCGATAAGACAATAAATTTAAGGTTTAAAAAGTTCAATCGGTATTAAACTGTTATAAAATCGGTTAAAAATTGAATAAAATTAAATAATTTGAAATATAATTAAAAGAGATAAGAATTTGAAATTTAATTAAAAAGAAATTATTAAATAAAAGTTAATTAATTAATTTTAGTTTATAAAACTTATTCATTTACGAAAATTGATTGTTTTTTACCGATAAGAATTATTAAAGTAAATTGAAACAAAAATTTTAAAACTAAACCAAAACATTTAACGATTCAAAACTTTTACGATTAAATCGGTCGAATTAACCGAATTTTTTTAATCATAAGAGAATCACGTAACATGCAATTAAACTACTTATAATTGACCTCTAATCAAAGTTTACATAAGTCTAGCGGAGGAAGAAAATAAAGGAAGATTTGTTTTAAAGAATTGATAAAATAAAATAAAGTATTAGTTATTAAGTTATCCACGTAATGTTAATCACGCCCCTTTTCTACATCTTATGTTAATCATTTATGATTGGACATTAAACATGTATTTACACTTTAGGGCTAAAGTCTTCGTTGTGATGTTGTTGTGTATGGATGGTTTAATGCCTTCTTCGCGTTCGTTTAAGGAGGACCGTTCGAGCTGACTAGTGACTACTAAACCGGAGGATCCAACTAGCGCGCAGCAGAAGCGTCGAGTCATATAACTATTTGTCGTAAAAAGAACGTACATCATTATCAACAACCATGGCCCAGTTAATCTTTATACTTTTTTAGGTAGTATTCCTCATCTCTTCTAATACCCACACATTTTTAAAGGACACATGGACGTATTAGGTGGCTGCTAACACGTGAACATGCTATGAATAACCCCTTTGATCCGCTTTATCAAATAACTTACTTTGTATCTTGAACGGATTCTATTTGTATGTGTAAGGCCATGCGTATCGTACCACACAAAAAGGCCAATCTTTATTTCTCAGGAATAGTTCCGATTAGGTGCACTCTACCAGTAGATATAGAGCTTTTCCTATGTGAAAATTTATAATCTTATGCAAGTTTGTGAATGATTGATTAACCCCCTTGCTAGTCTTGTTGACTAATATCCACTTGTTAACACAGAAATCGGTAATGGCTGGCACACTAATCTCAGTCGTCGGAGCCCACAGTAAAGCAGACTTAACTTGCATGCTACGTCCAAGTTGGCGTTCTGTTTTAACTCCTACCCTGTATTTTTTCCGAGAATCATCAGTTTTTTGGGCCACATTTCCCAGGGACCAAACGGATAGTTCCAACTCAAAAACAGTTTCAAAAAATGTGCGTACAAACGACGGGAGCAGTTGCAATAAACCAAGTCGGCCAATAATCTACGTAACAACCCGAAACATCATCGAAAGTCTCTTTCAAACTTGGAATCAATGTCATTAAAATACAATTTCCTCGCTGGCAGCATGATCCTAATTCAACTGGGGCTTTACGTTAGGCCACCTTCTTTGTGTATATATACATACACCAAACTATAATTGTTCTCAGTGAAGCAAATCTAAAGCTTCTTTGATCCATCTTTTGATAATCATAAACATGGGACGGTTCAATGTCTTGCTTGCCTTGTCGCTAGCTTTTAGTTTGTGCGTCTTTCCAAGTACCATATCGGCGCAACTCAAACAAAACTTTTATGCCAACATTTGTCCGAACGTGGAAAGCATCGTCAGAGGTGCAGTGCAGAAGAAATTTCAACAGACTTTTGTCACTGTTCCGGCAACCATTCGCCTGTTTTTCCATGATTGCTTCGTCCAGGTAATGTTTATTTTAAATAATGTTCAATCTTTTTTTAGATTGGCAAAATAGATTACTGAAGTGAGTTAAATCGGTGTTTGTTGATTATACGAACAGGGTTGTGATGCTTCCGTTATAGTTGCATCAACTGGAAACAACAAGGCGGAGAAGGACCACCCCGACAATCTGTCTCTTGCGGGAGATGGATTTGACACCGTGATTAAAGCCAAAGCAGCGGTTGATGCTGTGCCACGTTGCAGAAACAAGGTCTCTTGTGCTGATATACTCGCCATGGCGGCAAGGGACGCGATTGCGCTGGTTAGTATGCAATAATGTTAGTTCACGCTTTTCCCAAGTCATTTTCAAAGGGTAGCATTATTTGATTTTTCACAGGCTGGTGGGCCTTCATATGCTGTGGAACTGGGAAGATTGGATGGTCTAAGCTCAACAGCGTCCAGTGTCAATGGAAAGTTGCCTCAGCCAAATTTCAACTTGAATCAGCTCAACTCTTTGTTCGCTGCTAATAGGCTTTCTCAGACAGACATGATCGCTCTCTCTGGTACACCACAAAACCAAAACATATTGTAAATCAATCACACAAAAATTCAACACTGTTCTTAATTTTTCTTCGTTTCGCAGCCGCACACACCGTAGGATTCTCTCATTGCAGCAGGTTCTCCAACAGAATATACAGCTTCAGCCCTCAAGCTAAGGTCGACCCTTCTCTGAACAGGACATACGCAACCCAACTACAGCAAATGTGCCCCAAGAATGTAGACCCGAGAATAGCAATCAACATGGACCCCATCACGCCCAGAGCTTTCGACAACGTCTACTACAAGAACCTACAACAGGGCATGGGTCTGTTCACCTCGGACCAGGTTCTCTTCACTGACTCAAGGTCCAGATCGACCGTCAATGCATGGGCCAGTAGCTCATCGACGTTTCAAAAAGCCTTTGTCGCTGCTATGACCAAATTGGGACGAGTCGGAGTCAAGACAGGCAAGAACGGCAACATTCGACAAGACTGTTCCGTTTTGGGGTAACGAGAGAAATATGCCAGAACTTGAGAGTGTGTGTCAGAACAAGATGCAATTGATTTCAGCTAGGATCAAATATCTCTTTAAAGTACAAGTTTCTGAGTCAGCAAAAGTTCAATAAAAAGATATTTTTTTGTTGTAAGTTGATCAGCTTGCTTGCTAAGTTAATAATCTCTCCTCGGTTGATGTAATTTCTGAAGAAATAAAAAGGGATCATCTTTCTATTTTCCTTCCATATCAAAGTTTATTTCATCTAATTTAGTCGTCCAATCAAATCCACATGAAAGTAACGATGTTTTAAAATTTGACTAAAAGGTTCAATCGATATTAGACAATCATAAAATCGGCTAAAGATTAAATAAAATTAAAGAATTTGAAATATGGTTGAAAGAGATTTTCTATACCTATCGAAAAATTTGAAGTTTAATTGAAAAATAAATTGTTAAATAAAAATTAATTGATTTATTTTATTTTATTTCATAAAAACTTATTAATTCACAAAAATTGAGTATTTAATTAACAAATTGATCGACTTTTAATAAAAAGAGATATTAAAATAAATCGAGCTGAAAAGTTAAAAATTGAACTGAAAAATTAGACAGTTCAAATTTTTTATTGTTAAACCGACCAATCAGTTGGATTTTTAATAATTGGGAATTAATTTTAAGCTTATGAATTTCTTTTTACTATGAAAAAAGAAAATTTACTATTTTTAGATGACCCCAGATTCTAGCGATAGTGTGTTACCGGAGCTATTTAGGGAATGTCTTAATTGAATCCAATTTGCTTTTTGTTGGCTTGCATTTAAACAATAGGCAATTAAGTTACTAATTAAAAACAGGCAATTGGTCACTTAAATTATGGTTTATTGTCTCTAATTCACCAAGCTAAGCAAGATACGACAACGTTCTTTACAGTCCGAATAGGTGACGTTTTGTAGAAAGGGTAAAGAGACCCCCCCAGTACTCGTCGGAGCTTCCAGAATTTACCTAAGTGGGGATTGTGTGATCTGCGTCTACGATGGATCTTCAATGCGGTAACGCTGCATCTCCACCAATTCGAGTAAGGAAAATTTTGCTTATTTACATCTGTCTTCCTCCTCTTGCCTTAATCATTGTTCCTCGTGTGGAAGGTCTACTTTTTTAACTTGAAGAACTTGCCGTCTTGTGAGGTGTCGTTGCATGAAATAGTGTTTGATTCTGTCAAGATTGTTTTGATTTATGACAATCTCCACACTTGTTTCATCTCTCTGTCCAGTTCTGTACCTTCCAAAAATGCTCTGCTATGCATCCTGATGTTGTCGAAGATGGCATCCATAAGGGATGAGCGAGGCAAGGCTCTCTCAGAGAA
Source organism: Erythroxylum guanchezii (assembly GCA_025629825.1). Classification (NCBI taxonomy): domain Eukaryota; kingdom Viridiplantae; phylum Streptophyta; class Magnoliopsida; order Malpighiales; family Erythroxylaceae; genus Erythroxylum; species Erythroxylum guanchezii. The sequence goes on along the minus strand of JAOTAX010000198.1, from coordinate 4,580,004 downwards.
GATCCTTCTGTTTCTCTCTTCCCATATGCCCCTAACCAGGTAAGCCATCGCTATTAGTCCATGCCCTGTAGTCATTTTGTGCTTTTATCCATTGCATGGTTCAGCTGGTTCAGCTGATAACATCTTCCCATACTTGGATCTGTACCCCTTATTCTGAACCTACTCAGTACACCTTTGATCTCAACCATCCAATTTAAAAAATTGGATGGTTGAGATCAAAAGGAGACAGAGGGCACAGAATAAGAGTTACAGAAGATCTGCCCCCATATTTGTGGCTGTGGTGGATCCTCGGTCCCACGTCTTCCTATGATATCTTTCCATATGTTAACGGCCTCGTTTGGTAAATAGATGATTAGATGCTTTTTAGCCGCGTCAAAAGCTTTTAGCTGATTCACTATATGAAACAGCGGATGACAATATTTGATAAATGATTGATTGAGTTGACAAATTTAACTCAATTATTTTATTTTTTTAAATGATTGATTGACAGACTGACAATTTTAATTTTTTAAAATGATTGATTGACAGACTTACAGGGCGTCATAAGTCTGTCACACCTGTAAATATGGATAATAAAGCTTCATTGTATACGTTAATATAATATATTAACTTTCATAATACATAACACAATATAAGAATTTGGTATAGAATATAATTCTAAATCAAAAGATATTAATTTTTTAATACTTATCTCACTTGAATACTTTTTAATTTGATAAATTAAACTATATCTTAAAGATTGGAGACGATGTTAAAAATTTAAAGTTTAAAATTTGATTAATTTACTAAAATTCTAATGTAACTATTTAAAATGGATTCTAAAGAGTTACGTTATTAATTAAAAAGAAAGCACAAATAATGGAATACATTTACTCATTTCAATACAAAAATATTTATTTTAACCTCAGTTAATTTACTACATTTGAATTCAATAACATTAAGAAGGCAGAGAATAACTGTTTTAATAAGCATTAGTAATTATTATTAATTAGTTAATGATTTATCATAAAAATAAATAATTATGATAATACTTTGTAACGAATTTTAATTTTAGTATCATAATCAAGTATAACTAGTAATAATAATTTAATTGAATTTAAAGTCTATTTAAGAACTGATTAACACATTTCTTAAAGCCTAACTATTATTATTATAATATTTAGTAGTATTTACTAATTATATCTTCATTTTTTATCAGTATGTATAATTTATTTTAACCATTATTAGTTAACACAAGACATTGTAATTAATCAATTAAATGGTACTCACAATCATAGAAGCTTTAGGAGGCAGTTGGTTAGCACGAAGGAATGATAATAGAAATGTGAATGAATGTAGTGAGGAATGGTAATGAATATTATCATTATAATTATGATCTTTAGTTAAGAGAAAGGAATGATTACCATTATCGTTGATAGTGGTTGATTTGTAAAAAATATTGTAATTAATTAATTACAATATTTTAATTAATGAATGAATTATATTTTAATTAACTATATTGTAACTAATTAATTAATTATATTTTAAATAATTAATTACAATATTTTAACTAATGAATTGATTATATTTTAATTAATTATATTGGAATTAATTAATTAATAACAATATTTTAATTAATTATATTTTAATAAATTAATTACAATATTTTAATTAATAGATAATTATATTTTAATTAGTTATATTTTAATTAATAATAATAATCTAATTAATAATAATGTAATTAATTAAATAATAATATAATAATTAATTATATTGTAATTAATTAATTAATTACAATATTTTAATTAATGAATAATTATATTTTATTTTGTTATATTTTAATTAATAATAATAAATTAATTAATTAATTAACTAATTACAATATTTTAATTAATGAATGAATTATATTTTAATTAACTATAGTGTAATTAATTAATTAATTATATTTTAATTAATTATAATATAATTATTTTATTTTATTTTATTTTATTTATAATATTTTAATTAATGAATGAATTAATTGTAATGTAATTAATTAATTAATTAATATTAAAAATATTTTTAAAAAATGAGTTACTACTAAGAAACGAGTTTCATACCTTTATTAAATGAAAGGTACTGAGGATTCTCCAAAAATAAGATATCAAATTATTACTCTTATAATAATAATAATAAATAATCAATCACTTATTTTTTATTTTTTACCCATTAATTCTTTTCTAAATCCATCAATCAAGCATCCATTGAATTTTATAAAACATTTAGCGTATGTCAACCATTAGAGAATACAAATACAGGGGAAGGAAGACGTGAAGTTTAGTGAGAGTCTTAGCTTGACAAGGGTTGGGGAATTTCTTGTAACATGGGATTAAATTAAATTAATATTTTTAAATTAAATCTTAATTTCGAACGACAGCAACATCCACAGCATGTTCAAGAATAGATTCTATATGTCCGTACTCCATTAATGTAGAGTAGACCTTTCTCCCTACTGCTGCCCAATTCTAAAAGTCGTGACATGTAATTATTAGCCATCTTTTCATATGATGTTTGGGCGGGAATAGTATATAGTAAACGTCGGCCTCATCATTCTCCCAAGTCTTCCGCGTCTTAATCCCGTTGGCTCACATGGGCGGTTGCTTTACAGCTGTTACCCTTTTTTCATTTGTCCGTGTGTCAAAATCTTCTTGTCAGCTCGCGTCCTGTCTGTTTCTGTTAAAAGTTGGCAAGTAGTTTAGTTGCATGTTGCAACATGGGCAAATCAATAGGAAAACTAGTTCTTTTTTTGTCTCTTCGACTTGCACACGCAGTGATTCTTTTCGACAGTGTGTTGTTTAATTCTATCGGTCACTGACTCACTAGTTAATAATCAACTGATTTGATCAGTTGGTAATATAAATTTTTATTAAAAATATTTAATACAATTAATTAATTAATTAATATTAATTATTTATATGTAAAATAATTTATAAAAACGTAATTTAAAAAATATCTTATTTCATTATAGCTGGTAGAAAAAAGAGATATAAAATAACCATGGTTAATATATATGTATATATATATATATATATATGTTTAAGAAGTGAAAATATTAAGATATATTTAAATTTTAATATACTATTATTTAAAATTTACATGCATAAAATATTATAGTGAAGAAAATACTAGTCTTAATATATGTTATAAATATTGTAAAATTAGTTTGTTATTTAAAAAATAAATATAATTTAAATAAACTTACGTTTAACTTATTCTAAATTTAGTTTATATTTATTCAAAAAATACAAAGTTGATTCAAATTCATTATAAATTTATAATTTATCTTTTTAATTTTAGTATCAAATTTAGTAAAATTGTGGATATCTTATCTTTATTTTATACTATTATCTGCTTATTTTTATGTAAATAAATAAATATTGTGTTATTTTAAATATATGAGTTTTATTTTTTTACTAATAATTTTTTTGTTTGAAAAATGTTGTTGTTCCAACTTTCTTTAATAGAAAAAAAATCTTGTGAAGGGAATAAAATGTGAGTTTGTTGATCATTTATGCAAAGCCCTTAGATATGTACAATACCCATTAAATTCAAATGCCACTATTTTATTTTCTTTCTTAAATGTTGGTTTTTTAGGTCCAACATATTAGGTTTTCTATTTTCAACTTATTGCTTTAAATCAGTTAGTTAATCAGTCAAATTATCGAACAACTTCAATAACTTTTTAATATAGTCAACTAACTAATTTATGTAAATCAGCTAAAAAACAACTGATAAGTTGTTTGCCAAATAAGCCCAATATGTAGCTTTCCACTTTTTTTTTTTCCTATCTACACCTTGTCTCTAAGTTATAAAGTTTTTATAGCAAATATTTTTATTATCTTAAATTACACTATGATATTAAAATAGTTATATAAATTAAATTATGTTAACAATAATATAAAATGTGATTGATTGTAAAATACATGATAACAAAATTTATATAAATTTATTAACTTAAATTTAGTAATAAATTTTATTAACATAACTCGATAAATATCAAAGAGTTAATTTACTCCGTGTGTAAGGCTCCTCATTTTGCGGGAATATGAGGAGAGTGATGTTATACACAACCTTCCTTTTTTATTTTCACAAAGAAACAATTTCCGTGACTAGAACCTATGATATTATAGTCACAAAGGAACAACTTTATTGGTCGATCCAGGACTTACCCTCAACTTGATAAATATCATAATATAAAAATATTTTTTAAAAATATTTTCGTTTAGTCTAATTGTAAATTTTGTAGTGATTAAGTGAATACATTTGTTACAATTTTTATATTGTTAAGATTTAGAAAAAAAAAAGAGTAAAATGTAATTTAGAGTAATAATTAAAAAATCTAACTGGTTTGACCTGTTCAACCGTAAAAGTTTTGAATCGTCTAACTTTTAGGTTATACTTTTAACTTTTTTGTTCGATTTACTTTAAAATTGATCAATTTATTAATTAGTCGGTTATAGTTCTTATAAATTAAAATAAATCAATTCAATTGTATTTAATAATCTCTTTTTTAAATTAAACTTCAATTTTTTTTATAGATAAAAACAATCTCTTTTAATTATATTTTAATTTAATCTTTAGCCGGTTTTATAACGACTTAATACTGATTGAACCTTTTATAACTTAAATTTTTTATTTTATAAATTTAATTTATGATCCAATTTTTAAAATATTAGTTTAGAGTAAATTAGGATGGAAAGACGAGCAACTCGATTACGCAACAAAAGCTATCACTTGATTGCCATCACAAACTCGTGAGTATACAGGTCTAAATTATTGTGATAACACCAAAAACAAAAGCTTAACTAGTCCCTGGATGTGTCCTGTTTACCTAATTTTCAGCGACTTATGATTCATCACTTTTTGTCCATTACTTAGAATAATTCTATAATAAGACATATCCATTGAAAGCGGATTTGAATATTCATATGCAAAAGCATTAATTGAGTAAATAGCAGACTATGACGTCTCAACAACTTCATCTTGTATGACTTTGAAATGATTAAATCATTCGCTTACATTAAAAAATTATTTAATATCTTAATTTTTATATTTTTCAACTTATTTTGTGTAGAATTATTTAATTATTACACGTTTATTTTCAGACGAATGATCATTTGTCGGCTTGTCTCTGAAGGCCCAAGTACAGGAGTTTCAGACGAATGATTCGTTGGCATAGGCTAGCCCATGGTCGATTCATTATTATTCATATGAAACGAGGCCAGTCTGTTGTTTCTTCAGTAATCATCTGCTGCATATGATGATCATGAAACTGTTCTATTTCATTAAGGGAATTAAGAACAACCCTATTATCAAGAGATCATGGTCCATGACAGTAGAAATGATAATGGGAAATGGCTTCTTCTTAAGGTACAGGATAAAAAGTTGAGACCAGAACAGGGCGAAACATAAACTTTCAGAGAGATTTCTCAAATGCATGGCTATATTTACTCATTTTCCTGCTTCTATATACATTCTCTCAAATATGGAAAAAAAGGAAGTTCACTTAAGAAAGAAACATTGACTAGTTCCTGTCAAATCAAACCAAAACGTCTGACATATGCAACCATTGTGAATACGTAGTACCATTCAAGATTGTAGATGATTAGCTTACAGAGGTGAAGAGCCTTCTCTATTTTGACTAATATTACTCTGAAATCTGCAAAAATAAAAAAGAAAGAAAATTTCAACGAGTTTGAGAATTCATGGCTAAAGGCAAGATGTGAGAAATCAAGCATTTAACAAATCCAAGACAGAGGAGCCTACTCTGTCATGTTAATCGACTGACTTTTGTTAGAGCAAGAACTCCGGAAGGAACGTCATATTCTGGTTCAATAGATTCGTCCAATGCATGAGATAGCCAAGTACAGTTGAGCAATCACCATGATATATTTGCTCAGATTCCAGGCAACCCATGTAGTATGGTCTCGTTGATCAGCATATTTTTTCATCTTATGCTCCGTATCATGGTCGGGCAGACTAGCAGAGAGATTTTGAAGTCCTTTTAGGTTGGTATGCTGGATATGCGATCCTTGTAGTATGTTGATTGTTGAACCAACACATAACCGAGAGACAGCAGCCATGATACGAATTTACTATAGGAGTTCCTTCGGTCGTAAAACACAATATAACTCCTATTTGCCTAGGCAGGGGAAGAAGCAGAAGCTTTCACCTGGTAGAGCATGCAGGCTAAAACCTCAACAACGTAACCTCATATATTGAGTTGCAGACTAATATTTAGCTACACATGAACATATTGGCTACTGAGAAGTTAGTGACCAAATCCTTACAGAAGGTAAAATGAAATGCAAGTACTGAATAGTTTCCCCTTAGCCTTGGAGGTTCATCCTGCAAAAGTCTGCTAACAATTCTCCACGAATTCAGCTTCCAGGTATCTGTGAAATCCTCAAATATCCAAATTTCATGAATGCCGTTTTGAGTTCAATCTCCTTCATTGTATTTGAATTTTATTAGGTGATGAGGAGGAAGAATAGACTTTGCGCAAAGATGCGATGGGGCATTAGGTTTGAATCGTATGTGCACTATGTGCACAAGTCAAGTAAAATGAAAATAATATAAGGCTCTATATAGGCACTGCAAGGCTAAAAAAATCAATTACCATACTAGACAATAACTCATAGTCACAATGACAACACTCCTCCGCAAAGAGAGGAGAAAAATACAGAGGATGCAAAGTTTAATGATGTGAATGTATGATATTTGACACAACACGGTGCAGTTTGTGCAACAATGCAGGATGCAAGAAGCAGATACTATCGTGCACTTTCGGACACAGTTAGTACATGTAAAGGATTCAGTCTCACAGAAAATGCTCAGTCTAGCCCACGTCTATAGTAAAAGCATCAAATGAAGAGAAAGGAGATCTTACTCTTTAGAGGGTGTTTATACCAACACATGCACAAAGATAGAGGTCCAATTGGCAAACACTTGAATTGTATAGTATTAACTTGCAAATATTTAAACAATCTGAAACAGAAAATTGTAAGCTTTATTAACAAAGTCAATAAATTGAACAAACAAACTAGGTCAGCTGTAGGCAACTGACGTATTGTTGAAACTTGAAAGCTAGGTTCTTATAAGTTTCATGCTTATACTCTACCAAGTCACACCCCCAATAATCAGTCCAAAAGGCCTATATACAATCTAACACCTTGATCCAAAACTACCCATGACTTTCACCACTTATGTACTTAACAATTGTACGCTTTGGTCAAATATTAAAGTTAGACTGGATCCTATAACTGTATTCTTACAATGATTCAGAGTAAAGAGACAATCCCTCCAAAGTAAGATCATTTCTGTTCCATTTCATTATTCTGATACATGCAGACAAATCTTCTCAAGTTGTGTTGGCCATTCTTCACCAAGAATGGAGGGGTTAAGCTCCATTGCAACCCGAAAATCCAGCATAGATGCAGCACAAGAGCCACTGGATCCTTTTACATATCTGGAAGGCAACATCCCATTCAAACCAGGGGCACCAAAACTATGTTGCTGACCAATTTGTTTTGGTTCAGACCTTGAACTAGCCAGATCCAAACAAGGCTTCATCAATCTCTTCAGATAAACATCAAGGCTGTGATTCAATAAATTGACAAAATCTTCTGAGGCACTTAATCCTTGCTTCTCCAATTTCTGTTCCAATCTTTTCCTTAAAGTGACAGTATCAGGTAGCTGACCACTAATATGACATGTCTCCATGTGATAGCAAGATGCCAAACGATTACATAGTACCTTCCGTGCCCCTTTAGCGTTTAGCGAGATGCCAAGTGGAGCTCTAACAGGGCTCCTACTATGAATGCCAGGGCTTCCGGAAGCCTGATCAACCTCTTCTCCATCTTCCGAAGAGCCTGGATGTCTGCTACCCAAAGAAAGCAACTCTGTAGCACTCTGTTGCTCTTGATTCCTAGGAACTGAATCTTTAAATGCAATATTGTGGCTCTTTCCATGAGGACCAAGAGGACTGGGACGATCTTTAAACTTCCGGTCACAAACACTTGGTGTCCGACCCTTACGTGGAGATTGGGGAAAGTCTCTGAAAAAGGACTGAAGATTACTTCTGTGATACCCATTAGGTACTTTCACCTTTGATGCACCTTGTAATTTGCTCTCCCTTGTCGGGGGTATCTTAGAATTGCTTGCATTTTTAATAATTGACTTGAGAAGAAGATTATGGAGATGGACATTTTCTCTCCCAATCGTGCCAATGCAAAGTCTGTCGAATTCACATTTGTCAATCTTAAGACTGAAAAATTTTGTGAGGAGATCAAAATATCTCTCCGCTTTTAGGCGCCCAAGCTTCTTCTCCATATGTGATTTAAGCTCTAATATGTCTATGCGAGAAAAATGCCTAGTTGCCGACATTTTAGTCTCCAAGTCCCTCACTATCAACAGAATGAAATCATCCAGTCACACAAAACTATAATTTAGTACAAATCATAAGAGCACTAGCTGCCATTTAAAATCCCAAGTCAATTCTAGCACAGCAACTACATTGGGAACGAAATAAACAAAACCCAGATAGAAATTTATCCCAAACATACATTCTTTAGCGCAATTGAACTATTACCTCAGTTGAATAAGCTATGAACTAAATCAAAGATAAAACTTTAGGATATAAATTCTCCAAGAATTCTCAGCGCCCAGCTTCCATATCAACTAACAACTTTAATAAAAAGCAAAAACTTGCAAAGTTAAAGTGTGAATTCGAGCTCAAAGACAGACCCACTTCAAAAATTGACCAAACAGAAGAGAGAGTTTCTAAATGCAGCGATTCAGGAATGAAACACACTAAAAAAAATGTCAAAAACAAGTAGGGAGAACAAAATAAGCACCAACCTGCACTCGAACTACCAATTGAATTGCGCTTCAGTTCAACTGTACTATCCACTTCAACTCCTCGATCACAAGTTTAATAATTTCGACACGAAAAAGAAAAGAGTGGAAAGAGAAAGGGAGAGAAATATTAGGGCTCGTTGTAAGCAAGCGAGAGGCTTTCGGCTTTTGTTTTTCTTCGGAAGCTTCTGTTCAAGTCCTTCGGGTCAATGGAGCACGTGCGTTTTAACCTGGCTAAATGTTAAGGGAAGGTAAGGACTAAGGAGCTTCTTTTTGTGTTCGTGTGTTCAATCATGTTTTAACTAGTTTTTCAAGTCACTCACCTATGTTTATATGCTATGCCAAAGAAAATTCTAACACTACACTAGCCACCAAAATATTTTCTGTTCCTGGAAAGTGGGAGAAAATTAAGGTCACAACTCACAACACAACATGGCAAGACTTCCAATGTTCGTGGGTCGGATTTGGACGTGGCTGATGCTCCATGTTCGTTTTCTTTACTGTTTTGGGGTATAACAGTTAACAGAAGCAAAGAAAAGCCTTTGCTCTTTCTATATTTTTTTCATTGTTTAGTATATAATATTAATAAATTATTTAAACAAAATAATAAATTTGATCTATTTAAAATTTTAATTATCTCTTTACTTTCAGTTAATAATTTTTTTAAAGCTCTAAGTAAATTGTAACCATATTTAGTAAGAAATTAATGAGTTGTGGTAATATTATGTTTTGAATTACAATATCATATTAAGAGAGTGTAATATCAAAGGACTTAGAACTAATCCACATATAATATAGATATATAGACCTTGTCTTAAATAATATAGATATATAGGCCTTGTCTTATTTTAAAGACAAGGTCTATATGTGTATAATTATATGTGGACTAGTTCTAAGTCCTATGATTACGATTTCATGTCCCTTTGGAATGGGTCTATATCAAAATTACAAGTAGTCCTTTTCCACTCTCATTCATTAGCTCTATGTTACATCATGACCTCAATAATAAGTAATTTAATCAAGATTTTTAAATCTTGATCCTTGGCCCATATATCCTAATTAAATTGTCAATAAAACAATTTAAACCAATGTTACCCTAAAAAGCACATATAGTAAAATGTCACTCTTTAATTATTTTGATCAATGTTTAAAAACTGAACCGAAAGTTAAATCGGTAAAACAAGAGGTTTAAGGTTTACAAAATTCAACTGATAGACCGTTATAAAACTAGATAAAGATTAAATAAAATTAAAGAATTTAAAATATGATTGAAAGAGGTTGTTTTTTTTTTTTGGTAAGTGAAGGAGGTTGACTTATTAAAGGATTTGAAATTTAACTGAAAAAATTTGTTAAATAATAATTAGTTGATTTATAAGAACTTAATAATTTATAAAAATTGATCGATTAATTAATAAATTGATTAATTTTTAACAATAAAAGTTATTAAAATAAATCAAACCGAAAAATTAAATAATTTAAGGGGGCGGTTGGTTTGTATGAGGGAATGGGAATGAATATAGTGAGGAATGAGAATTGATATTATTATTATTATTATGATGGTTGGTTAAGAGGAAGGAATAATTATCATTACCATTGATAGTGATTGGTTTATAAAAAATAATGTAATTAATTAATTACAATATTTAATTAATTAGAGTATTCTAATTAATCAATGAATTATATTTCAATTAATTACGTTGTAACTAATTATTTATTTATTTTTAATTAATTATATTGTAATTAATTAATTAATTTTAATATTTTAATTAATTAATTTTAATTAATTAATAACAATATTTTAA
>JAOTAX010000198.1:4557938-4569228 GCA_025629825.1 Erythroxylum guanchezii | reverse complement strand
TATATTTTAATTAATGAATGAATTATATTTTAACTAATTATATTTTAATTAATTATAATGTACTTAATTAATTAATAATAATATTTTAATTAATAATATTGTTAATTAATTATATTTTAATTAATTAGTAAAATGAGTCTCTACTAAGGAATGATTTTTATTCCTCTACTAAATGGGGGGTATGGAGGATTCCCCCAAAATGAGATATCAAACCATTACCCCTATAATCATAATCAACAACCAACCGCTCACTTTTCATTCCATACCCGTTAATTCTTTCCCAAATCCTTCAACTAAGCACCCCCTAAAGTTTTTACTGTTGAACCAACCAAACCGATTGAAATATTTAATCATTGATTTTGATACGTATATTCTTATTTTTCCAATAAAAAGGGATTATTGGGTTAATTAGATGGGTTTAATGTATTTGCTAAGTCATTTCCATAGATATAGATATATATATATATATATTTGGTTTACAAGGAAAACTACTAAATTAAATCAAACTCTAGAACACAACACTCCATTCGCATCTCTGCGAAGTAGCTCTTGGATGCCTATTGGCGGCTCCTGACGGATATAGAGACCCGGACAACGAATGACTGTAAGGTTGGCCAAGCTGTCGGCACATTGGTTTCTTTCCCGGAAGACATGCTAGAGATGAACCTCCAAAGTCGGCGTAACAGCTCCTGCATATCTGACACCAAGAATCTTCAGTTAGCACAAAGTTAGGATCAGAGAGAATATTAATAACCTCAAACGAGTCCACTTCGGCTATAACCCGTCGATACCCCCGCTTCTAAGCCAGTGTCAGGCCGGAGTCCATAGATATTAGTTTGATGACCTTTATGACCATTATAATTAATATAGCACATCAAAAAAAATTTATAGCTCACTCTTTTTTCGTGCATTCACATCAAAACGACTTATAACCATAAATTTAGTAAAAGCACACGTAAAACTATGCTTAAAATCTTCAGCAAAAATGGACATAGAAGCTTATTCAATTAGTTATCAGATCAAAGTAACATTTGCCGTGTTCCTCGATTGATATGAACAACACGTAAGTTCCTCGATCTTTTAACTAAAGTTTTGCTGATTTTTCTTTTTCTCTGTAGGGTATGGCAAATTGCTCTAAGAAGTAAAAACTGCGTATTGTAACACTCAGTGAAAGTCTGGATAGTACATTCGTATCTACACATATACATGGAGCCAATGTATGTACTTTGTCACGTAGTAGCTGTTCTAATAATTATTCTCTCAGTTCTTTTCCCAATACTAAAGCTTGACATAAAAAATGACACCCATCAATTCTTTTTTTGTCTCTTCTGTTAATGTTTTTGAGTTTCTCCTCTCTAGGAGAGCAAACTTATAGTTGGTTTTTTTCTGCATGCTTCCTTGTTGCTGCAGAATGGAGCATGGACTACCATAGATCATAATAAAGAGCTAGCTGAACAAAAGTGGCATTAGAGATCTTGCGTAGTACTTTAATATCCTCCTTGGAAAGAAGAACATGGCCTAACTGAACTGCAGATGCAGATGTCTCCATTAAAGCCTCTAACCAGTACTTGGATCGATCACTTTTAGCTCCAAGAATTGCAGAACCCGCCAACACAATTAATGCCATTGAGCTTGTTTTTTAAGTTGTACGTAGAAGAAACCATCAGGGAAAGATACAAGACAAAGTTAAATGCCTAACCCTAAAACCAAATCTGATCAGGATTCAGAGAAACGCATCGAGTACTGAAAAGTTGGATACTGATTAAGCTCGAGGACAGGATTGTAATCATGCATTGCAGATTTTAATGGATTATCAATGGGACTTATTTCTTTGAGATCTTTTCTTGTTCTCATCTTAGATATAGAGGAATGACCATGCCATTGGATTGAAGACCATTTACTTTTAGAGATTTATCAACTGGTAAAGCACATATATATAATGAGCTGAAAATAGAAAAGATTGCGGTTATTCTTCTGCGGAATTGAACAAAAGTTAAAACTTGAAACTTTATCTTAACATGCTTTTTTTTTTCTTTTTGTTGCATCAATTGATAAAGATTAGATCTGCCAAAGATGAGTTGTGAACTAGCCAGATCAAATAAAATGAAGTAGTAATTATATGAATTCGATGGGAAAAAAGAGAGAGATTTTACGCAGGAATCCAAGCAGTAGCAAATACAACATTATGTCCTTTCCAAGTAAGTACAAGATCATCCTCTTCTTTCTTCAATCCCCACCCAGCCGCATGCTCATCAAGCATGGTCTTAACTTCAGAAAACGCATCTTCACTGAAAGAAATGCCTCGAAAATTGGCGTTCCTCATCCTCTGAACCCACTTGTTCTTGGGCTCAAGCCTCTCAACCCTTTGAAGACCTTCGTGTGCTATAACATTCTCAATTTTCCAACATATATCAGCTTCATACCATTGCCTCTGCTTACTTCCCTTTGGAAGAAATGTATCCACAGTGTCATAAGGTATCCATAGGTAATTAAAAGCCGACCTTAATCTACACACCAAATTGTTTGATGTTAAATCTGCATCTTCATCTACTAACAGAACTATCGTTGGGTCTAAACTCCTAAGTGATTTCAAAAGCATGGCCCGAACCGATGACATAGATAAGGAAGGGCAGGATGAAGAAGATGATTCGAAAGAGTAAATATTCGAGTTTGTACTAGGAATACCATGAATTGTCTCTTCAGGTATGTAATGAAGCAACATGTGGCAATTTATGACCAGTGCTTCACCACTTTCTGCGTACACCAAATGTTGCACTCGAAGCTGTTCGATTAGGGACGAGAATCCATCTGCGCAGCTCGAAGAAACTACTCTAAATTCCATCGTAACATGCCGTGACCTGGCAAAGTTGATCAACTTTGAGCCCAGTTCTTCATAGGGAAGATCAATGATAGGTGGGATATCTTCGGTCGCTCCAACAACAGTGAGCTTTATCAATGGCGGGACTTCAAATCTATTAGCAATAGCATCAATAAGAGTAGGGATTTGCATGCAACGTGTCAAGCTTAGATCGACAATATGAACCACTGAATACCCTTCTACAGCTTCTAATATGGCGGAATTTGCAGCAGTGAAACCGAACCTATGCCATGGAGTTAAGTCAACGAAATTAGCAAGGTCGATGACCGAGAACTTGTGAGTATCAATAGTAAGGTGAGCGTTAGCCATTGCTGCGAGGAGCTTGCAAGTCCCACTTTTGGCTGCTCGTGCAATGAGGGCCCTGAGGAAGGCGCAAGTTAAGCGCTGATTAGAGTCACCGTCTGGAGGTGCAATGTTGTTGAGGACCCATAGGATCTGTTGAGCTAAAGTTGCATCGTTGTTCTCAATGGCGTTTGCACAGTGAACAAGAAGCTGCTCCATGCAATTCGCATCTCCAAAGCTACCTAAAGCCTTCGAAGTAGGGAAACCAGGCCACGGACGGGTTCTCTGAGTAGGGTTCTTGTTCATGGTGGGGTTTGAGAATTGAGTGATTTGGTGCAAAGGAGGAAGTGGGGTTTCCGTGAATTGCATCATGGAGATAGAAACAGGACAAACAAAAAGAAGCAGGCACAAAATTAAGAGAGAGAGAGATAGAGAGAGCAAAAAGGAAAGAGAAATGGAAATCAGAATTGAGCAGGGAGCAGGAAGATAGAAAGAGACCAGACTAGCAGTGGGTACCTTAGCATTGGGAAAGGATCCAATAGGTTGGTGGTGGTGGTGGAGAGAGTATAAGGAGACCCTATTTTCACTCTGGAAGAATTCTGCAACTGAATAAAATAAGAATTGACAGTTCAGCTTTATCTGAGGATTTTATTGAAAGGGAAAAAGGGACTGATCAGGAGGAGTAAGACTCACATCCCCAGAAGAAATAAACTTAGTTGCAAGTCAAATTGGGCAAAAAAGACTCTTCCTTGCAGTAAAGATCAGGCCTTTTCAGCTTGTCAAGAAATAGGGAAGCAAAACAAACTTTTCTCATGGCTACAAAATGGTCTAATCCACTGTATAAACCCTATCTCTCCCTCTGTTCAGCCTTTTTCTTCAGGTATCGAGAGAGGGGGAGAGTGACGAGAGAAATGTCATATAAAGCAAGAAGAAGAGAGGGTGGGCTAATGAGTTAGGTTGGATTTTGGTGGCATGTGAAGTAGCCGGCCAGAGACTTGTCTCTATGTGAGGTGGTGATTTTGTCACCTTTCCAGAGAGGTGGGGTTTGAAGGCAGTTAAGCTTTGGATCTCTTGCTCACGGGCCACCAAAAATACATTACATACATATATCTATATTCAGCAACCATCATGGACAAATCATTTCCTTTTTGCAGTTTTTCTCACCATGCATCTTCTCCAACTATATGTGTTTGATTCCTTAGGTGTCCATGTATTTGTAGTAAGTCATCTTTTACCAATACTAGGTTTTATTGAATCCCTTCAATTGTGCATCTATGATTTATCTAACTTGTCATGAAAAGAACTTAAGTTAATTATTTATAAACATTACTTAGATTAATCATGCATACCAATAATCTAAGTAATATTACTTAGAATTACGATAATATTATCAAAATAATGATCATAAAATGGAAAAATAAATCAAATGTCTATCCACAAACACTTACTCCAAGAAGTATGTAGGTGATTGCTTAATGTTCCATATGTTTGTAGTGTGTTATGATTTTTATAATCTTAGTATGACGTCTTATTACAAGTTCATATCACCATCTAGGTGGGGTTGTACTAAAGGGACATAATCGTTCATTGATTGAGTTGGAATAAAATCGGGGCCTTTCATATGGCTTAGATAAGCTAAATCTGCTCGTATGCGTGGATTGATAAGACAAAAGATAGTCATTTTCTAAGCCAACCAAGAATTGCTTGATTGATCCCCACCCCTCTCCTGTCTCTCTCCAATACAGGCCAAGAAGATTATCATTCCCTCGAGTGTAGTAGGGTTAACATATCTTTCAAATCCAAGTCATAATGACTATTTAATACATGATTAGTGGAGGGTTATTCCAAATGCCAAATCATAAAATAATAACATGGTTTAATACTCTCACAACAACTAGATACTATCATGAATTTGCTCAAGAAACTAACTACATAACTATAGGGCACATAATTTTTTCCTTTACCTAATCATTATCTTGTCCTATTGTCCATTTCTCTTGGTTTTCCCTACACCAGAACTTAAAAGATACATTACACCAATGCCGAGCAATCTGCTGAACTGGCTCTCCAATTCTCAGGCTCTCATCCAATATTAGGAAAGATATCTTATCCTGGACCAGTTGATGACATACCCATTTGAAAGAGAACTGTAACATAATGGGTGAAACATAATAACATGTGAAAGTCGACCCCTTCAAAACATGTCCGTATATAGTGAATATACATATATATGGTTACATGTGTGTGTGTGTGTGCTTCATTCCTTAGTTAGGGAAAGGGTTTGCTGCACCTTCGCACGTGATATATCTACGTTGTTTTCTTGGCTTCTCTTTCAACTCGCTAACTAGCCCCACCTTAAATAGACTAGTCAATTTGTCACCCTGTAAAGGGCACACCTCGATCGGTAACTCCATGTCAGCCTCTCTCTCTCTCGGTTCAGTTCTGAATTTTGGAGTTTAATGTGTGCGTTCATAATTTGTAGAAGACAACTTAAATGGAAACTCTCTTGTTTGCTTTCACTATTACAAGGGACCTTGTAAGGCCAAATATTCCTAATACACAAATGCATATCCCAAGCTAATTAAGACCAACTCGTCAAAGCCAAAGCTTCCACCACTTGGCCAAGAGGAGATTGGTAGTGGAAGGAAACATCAATATTACACTATGCATTTCGGCTTGTATAGTATTTTTCTACTGAATTTTTAAGTATTTTTCGCTTTGCTAAATCTAAAAACAACTTGCTAGGCAATGATCTACTGCCGCATCTTGTTCGTCATGCAACTCATCAATCTTTATACGTTAGCTGAACCGACGAATTGCTTCATGTGATATCAACAGCTGTCGTAGGGCCACATGCATGTTTTTACATTCCTAGGCACTAGTACTATACTACATCTGCAGAAGAAAAAACATCCTGGAAAAGAATAATTACATTAGTTTAAGTATCAAAAAAGTCCTCGAAAAGTTTTGTTGTTCATCTTTAAAAAGCGGGTCAATTATCTCATGTCCTTCTCTATCACAGAGTCTCCAAGCTACATAACAGATTTTCACTGTTCCATAAGAAAAAGCAAAGGTACGGGTAGTGGCAGGGAGGCAGAGAAAGCTGATCCCACCTTTTTCTCACTTTTTCTTTTTGTTCACAATCAGAGCAGCAGAATTTTCAATTTCAAATTGGCATTACCATTTTCAGGATTTCGAAGTGCATGCGGCTAAAGAAGGGTATAAAGAAGAATCCGAGGAAAGCACATGAGGAGAAGCATATAAGTCAAGGGTTTGAAGTTTTTATATCACACTTTGAGAATTTTGAGGAGGATTCCTATAGTTTGAGATACAAGGACTAAGTGACACATATATGGTAGACCAAAATTAGTTTCCAAGCATGTTTTTGGAGTTTTTCTAAAAGGGAATTCTCTGGCATCTATGCAATCTTTGTCTTTCCCTTCATTAAGACAACATTAGAAACAAAAGTTCGTAAGCATATAAGTAAGGAATGTAAGCATGTGTTTAAGATACCCATATAGCTAACTCACTTATTGACTTATTATCAAGGTTGTTCTCTTCTAAATCAATGGATGTAATTATGCATACGAGCATAATATATATGCAATCTTTCTTATCAGGGTTTATTATAAAAAATCTTTAATTTTACTTTAAAAATAATATTAAAATACTGTAATTTTTAATTTTTTACAAAAATAACTCGATATTAAGTTTTTTACTAATGTGAATTATATGGCTGGCGAGCCATATCATATTAATATTTTAGCTACTTGATTACCACATATTGTATTTATGTCATATATAAATATAGTATTTAATCAATTAAAAATATCAAAAACTCT
The DNA here is from genome assembly GCA_025629825.1 of Erythroxylum guanchezii. Taxonomy (NCBI): domain Eukaryota; kingdom Viridiplantae; phylum Streptophyta; class Magnoliopsida; order Malpighiales; family Erythroxylaceae; genus Erythroxylum; species Erythroxylum guanchezii. The sequence continues at coordinate 4,562,226 of JAOTAX010000198.1, read as the reverse complement.
AAGATAATTATACACTCTTTAATATTTTGTTACTTTTAATTTATTAGATAATAATATTTATGTGTAGTACAAATATAATATGGAGTAATCACCAGAAAAAAATACTAATCCAACGTTGCTCGCCACATCATCCACGTTAATGAAAAACTTAACATTGGGCCGTTTTCATTAAAAATTAAAAGTTGAAGTATTATAGTATTACTTTTTAAAATTACATTCGGTCTATTATTGCAAATTTGAGTAAAGTTATAGATTTTTTATAATTAATCCTTAAATATATTGGAAACTCGTGATTAGTATAGATGTAATTCTTTATGATTTGGGTTAAATATATAAGAAATACATGTGATTTTACCACTTTCTCATAGTGTGATTTAATTATTATCCAATTTCTTCTATTATATTTCATTAGTTTTTCATCTATTTTTTACAAAAAATAATGTAGTATTAAAATTCATAAGTTTGAATATAGTATTATTTTAATTTATGAAAAAACATGAAAGAACTTGTATGATAATAAATAATTTTAAAATATAAATATTAAAATAAAATCAATATACAAAATGTAATTAGCCCTTTTACATGCACGATCCATAAACAATTTTGAATGATTTCATATCTATGGGTTACTAATCAAAGGAAATCTGCTCAATCATTGCTAGTAATGATCTTAAAAATGATTAATTACTAGTTCACATCTAACCTTTGTCGTTGGTACCACTTAACTAATATGCATGGTTGTTTAAAAAACAAATTAAGGTTGTGTGCTAAGAATTAATTAAATTGGCCCTCAATATTAAAATTAATTTGGTAGATAACACACATTTGAATGCGTGCATATTGTAGATCAAGGAGAATATATACATTGAGGCATCCTCTGACAAGGTATATATCGTGCTTACCAAACTTGGACTTACATTCTTGGTGGATAGTGAATTCCCTAACTTAGAGGCTCTAACTTTTCGTGGCCTAGAAGGCATCAAAGTTACTGAAAAGTATGATAAGCAACGATGATGAATTTTGAAAACTGGCATTTTCTTATCGAATTGAAGGATCAGAGGAGATAGATTAATTTAATAATCTTAAGAAATTATTAGTTCCAGATATTAAGTTTGTTTCCTATGCAACAATCTATGGATACTACAAAATTTAATAAGTTAATTGATTCGACTGATTTAGTCGTAAAAATCTTGAATTTTTTAATTTTTTGGCTCGATATACTTTAATAACTCTTGTTTAAAAATTGATTAATTGATTAATTAATTGATTAATATTTGTAAATTAATACGTTCTTATAAACTAAAATAAATAAATAAATTTTATTTTAATTAAATTTCAATCTTTTCGATGTATAGGTACAATTTTTACTAATCATATTTTAAATTCTTTAATTTTATTTAATTTTTCACCAATTTTATGACAGTCTAGTACTTGTTGAACTTTTTAAATCTTAAACTACTTGTTTATTGGTTTAACTTCCGATTCGATTTTAAAACATTGAAAAAATGCTTTATGGGTTTTTGTATCCTTTTAAATTCTCACTCTTTTTTTATTTTTAATTTAAGACTTCAGTTTATCAGTTGCTAATATTCTCAAATTGTGAAAGAAATTACTTTTATGAATGAACTACTTTATTATTATTTACATAACAAATTGGATTTAGTGATGCACTGAAGAATACGTAAAACAGGTTCATCCTTCACTTAAATTCAGATATGAGTCTAGTTAATATTAGTTGTTTATGTGTAAAATGACTTATGAAGGCATGACTTAAATTTTTAATTTTTAAGGACACGAGTATTATATCTTAGTATTTATTTAAATATTCTTTTAAGAATTTATATTTTAAATATTTAATTTCACAAAAATTAAGTTTATAATTCTAATAAAAAATATAGAACATATAATGATGACGACGACGATGATGATGAAAATAAAAATATAAATAAATAAATATTTTTATTATTACTACTACTACTTTCTTTTTCTGTATTAATCAAGTTGAAATATATGATACTGGAGTTTGGTAAAAGGAAATCAATAATAAAATATGATAATTTGAGTAATTTGTAATAATTTTTAGATACAATCATCTTTTCTTCTCTCAAAACGCTTCTCATAGGAGCATTTTTAAAAGCAACGGATTGGATTTAGTCAATTTATTACTAAATATAATTATCTGTGATTTGACATGATCAAATAACCAAATACTTTTCAATTCGTCAAAAAATAGCTAATCAGTCATTTCTCAAATAAGATTTTAGTCCAAATTTTATATTTTTAGATATTTTTTTTAAAGAAAAGATTATGAGTTGCATTAATGGAATATTGATCTCTGATGCAGTCACGTGATAAACACAACACTGATCCTTCCTCATTGCTTTAAAATAAAAAGATTCAGATCTTAAAGAAAAAGGGAAAAAAAATCAAACAATACAACTCCAAAGGTAAAGCTAGAGTTGATGCTACATGACAATGGTGTATAGTTGTATGCCTGAGAAAAGGTTAGGAAACAGTATTCGGTTAATGATTACATATAATGTAAAGTATTCATTGTTTGACTGATCCACTTGGGTGTCAAGGAAAAAACAAGAGACCAATTCAAGTGTCATCTTCTAATCCATCTATCTATTAATATTTACTAGATTGACAGATAGAGAGAGGCACATGGTAGCATTAATGGATAGATGGACGAAGAGAAGTATAAGGTGATATACAGAAATAGAAACAACTATCCCGTGCTTGAAAAATATGATTCAGATTTTATAAATTATTTTATCTGTTTTAACCACATTTTTGCCTCATAATAACATTATTTTATGTGTAAATAAATTTAAAATAACGTCATTTTTTGATAAAATAGGGTTAGAATAAATTAAGTGGTACATAATATTTGAAAAATAGGTGTTAAAATTATATATATTAGAAGACGTGAAAGAGGTTTCCTTACGGAGTGCATTCCGACATGTGAATCATAACTTGAAGGAATTAATGCTAGCCCAACAAAAACCGACTTCTTAGACATTTGGGCCCATACCCACAGATTAATTACACCAGAAGCCGTATATCTCACGTAGTTGGTTCACCAACTGATCACTGCCCCTTCTGACATTTTCCAACGTCAAAATCATGTCCATTGGGTGCGGAGTGCTTTGAGAGTCGTGCGGCACATAGATTTCGTTTCATCAATACTGCGCCGTTTTGTAGTTTTCTTGGGAAAAGACAATCTATCTTCACGTTTTCTTTTTGTCATATTCACCTTTTAATTTCATTTAAGTCCCGCCGATTTTCTAGGAAATTGGATTTATCATTCACTAAACTCCATTTTCCTTTCGAGTTACTAATTCTAGTTATATTTGGAGTAGTATTCTTTTTAGCATTGACTTTGTTAAAAAATGGTATAGGAAGTGCATTAGATATGGGAGTACAATTAGTATTTTTACTAACCCTTGGCTGCAAGATGCGGAGAATCCATATGTTACTATGGTGTTGAATGTTTCTTGGCTAAATCTTAGAGTATCGGATTTGATTTTGCGTGATCTCAAACAATGAAATTTGCCCTTTATTTCAGCTTTGTTTAATGAGCAAGATAGAGATTTAATTCTCCAGATTCCTCTAAGCTTATACCGAAGTATTGACGATTGAGTTTGGGTTTTTGATAGGAAAGGTGTATATTCAGTTAAAAGTGCTTATTGTTCTATTCATGTTGTACCTCGAGGTTTGACTCCCATTCTTTCTTCTCCTATTTGGAAGCAATTTTGGTCTTTAAACATCTCTACTAAGATGAAAAATTTCTTTTGGCGTTCGCTAAATACTTGCTTGCCAGTTCGTGCTCTTCTTGTACACAAAGGTGTGGACATTTCGCCTTTGTGTACGATTTGTGATATTGGACTTGAATCTATTTCACATATTTTATTTGAGCGCTGTTGCGCTAAGGAGGTGTGATCACTTTCTCATTTGGGATTATTCCATTCCTTTTATGTTGTGTTGCCGGAGTGGTTTTCTTTTGTCACACATAATTATACTGATGATGAGCAATATTTGGCTATCTCTACTTGTTGGGCTTTGTGGGAAAATAAGAATGATCTGGTTTGGCATGGTCTTCAACATTCAGCCCAATCTATTATTTTTTTAGCCTGTTCGATGTTGAGGAATTGGAATAATGCTCGGCGACGCCATTCTGCAGCGGCTTGTAATGTCCCTTCTGCTCCTCTTGTGTGGCAGAAACCACCAGCTGGATTTATTAAATCAACACAGATGTCGCTATTTTTAAAGAGTTGAGGAAGAC